>MUZC01002565.1:0-88433 GCA_002072015.1 Radix auricularia
ATATATATATACAACAAAACACAAACACACAGTGGTACCTCGGTGTACGTCTGCTTTAAAATAAGTCCAACCTGGTAAATGTCCTGTTCGAGCGCGAGGCATTTTGCTTGGTATAGCCTACTATCAAATCAATGCTCACTCCAATAATATTTGGTCCGTGTGCAAAGTAAAAAAAAAAAAAAAAAATTAAATCGTGTGTGCAAAGTTACACAGCAACTTCTTTGTGCAATATTTTACCAGATTTGCTGCGCAGTAATTCAAAACTGCTGCGTGGCATCAGACAGATGTCTGCGCGGCCACGCAGCTTAAAAGGAACATTGTCTATGACCTTTGTTTGGAATACGACATGCGTGTTTCACGCTATTTTGTCCCCGATCTCTCTCCCTCTCCCCATTTTTAAACAAAAAGTGACACCTCCCTCAAACATGACATCAAATAGCTTTTCTCTCCCCACCCAAAAAGTAAATAAATAAATAAAATACAAGCTGAATTTCCTATTTGAAAATTAGCGTGTTTCAAATAACTTTATTGTCATTTAAGTATTTGTATATCATGTGAGGGTGCACTCTAATATCATAACATTAAGTCATTTCAAATTTCATTAAATAAATTCTAAATCATCATATATTGAAGCGGAACTTTTATTTAAAGCTTCGCGTTTGACCTTCTCAGAAGGCGAATGAACGTGGGGGGTTGGGGCACCAATGCATCGTTGGTCTCAAGACATGCGCACTGTGGTAGTTAGCTACCAGCCCCACCCTAGCTAGCCAACCATAAACTATGACTGGTCGACCCTGCTAGCGAGGGTCATTCGTCATGCTAATTTGCACTCGTCTTCTGCTTGTTCTGATGAATTATATATATACTAGATGCCCGCGGCGTAGCATACACCTTAGATTTGATCATAGATAGTGCCAAGAAAGTGGGGGGGGGGGAGGGGCGAAACTCGGATGCGGGGTTAACTGCGACGCATTGTTGATCTGGAAAATATGCACTGTGGTTAGTCACTTGCCACCCCCCCTCCCATCCTGCACCTAGCTTGCCAACCATAAACTAATTGGCATGGCCTGACAAAGGTCATTCGTCAAGCTTATTTCCAGTGGTTTTGTGCTTGTTATGATGGTCGAAAAGATAGTGGGAAATGAACGGGCACAAACGCAAACATTTTAAAAAAATTTTAAAAGTAATCTCTTAGCTGGGGATTAAATCTGCGACCTCCGGAATCAAAGAGAACAATGGAAAGGCAATGTGGCTCAGCCGAATGTAAGAGATACAAAAGCGACTGAGAAAACAGGAGCAATGAAATACACATTGCTACGGGTACACACAGTTGCGCATGCCTGGAGAGCGTGGGAGGGCGCCTAAACTATTCATTTTATGAAAGTAATTTTTGAGGAAAGTTTATGACTACTTTTCTGTCACTGAGCACAATGGAGAGCACCAAGTTATTTGGAGAGTTACAAATTTAAAAATTGAAATATAACTTAGCTGAGGATTGAACCTGCGACCTCCGCTTGTTAGACGAATGTTTTAATCATTACACTACGAAATACATGCTATTTTGTTGTTCTGAAAGAACACAGTAATTGACTTCAATTCAACGAAATTTTAAATGTTTACTACCTTTTCTTGCAATCTGATTGGTCGTGGGGTCAGATGTCAGACAGCTTCTTGTCCGGCATGGTCGGACCATGTAGAGAATTATATATATATAGATAGGTAGATAGATTTTAATGAGTCTCAATCGAGTCATTCCGGTTATTTCCTTTTAAACTAACCAGTTTTTTTATTACTTTTTTTTCCTTCCTTTTGTTAACATACTACCAATGAAAATACAAATGTGTGCAAATTTCAAGCCATTTCATTTTCATATATGGAAATTGTTGAAAATTGAATTACAAGTTTTGACATTTTGTGTTCTAAATAAAACATAAAGACTACTCAACTTTTTAAAAGTTCTTTATTTATTAATAATATGAAATGTCTTTATTACAAAGAGAAGGCTTTCACTTTGATGAAGTGAATGATGTCAAATGTTTACCTTTTTTTAATCTCTCTGTAGAAGTCACAGTCAATTGCTATAATTTTAAAATGTTTGTAAATGTGGACATTGCTATATGGCCTACCATAAATGAAGAAACACATGAGAAGTAGAACAATTAAACATCACAATCATAAATAATCGGATAACAAAATAGAGGATAATGTATGAGTAATGTTTTATAAATTAAAGATTTGATTCAAGACTTTAAACAAATGAGTCATCCAAATAATTCCCTTTTAATTGCAGGGATGGAAGTAGGAAGCCTTTGGGGGCAGTAAAAATAGGAATCAGTACTCGCATACAATGAAATCATCTTTTCAAATAAGGATATTAGTTACATGTATAAAATTAGGCTGGTAATAATTTAGACTTCAAACATCAAACTTCTGACAAAAATTAATAAAAAACAAAATCACACTTTTAATAAAGGATCCTATGATCAGTAAATCCTTATTACAACTTATGTATTCGGGAAACAATATTCCTATATAAAAAAAATTAGTTACTTCTTAAATGATTAAGAATAGGGAAATTGAATAGAGTGGAGTTATATAAATATTCTATAGCACAATAGCACAGTGAGAATACTGGACTAGCATGGACAAATAGTGCTATACAAGAAATCACCAACATTATCAAGTTTCTTAAGTTTTGACAGTGATTACAGATTTGTTTCTTTTATTAAGTAGTTTTTTTTTATCAATCTCTGTCAATTTTTCAACATACTGATTTAGTACATCTTGTATTTAAGTTATTTTTTGTTTTCTCTTTAAAAAAAAGAAAGAATTAATTAAAATTATAAGGCAATAGAAATAGTTGTATCCTTTTCTCTTTAATACTAATTAATTCTCTCTGGCCAGATAATCGATGTGTTGTCAACAAACATGATAACCATTACTTGAAAAAAATATTACCTTCAGTTACACCCTCCGCTTACAAATGCCTTAAAATTTGTAAAATTCTTTGTAAACTTCTCTTGCTTAATTCCTTGCAGCAACACATAATGCATGCTGGAGTTAACTCCAATAAATAATTTGTAATTTTACCACAGGCTAATAGCAATAAAATACACATAGGAAATGTATTTTTTAATTTTGGTTACTATATTTTTGTTAGTTGCTTTTTTAAAAAAAATTTAATTTATTTAAATATATTTTTTTCTTACATTTTGTCCCAAAGTCAGTGAACTAATTTGGTTTAAATGTAATTAGGCATTTTTTTGGGTTGGTTAAACTATAATTATGGTTATCTGGAGCGAAAAACAAATTAAGGCTTGACTAAAACAAAAATGACACAGTAAACTGAACTTGTAATTTTAAGAAATATGACATGTCACAGCATTATTTATGTTGTACATTTATCACAACTACATTCCAATAACTAAAATATTAGATGATACCAACATGAAACAAGAGACAAATTAAATCTTGCAAAAGCACATATTGTTGAAATCTTTAAAAGCATTCTATCAATTGATGTCTAAAGTTACATTTTCAGTGAATAAATTTTATACCTAAAAAGAAATATGTCCCTCAACTTTTGGTTTGGGAAAACCCTTACTAATTTTACATTTTAAAAAAAAAAAAATTATTTCAATAAAGTACCTAGTATGCAGCAACAAATATATATTTTTACTGCATAGTAATTTTTTAAAGTAATTTTACCTTCACATAAAAAATAGTTATCCGGTGATTATTTCTAAAATTATTTTTTGTAATAATTTACAGAATGCTAAATTAATCCAACAAATATTTCATGGAGAAGAAAATAAGGACAGAGACATAAAGCCTTTCCCCAAATAAAGTTATACAAAAAATGTCACAGTTAATCAACAAGTTTATGAATTGATGAACACAATCAAAATGCATGATTTGACCATAAATAGAATATCTTTAAACAGATACATGATCCTTGGAACAATTTATGCCATGACTGTACACTCACTGGCCCACACTGAGTTCACCACAAGCACAAAACCAAAATACCATAAGTAACTAGACTTTCCCATTTATCGCTGAAAGTTACTCCTTGCTGACATTCAACCATTCTTAACATTATTATTGCTAACTTAGGGAATATTAACTGGGATTTGATTGCTTACAAGCAGATATGCTCCTTGGTAAATATTTAATTCCAAAGGACACACAAATTATTTTTAAATTTCTTCATTTTAGTGTAAATGAAAAGCTCTTCTCCACAACTTAGTTATTTTTAATTAAAGAAGCCAAATAGGTACCTTTTCAGAATAATGATGGCATTAACATGATAAAATCATTATTTAAAATGGCCACCTAGGATTTTAATTTTAAAACAAGTTTTTGAAGAGCGCCTAATAGTTAAGGGAAAGTTAGAAGGAAAGGTTAATTATATTGACATAAACTTTAAACAATTGCAGGTCAGTTGTGACTGCTCATTTCCACAGAGATATTGTAATGCTTATTTAAAGAAATGCAGGATAACCTGAGATATGAAATAGAAACTTTAAGTAATTATTTTCTGTAAGTGATTAGAAATTTTCTGTGAATAATAATGAAGTTCTCAACATAAAAATCAGATCCATGTGGATTAATGGATAAATGGGTCTTAGTGTTTAATAATATACATGAAAATTAATTTATTTTATCTGGTACAAAATGAATAACAGAATGAAATGTCTCTAGATCTAAGGATGTTTTGTTACAAAATGATATTTAAAAATTATACAAAAATAAATGCCCCCAAAATATCACAATAGAGAATAACTTTAGTGTTAGTGGCTCTATTTGTCAGGCCACTAATATAACGTTCCATGCATATACAATCAAGGCAAAAAATATTATTAATACATGACAAGGAATGCTCTTAAATCATGACAAAGTATGTTATGAGGGCTTTTTTACTTCAGGGATAGTTGAAAATTACTTTGAAGAAATCTTGATAGAAATAGTTTTGTGCAGTCTTAATTAAGAAACCCTTTAATTACTTTAATATATTCTTTGAAATCAAGTTTTAAAAAAAGTAGTGCTTTTCGGTCTCATTTTCCTGAACTACTAGAGATAAAACTCTATATGATCAAGTTTAAGTACCCCCCCCCCTTTGAATTGTTATCTTTTCATGGGAACAAGAGTTTAATGAAATACTACAATTCTAGAGATCAAATATTTAAATAACCAAGAACAGGAGTTAAATATAATATCAAATAAACAACTTTTAGAGTGAAATCTTACAGGAAATGTCCAGCAGAGCAGTCTTTGCATGTCAAATAATTAAAATAGTCATATTTTTTTTTTAAAAAGGGGGGGGGGGGAAGAACAACTAATTTACAAAATTCATATACAATGTCACCATAATATACAAGTTATGTACACTTGTTGAGCACCACTGGTGCAAAACTATAGTAATATACAAATTGTACAAAAACAGAAAGATGTGTCCAGTGGTAAAACTTTGATGACATGTTTGTGTACCAAAAATAGAAGTGGTATAATCCATTCACATATTTTGAAGCTGATAAAATAATTATATAATATAAATATATATATAAATGATGTGAATATAAACAGGTAATCATAGTGCAACTACCAAATCCCAAAATTCTAAATTACTTTAACTTTTGGTTAGTGACCAAAATCATTACACCTATAAACAATTAACAGTTTTCAGCATTTAGAGGCAACTCATCTCAAATGTCCTAGTAATAATACCCAGCAGGGAGTAAGTAGAGGCTAGAGGCAAGGCTTTCCTCCCTATGTTTTTTGCTGTTAGATCCAGCAAAGTAAATATTAAAAATAACTTTTAACAGATATTTTTTAAAGTTAGTTAACTTATGTTGTGGTGTCACTAACATAATACACTAAAAATTAATCAATCAATTTAATTGATGCTTGTATATTGAAATTTTTACTCAAGAGCATTAGATAAACCATTGAGACAAAGGCATGCTTTAGTTTTATCCCCTTAAAGCCCATCTTCCAAGTGACTATTGAATTTTTCTATCTCCAAAAATTAGAGGATTACAATAAGGCTATTCACAGTAATAAAACACTGATCAACAATAATTATCAAAATGCAATTACTGGTAATTTTAAGAATTAAAATTGGGGGGAAAAAAGTTTAATCCAAGTGATGAAAAAATGCTATTGTAAACTAATAATTCATAGCTCAAATAATAATACTTAAATTAAGTTTTCAGTGTTGAAAATGATTGATAAATTGATGATTGTTAAAATATTTTTTCTCCAGCATATCAGCTACAGTTCAAAACTGTTGATATGATCTACTGTTTCATATCTTCTACTCTCAAATTTAACTCCAGAATATTTTCCTGGTTTAATAGTAGTATCAGATATAGGTGATCAGGATTCACTAATCCATATCTCATTTCTTCATAATCCATGCAATTTATATCCTTCATATGGCACCATTCCTATTTTATGCACACTTGCTTAATCCATGAATGTGAATCTTGCCATTTAAATCATGCAATTTGCTTAAATGTAAGAAAGCACAGACTTCAGGTTTCTTGATGTATTAATTCACCCTTAGTGTATGGGACTCCATAGGGGCAGCAGAATCATATAATGTGTCTGTATCTTGAGTTGGTTCCCCTTGCAGTTGGCAATGTTTACTAAGAGTCCCTGCACCACAGTCACAAAAAAATCTATCATGCCGTATAAACTCGACATCATGACCCGCATGACAAGTGTTAATGCAATTTACACAAATGGCATTCCGTTCTGTTGTGTTGCATGTCCGGCACCTAAAGAGAAAATGTTACATTTTTTTAATAAAAAGATTTTAGTAGGAACCAAAAAAATTAATAATAGAGCACTTTTAAATATCAAATAATAAACAATTTCTCACCTGAAGAATTTATGCATTGGAAAACTGGTATAGCTAGAGATTTTATAGAGACATTGCCCAGAGCTAACAGCCCTGTCTACCATATTGTGGTTGCCAAAGATGACATTGTCTGAAAATGAAAAAAAAGAGAAAAATAATGCTCCTAGCAATCTTATAATTTTTAACAAATAAATATATGCACTAGTTTTCATGATTATCAGTCTGATTCCTTAAAACACAAAATGAAACCATAATTTGACATTTGAAAAATAATGTACCTTTCATAATTGGCTCAACACCAGTGGCTAAGCATAAGCCACCAAATTTATTGTTAAAGATTTTATTCTCCTCTAAGGTGGCACATGCATTATTTGTTATTTCTACACCAGCAGCAAGGCCATCAAAGATGCGGTTGCGGCGCAAGATGGGATGTGACTGTGTGCTGATTAAAACACCAGCTTGAGCATTGCGAAAAATCTCATTGTTCTCTAGAAGGCCTGTAATCAAAGATAAAAAATAATGAGAAAATTATAAGAAAAATTATAAAAAACCAATGCCTAAATTTTGAGATTAGCCTAAAATTAAATTACAATCTTTCCTCAAATAGAATAGATTTACCTTTTCCTCCATTAAATATACATATCCCACCATCTCTCCCATCATGTATTTTGTTGTAACGCAATACTGGATTACTATCAGTTTTAATCCAGATTCCTGCCATCGCATTATCAAAAATTTCATTACTCTCGATCATGCCAAGACCTCCATTGTAAACTAAAATTCCTCCATTTTGACCACCCCAAATTTTATTCTTACGAATAAATGGGTTACTGCCAGTTCTGAAATAAAATTAAATAAACAGTGACACATTATGGCTAATAAGAATAGAATGACTTTTGCTATTTGTATGCTCTCATGATATATGATAGGTTACATCACAATAAAACAGAATAAACATTAAATAAGGTTTATAAAGAAAACTTAAAATAGTGCTATCATACCACCCCCCTGCTTTCCCCACAGGCCTTTTCCCACAAAATTGATGGATGACTGAAATTATTTTGGCTGTTCTCCAAAATTAGGGTGTCTTTTAAAGATCAAATGTATGGCAATTAGCTGAAAACACATATTGTCCTTGAAATAAACTGGAAACTACATGAACACTATGAAAGAAGATGACCTGAAGTATATTTTTTTGTAAGTGTCTGTGCCTTACTGTGCCAAGTGTAATAACTAAATGATCATGGTAGAAAATACACTAGATGCTCTATCTTATACATATGTTTAAACTAGAGATGTCTATTGTCTAAAGTGATAAGATTTTCAGTGTGATGAATTGAGGCAAACTACTTCCTAATTTGGTAAACCTGATGCGCTTTTTGCTAATAATAAAAACAAACATATTTGTAGATCAATTAACATATCCATACCTTATTTGAACTCCAGAGTAAAGATGGTTAAAGATATCATTGTCTTCCAATACCCCATGACCATTATCATAAAAATATACACCAACCTAAAATCAAAAGTTAAAATTATTACCATTGTGAATGGTATGTAATTTGATTTTCAAAGTACAGTCGTACCCGGTTATGTCGACGGACTAGGGGCTTGCTGAAAAGCATCGAGATAACAGAGGATCGAGATAAACGACAACCAATATGGCGACAAAATATTAACATGTGCTTGAAATTTCCTTATACACATGAAGTGCGTTAATATTTAATAAATGAGAATGTATATACGCATGTTTTTGGAGGGTTTTTTTACACAACAGTGTTGCCATTATTTGTTTGATGAAGTGATAGGCATGGTATAAAAATTTACATACATGTTTGCTAACAATAAAAGCCATATGTGCACCAACTTTTCATCCGTTTAATCAGGACCGGTTAACCTTAACTTCATTTAGTCGATATATTACTTTATTAGCCAGAGTTATTTTTTTGTTGTGTTACGGCAGAATATTAGTGCCAATGACCGTGACATCAAACATTCTCTTAATAATAATATTCTGATCTATAAATAATATAAAAATACACATCATCACTGTTCGTGGCATTCGCTATTGAATGATTTTTAATTTAAAAAAGTTTTTGCATAGGACCAGAAGTAACACAGTGGTGAAAGCTGAATGCAAGCGGGCTGTGACATCACCAGCAGACCTCATGAGGTGGAAATTTTATGCCTTACCCTTATTGGTACAAAAAAAATATTAAGGGAAAATACAGATCGGACAGTAAAACAGGCTTTTCTTTTAACGAATGACCAGTCCGCATAAGCAAACTGACTTGACAACAATTGATAATCGAGACAACCGACATTAAGTGGCAAATTTTGCCCTTTTTTGTACTCGAGATATTAGGGTTCGGTGACATAACCGATGAGAAAATACTTAGACTTAGACAAAGAGAGAATTGGGTGGTTCCACTTCAAAAGCGTCAACATAATAGGGTTGGCGAGATAACCGAGATCGAGATAAGTGGGTTCGACTGTATATCAATTTGAATGTAATTAACTCAATAAGTTTAATAATATTTGAAAAAGTGTAAAGAAGTATATTTACCTTGATTCAAAATAGTATATTTAAAACCACACTGCTGTAATATATTGCACACAATAGTATAAAATTGCGAACTACAAACAATGCCCCAAATCATTTAATAAATCACTGCAAGACTGCAAAAGATACCTGCTTTCCACTATGAATTCTATTTCGCCTTAATACAGGGGTACTGCCTGTAGTGATCCACACGCCGGCTAATGTGTTTGAGTAAACTTCATTTTCCTCTATGAGACCCTTGCCTTTTTCATGCTGAAATAGGCAAAACATAAGATTATACATATAGCCAGAAGATTAGACTTGCTTACTACCTATATAATATTAATTACTATATATAATAATATATAGAATAATTAGGGGCCAACTGGGTAGACATTTTCTACCGGGTGCCAAAACTGAATAGTTAGATGTACTATTTTCCCGATCTGGGTACGAACCAAATACTAGGGTTGTTAAACGAAAATTAGGAATCAGAATTAATATCGGTTTTGTCTCTTTTGACTCTCTTATGCTCTGGTGTACTCATCATAGTCTTTGAGATGGAACAATCGGAGGTGGTTGATAAGAGCAGAAGTTTCATAAGAGCATGCCTTTAAACCCACCTCGTTTTAACATCACATTACAGACATTACAGTTTGCCTTTGATTCATTAATGGCATTTATGGTGAAGAAATTCCAAATTTTACTACATAACTTGGGAATTTTAAACTTTTAATAAGAATAAAAAATAATAATTAGAACATGGCGGGATGGATGCCAGCTAACACGTGTGTTGGTGCATACAATTGTGCAGCCCTAGCCATAAAACAGAGCCAAGTCTTCAATCCTAAATCATTAGTATTAGTAAATATGGCGGCGTGGCACTGGTCGCTAGAAATAAACATGAAGTTGTCTTAAAACCCCATAAGGTTTTTGGTAAACTTCCACCTCAGTCCCGTAAGGATTTCCTGTATTGCGATCAACTGGTTATGAAATATGAAAAATTGCTGAAAATGTATTTATATTATTATTGTCATACTGACTTCGTCTTTTAGGATAAGAATGGTTATTTTACATATTCAAATTTTCTTGAGTTTAATATTATTTTTACCTGTGGTTTAGTATTATTATTTTTATAATAAAGTATAGAAAAATCACATTTTTAAAAAAACCTTAATAACTACCAAAAATCAAGCTATAACACTAGCGAGTGCAAGGGCCGCCATTGCCATAAGTTGAATACCTCTTATTTCACGCGCTGAAGAGTTTTTACTTTCGAGGCGCACTTTAGTATTATAGGCTAGGCATGCATTACAGCGCTTTGTCAAATTGAATGTTAACTTTATATCTATATAATTTCTAATTATCAATTTCTATAATTAGCTTACATTTGTTATATTTTTAACAATTTGTTAAGTATACTAATCTTGATAATTCAAAATTAAAATTTTTTTAAGGTATTTTAGATATTTGGCTATTTGCATGGGTACCATTTGCCAAGGCGAATAGTTCTGAAATACCCGATATCAGGCCGGGGCCAATGTCCAGAGCGATTTCCAGTTGGTCCCTAATAATAATATTGAAGTTTGACTTTCAAAGTAACTTACCACATAGATACCTCCATGTTGACCATGATGTATTTTGTTGTGCCTTACTATAGGATTGCTATTGGTACGAATCTGAATACCCGCTAATGCATTGCCTGGAGATGGACATTTTTTATTTAAATAAAAATTACTTTAAGTGAACCCTAAAAATGACCAATGGAATTATTTCTAGTGTACAAAGCTGAAACAAGGGACTGTAGATAAAGGATTGATACAAAATAAAAAAAAGTCAAATGCCTTTTCACCCCTTCCTATAAACTTTAAAATTCAGAGAAAATTAAATAATACCACAGAAATTAAACTAAATGTAAAATGTTATGGCTTAAAATGGAAACAAAAATTTAAACATTTACCATAAATATTGTTGTGCTCTATCAGGCCCCTGCCATCACCAAATATGTACACACCACCTTGTTGACCATTGTAGATTTCATTTTTCCTGTTATGATCATTTAATTTTTTTTTAAAGGATGCTGGAAATCTTTTGATGAAATTTTTACTTACCATTTTCTTTTGATATTCTAGTTCCAGTTTTAATTGTAAATATTATTACTCCCAGAAATAGAACATTGAGCTTGGGCTTTTTGCCTAAGGAGCTGAATCAGGGTTTGATATAACTTGTTATAAAAAACCACCACAAGACAATACATTTAACAACGTTTTTCATAAATGCAGAATAGGACTTGATCATCCCATTTAAAAGTAGTATTCTTTGCTGCTATCCCCTACTGCCGTCTCCTTTAATTTCTTTCCATGTTCCACAAGGAACCCAAAGGATAAGTAATATTGATGAATTAAATAGTTTCAATAATTAATAGTTTAAAAAACTAACTTTTTTGGCTAAATTCATTTTAAATACAAACCTTATAGTTGGATCACTGTTGGATGTTATCCAAACACCAGCAAAATTGTTTGAGTGTATCTTGTTTTCAATAAATTGACCCCGCCCATTCTCATGGACATATATGCCGCCTGTCTGACCATGGTGCACTTCACAATGAATCACCGTTGGGTTGGCACCAGCTTTTACCTCAAAGCCAGCAATTCGATTATCATGAATATCACAGTTATCAAAGTAGCCCTAGGAAGAATATTTAATTTAATTCATTTCTCTGGAAGCAAAATCATTTTTACACAAAATTTTGTAATGTGACCTTTCATCTACTAGGTGTCAACGAGAGTACAGTTGGTTTGGTATTTTATATATATTGGTATATATATATACATTAAGGTTGTTAAGACAGCTCGTTTTTGAAGACTGGTTAACTGTTGGAAAAAAAAAGACTGGTTGACCGTCTGTCCTAATTTTTACTATGTTTTGTGAACCAATGAGAGAAAGCATTGAATTTTCGCACCACATTTTCTGCTTTATAGGGCTGGTAACGATTAATTTAAATTTAATAGTTAACTTGAAAAATTAACAATTGAATTAATTGTTAATTTCGATTAAAGCCAAACATCTCAAGGGGAGTAGCTAAACAGGTAATTGACATTTTTTGTTTTATTGAGTTTCCCTGTCTCATAGACATAAAAAAAAATTTTATGAACTTTTTTTAAAAACTGCTATGGTCTGTTGTAATATGTTCCTCAGTGATACAGATCCTGCGATCTGGGCTATTATGTTAATTATTAATTATTTTTTAATAAATTGGAAAAAAAATGTTATAAATATTTTCATACATTTTAATCAAATTTTTATGATTAAATTTATTTTAATCGATATTTAACCGATAAAATTTTTAATGATTAATAGAAAAATTAATCTTTATTTTATGCAGCCCTACTGATTTGACATCTAAGCACCTCTTATGTACAGACGCTAGTGTTAGCCTCTGCTGTGCTACCATCAAACAGCTAATTTATTTTTTTAAAATAAAAAATTAACTATTTTTTAAAAATTGTTCCAGCAAAGAAGAAAAGCGTAAGGATTGATATTTAATTTTATGCATTAAAAGTATTAAAATGGCATGTTATCAAATGTCAAGTCAGTTCATTTGTGAGGACTGGTTAAAATGTTTTTAAAAAGACAGTTTTACAGTACGGTCCGTATATTTCCTTAATTATTTTGAGAACAGTGATGGTTAATTGTCTTTTTTAAATTTTATTTTGAGGACTCTTAGTTCACCGGTCTAAATATGAGGACCGGTTCAATCGTTCGTTAAAGTTAGCGAGGCATTTTTCATTAGTTTCAAAAACCAACGGCTCGCCCCGTCCGTTGTGACATCATGTTTACTTTTACCTCTCTTGTGTGTTATGCCAGTCAGCTCAGTCAAATCGCATTTTAAAATTAATAATAATAATAAAATTATAAAGCTACGGAGTAAACAATGATGATAAAATGGAATTTATTTAAGAAAAACATATTGTTTTTCAATCGCCAACTCCCCAGAATAATTGAATTTTGCGGCGCACACGTTTCCCCTCCCCGTTTTTTCTGTTCAAATAGGGTTTGAGCCACACTCGCCGTACTATTAGTGTGATAATCAAATGCCTTTGACTAGCAGGAAAACTGTCACTAAAAGACCGAACTCAAATTTGTGGGCCGATTAATCACCCGGTATCTTTGATACGTCTTTCGAATACCTATCGTAATATAGGTACATGTACTTCACTAAGCGGCGCGCACCGATAAGTTTTTTGAATGCCTGAAACAGACTATAAACCGGTGATCAGAAAATGCCAATAGGTCACAGGGTCATATGGTCACGGGGTCATATGCTTTTATAGCTTTCTTTGTCTTTATAAGACACAGACTATAATTAATATAAATAGAAACAGCCTCGGCCTTGACCCTTGTTGACATCAAACGCGCACTGTGTTAGCTCTCGTACAGTTACAGTGCCTCGACAACTAAGCAAATAAAAAAAAATTTTTAATCATTCTTCAGCAGTAGCTAGTACTATTAGTTGTGAACTTTAGTGAAGCAAGGCTATGACGCGTCATGTAAGCGAGAGGGAGAGGCGCGTTACGGCTTGTTTTGTTTTTTTCACTACGTTTCCGGTAATTTTTTAAATATTTTTGTTACGCAGTCCTGATTAAAGATGACCGGTCCTAGTCCAAAGACCGGCTAACCGATTAACCGCTAACAACCCTAATATATATATACACACACAGTAACTTGTAAGCATAAATATATGTGAAAAAAAAAAGTTATTTATGGTGCTACTATATTTTTCTTACTTACCAAGCCATTATCAAAAGTAAAAACCCCTACATCTCGACCATGATGTATGTGGTTACTCCGCATAATTGGATTGGCTCCATTTTTTACCCAGATACCAGCTAAGGCATTACCACTTATCTCATTGTTTTCATAGACACCCTAAAAGCAAAAAGACAAAAAACATGAGTTTTCACTTACAAAGTTCAAATTAGATTGCATTGTAGACGAATATTAACTTTCCTATAATATTTAAATAAATTATATTAGCTAATAATCACTTGGATATGTTTCAAGACAAAAATTCAAACCTCTGCTTTGTCAGTAACATAAAGGCCAACATTTTCACAATCCCGTATGACACAGTTTATGATGGTTGGGTCTGCATTTTGACCCGAAACACAGACTGCTGCTCCAACTATTGAAATAAAATATTATCAGTTAAAACATTAACTTCCTTTAAAATAAATAATTATAATGTGCAATTTAGCAACAAAAATTAAATCTAAAATATAATCTCTATGAGAAAGTGTTAAAGAGAAAGAATCTTGACAGAGAGAATTCAGTTATCTCAAGTACCTTAATTTTAAACTTACCAACCGACAAGCTTTTAATTTTACAATGATCAATAATGGGCTGTGTGTTCTCAGCAACCTCAAGGGCATAATGTCTGTGATGAGGGACAGTAGATGTACTGTCTGGGGAAAACTGAATGTAAAAAGTAAAAAATACACTTTAATGAAATGGAAATTGAAGATAATGCAGCTATCTTGACACTGAAGTTAAAATAAACGTAAATTTACAATTTCCGAACATTTCAAAATAAATGATAAATAATACTATATAATATTAGAAATGTATGTGGAAAAAATTAACTATTCACCCAACTAGTTTAATCTAATAAAACTGTCCTTACTTTTAATGTTACATATCCTAAATATGCTTTCTTGCAACCTTCAACGAACATAATGGTTGATTCAGTTTCTCTTTCAATGACCACATGGTCCATCACATTTCCAGGAGCTGGACAGAGTATAAAAAACAAGAAATAAAAACTCGAATGAATATTTAAACGCAATTTCCAACAAAGAATTACCAATTTTTTTTAACAAGGGAAATCATTCTAGAGTCACACCAAGAATATGTCAATATAATGTACACTGTGCAACAATCTAACAGCATTCACAAAGCGGGAAAACCTCATTAACTATCATTCTAGATTACTTTAAAATTTATCTTCAAATCAATAATTCTGAAACTTAACCAAACAATTGCTATCTACAAATGGCTGCTAAAATTATAAGAGTATAACCAAAAAAGATTTTTCAAAAATTATTTCTCAAACATTCTTCTAAATATTATTAGCTTTCATTTGTTTCAACCCCATAGATGTTGTGCAAGGCGAGAATTGACAAAATACTGATATTTCTTCAGGTGTTTTTGATTTCCCAGGAAATCCAGTAAATCTTTTCAGTATTTTTTTTGGCCCATACACATCTTTGGAACCTCCTTAACATGTTAACCCTTATCTGGTATGGTTCAGGAGTTGCTGTTTGAAGCTTGAAAAGATAGGCTGGACATTTCAAATATATAAACACAATTTGTCCCAAGAGAAATTGCATTAAAAATTGTAAAGGGCTGATATTTTTAATGAAAATTTATATTTTCTTTACCCAAAAAATTATAAAAATTTATATTTATAATTTTTTACCCAAATGGGTAAAAGATTTAACAAATGGGTAAGATTTAACAAACAAACAAAAAACTGGCACAACTTCAGTCAACTATAATATAAACTTAAAAGAATAAAAATATATACAGTAGAACCCAGTTATCTTGTCAACCGATCAAGTTTTATTGAACTGCCTATTTCACACGCTTTTTTAGCTAACCTCATTGCTGTGATCAAGAACCTGTACAACAGAGCAACCAGCGCAGTACTCTACAACAGCAAGCTGGGAGATTGGTTCAAGACCACTGTTGGTGTCAGACATGGGTGTTTACTCTACCCCATCCTCTTCAACCTCTTCCTTGAAAGAATTATGACAGATGTGCTCAAAAATCATGTCGAAACGGTCAGCATCGGAGGGAGAACTATAACTAACCTACGCTTCGCCGATGACATAGACAGCCTAGCTGGCAGCGAGGACTAACTAAAAGAATTCCTTACAAAGCTAGAGAAGACATCAAAGGCCTATGGCATGGAAATCAATGCAGAGAAGACCAAAGTCATGGCAAACAATAAATTCTCAAAAGAAATACGGATAAATGAGCAAAAACTCGAGGAGGTCCCTACCTTTAAATATCTAGGGACTATAATATCCGATGAAGGCTCAAAGCCAGAAATTCTTGCCAGAATGGCCCAAACAACTGCAGCATTAAGCAAACTTAAACACATCTGGCAAAGCAAGGAGCTCAAAGATTCGACTAATGCGCTCTTTGGCGATGACAGTCTTCCTGTATGGTTGTGAGGCTTGGACGCTCGCCGCAGACCTCCAAAAAAGAATTAATGCGCTAGAGATGAGATGTTTTCGAAAGGTACTAAACTTTTCCTACATGGCGCACATCACGAACGAAGCAGTCCGCGATTAAATAAGTGCTGTCATTGGCCCTTACGAGGACCTTCTCAGCTCAATTAGAAAGAGGAAATTACGATGGTACGGACACGTGACAAGATCTGGAGGTCTCTCAAAGACGATATTGCAAGGCACAGTCCAGGGAAGAAGGAAAAGAGACAGACCAAGAAAGAGTTGGGAGGACAATATCAAAGAGTGGACCGGCCTGTCATTTACCGACTCCCAGAAGGCAGCTCAGAACCGTGACACATGGCATGACATAGTGTGCAGCTCAAAATGGTGCCCCAACGTCGGGTTAAGGGACAATTCAAGTTCAAGTTCTTAGAATTTTCTCATCAGTTATGTCAATTCTTTATCTTGCCAAACCTTAGTTTCTTGAGCACAAAAGATGTCCAAATTTGACATGTGATGTCGGTTATCTCACTGGTTGCAGGGTGAAGTGGCACTGACATATAAGTGCATTTGATGTAACCAACTGATGACGCAGGGTAATGTTGCTAAAATTACTTATTTACGGTCAGTAAGTTTATTTCTATGCCTTTTGTTGTTAGCAACAATGTATGTTTATTTTTATGTCTTAACTGATTAAGAAAAATGTAAAATTATTTTTATAGCATGTTAATCACTTCATTAACCAAATCACCTATTAACGTTAAAATATTTGATTATTTTGCTTTAAATTGACCTTATATGGAATTAATTTAATAATATACATAATTTATGTATCTAAACCCTTCAGAGTTGATATTATAAAATACTGCAATGTGCGTTGTTGAGGCTGCTTGCTCAATGTTCATCAACCAAGTAAATTCTACCGAAATTTTTTTTTTAAAAATCAGCCAAACTAAGGAGTAAACAGCCATGATTTTTTTTAAAAATGTCGATATTTTTCATTAATAAACTCGTCAGAATCCATAATTGATTCCTTTAAGTGTAAACCTCTGCCTGTCAGTGCTTCCGATGAAAATTGAATTAAACATAAACAATTAATTTTGGTGTTGAGATTTACAGAGCTGTCTACTTGCAGTAATATTTCATTAAGTGACATTAGATTTACAAAACTAGTGGACTTATTTTGTGGAACAGCTACAAAAAAATTAAGTTGATGGACATCGTGATCCTAATTCCAGAGATATTTTTAAGAAACGCAATTATGTCTTCTCATTATTCTCTTTAATTTTTAAGAAGAAGATCAGACTCCAAAACAAAAACCTAACTCATTTTTTAATTTTTTTATCACTGTAGCAAAGCACAAGAATTTGACTTGTATTTTGAATCAAACTCTAATACTTGTTTTAAGATTTGACTAATTTGACACATCAAAATGAACTTCCTTAATATGCTAATACAGTAAATCATTGAACAAACTTATAACATCATGAACATGAAGAAATTAAAGCACATGATAATATGTGCCACCTTAATTGTTTTTATTATCTCAATGATAGACTATCTCAACAATTTTGTCAACACCCTAGGCTTATGACTTAAGCGGGTTCTACTGTAATATATTTGAGGAACATTTGTCACATACCTGCCCCAATTAAAGATACTGGGGAATCAATTAAAAGAAACTCTCCATGATAAACACCAGAGTGCATAAATATAAGGGCATCCTCTAATTCTTCAGTGTCTGCAAAGTTGTATGCTGACTCTATGGTGTCGAATTTCTATTTTTGAAAAGATTTAAGCAGAGACTATTTATTTTTTTAATTTTAATTTCTTTGTTAAATCAATGCTATATAAAACTTTCATTTTCAATCATAAACAAAATATTAAAATATTAATATTAAAAAATTGCATTTTAAAATATAAAAGAAATAAATGCTATTAACAAAACAAAAAATGCTTGACTTTATGCAATAAAACATAGCAAAAATGCAAATGGTAATGTTAACATTGAGTATCTATAAATTATTGTAAGGTTTGATTCAAAACATATAGGGAACTGTTTTTTTTCTGGTAAAATGAATATTACTTACAATAATATTTCTGCCCTTCATGCGTTTGCCTTTATTTGTTTCACACAGTGGAATATTATGTCTTGAGACATGAATACCTCGATACTGAGTAAATTAAAAAATATGACACATCAAATGAAGAAATTTAAAAAAGAACTTTTTTGTTTAGATCATAATAATTAATAAAAACTGTTGTTTTTTTCTTTCAGCTCGCCAGGGGTTCTCCATATTTTTTTATTTTCATCACCTGGGGCTAATTTGTTTTTAAAAGGAACATCATATTGAAATGTTATACTTTTTTTGAAGTAACAAATATTTTTTCTGGGTTGTCCTTGCCCAGCTGCTAAGAGACACAACACGGTGTTTTAATGTAAATTCTTCAAGATCCTAGTTTGCTGTTAATTTCTTTTTTTTTCTTGCTTAAAAACAGTTTCTAAGTGGCTAAAAAAGGTGTAAAAATTGCCACCTTAATAACTTTTCAGGTTAAGCTTGTGTATGAGTAAATATAATTAATATTGCACAGAATGCTCTTGGAAGTCAGAATTTATTTATAAACATACTTAGTACAATACTTAACTATACTGAGTGACATATCATGCTGTTATATCTCACATAATTTGCTGAACTTGGCCCACAAGCAATAAGGTCGAAACCCCCATTTGCAAGTCTCTTTGCAACTAGGTTAAGAATTTTTATAATATCACAGCCTCTTATCTTAAATTAGGATATGTAGCCCATTTTATAGTGACATAGTTGCTAAAACAAGGTGAAATCTTGAGCAAAGTACATGTAAATACCCTTTCCCCCTTGTTTTCAATGAGATAATTTATGACATGGGAAAAAAAATTACTCTCTCAGTCCTTTGCTATGAAATCCACCTACCAATTGTTTAAAGCTTTCTTTCCATGGATTGTCATAATTTGGATCATCCGGAGACACAAACTGAAAAACCCGTGGCTCTGGATTCATAAGCGGGGACTCATATTCAAATACTTCCATATAAAGCACTTTCCTTTTGGAGACAAATAGTTTTGAAAGAATATTAAACACTAAATTTAAAAAGATATCTTTTCATAAAATCTTGAAATTTAAGTTTTTTTTCAGCTGTAACATCAACAGACTAAGTAAACATTAAAAAAATGTATTTAACACAATAGATTTTTGCAATCTAAAAGAATAAATTAATAAATTCAACCAATATAGTATAAAACATTTACAGCTACTAACTAATAAACATATTCTAAAGCTTTAAATTTACTACTAATTGGTTCTTCAAACTTACCACAGTTCATGATCATTTGTGATTGACCGGAATCTTCTACAGACTTGTGCAGCATTACATAAATCAAGCTCTTTCAGGAAGGAAAAGATGTAAAACATCACCTCATCAGGCAATTCATGTTGAAGATATCGAGCAGCAACACGTCCTTCAATTGAAAATTCACAACAAAATTTAATTAAGTACACTGAAAATTAATTTACTAATAAATATTATTGAAATGATTGAATTTAAATTATCTTATCTTAGATATACAGACGCTCCTTCTATGCAGAAGATAATTGCGTCCACAGACCATGAGAGATGATCTGTTGGCGGCAAGTGATGCAGCGGTTGTAGGCCACGGCTTTAAGGGTTCCACGCATTACCCAGCTGCCTAACTATTGTCTAGTTAGGAACCCATTCAGAGCCCCGGGAACAAATCCTCACCTTCGCGTGGATTCAAACTCGTGACCATCGGTACGCCATTCGAGCGCGCTACCAATCGACCACCGCATCTGATTTTTTAGCAAATAAATGAGAAATAATATATCAAACCTTGAGGTTGCAAAGCAGGGTTTGCATTTGCCTTTTTTCTTTTTTTCTGTGGTGCTTGAGAAGAATCACTGCACGAGAACGATGTACCAGGTATTCCATCAATGCTGTGTGACCTTCTCCGCCTCAAGTAATATCTATTGCTTGATTCTTCACCAGAGCACCCAGCATCAGTTGCAAAAAATTCTGATAAAATATTTTGTATTACCACAAATAAATAACATTAACTACTGTTTTATTACTTTACTAACAAGTGAAAATAAATTAGATTTAAAAAATGCAATATTTCAAAATATGGGCCTACATGTGTTAGGACAATTTTACATCAAAGTTCAAAACTCCCAGTCTTACTCTTAACTTAACGCATCAGTAAGAAGGATCTGTTGTTAACTGTTAACACTTTAACATAATTTGTAGCAGAGGATGATTAACGAGTAGCAATTCAACTATTAATTATCAAAACTCCTTAAAATTTTATTATTTTTGTTGACAGGGTTATTGTCCCTCTGTATGATTGTATGGAGAACTAGCTGTATTCAAGTTTTCTGTTTGCCTCTTTGATTAATATATTTTTGTATCACACCACAATTTGGTTAGAAGATGATATTTCAGCTATATAGCTTGAAGGGTAACTCCACTTAGAGTGATTGTACTACTGAATGGAGACAAAAGGAAGTTTTTAATATTATTCTTTTGTGCTAATGATAATAATTTAATGTCAAATTAAGGGTAGATGTATATAGCTATAAAATGTATTAGCTTCAGCTATTTTCCTCTCAAGAGATGAAAGATTAGTATGTGAAAGTATAACAACCTTCCTTACTAACTAAAAGTAAACTAAGTACAAATTACTAATACTAATACTACTCGCTTTCATCTTGGACATTAAGTTTAAGCCTTGTTTGCTCACTGCGGCTATTTATTAGGCTTGTCCATACTTTGTTTAGTTAATTTCTCTAGTTTATAACTGACCTCCTACTAAAAGAAAAGTCACCTTATCTTACCTTATAGAGACACTTCTTCTATACAGAAGATAATTGTGTCCTATGCTTATCTATTTTCTATGTTTAGTCTTGCATTTTTATCACGGTTTTAAATGTTGATAGTGTGCTGGTTTTCCTGGTTTCATCAGGCAACCTATTCCATGCCCAAATTCCAGACGGGAAGAATGAGAATTTATGAGTTTGTTCTTGCATAAGGAATAAGAAAATGTGTTTATACCTATCTCTATCTGAGATGTATAAGATTATCTTTGTGCTGTATTTCCAAGTTAGTATTAATTGCCTTATATATAATACTATATCGATCACCATTATCACATCATTTATAGTTACGTGTACTTCACTTATACCTCAGCTGCCAGTATGGCAAACATCGTAATGACCCACCCAACAAAAGCTGGAGGAGGTACATAGCTATAAATATCTAGGAGCCATATATCTAGATGGTACCTGAAAAGATGAAATTTGAGCTAGAATTGGGTCGGCAATGGCAGAAATGAGAAGTTAACCAAAATATGGAACAGCAAAAGTATTAGCCTGCCAACAAAGCTCAGGCTTTACAGAGCTCTCATTAAAACCATTGTCCTTCATGGAAGTGAGACCTTGACACTAATGGCAACCACTGAAAGCAATCTGCAGGCATTTGAAAACAAATGCATGAGGAAAATTCTCCAAATCTTATAACAAGAACACAAGATCAATGAATATGTCTGGGATGAAATAAACTCTATTGCTGGTTGTAAGGAAACCAATAAAACAACAATTAACTCTTAAAGCCCCAGAAGGTTTTCAATAAATTTCCGCCTCAGTCCCGTAAGGATTTCCCGTATTACGATCAACCGGTTATGAAATTAAAAAATTTGCGTAAAATCCATTTATAATATTATTGTCATACTGACTTCATTTTTAAGGCTAAGAATGGTTATTTTACGCATCCAAAAGACCGTACTGAGTTTGAAACAATATTTACCTGTAGTTTAGTACTATTATTTTAGTAATAAAGTATAACAAAAACGTATCTTCGAAAAAAAACCATTAAAACTACCAAAAAACATCGCGAATCGAGCGGTAACACTAGTGCCGGCAACGGCCGCCATTGCCGGAAGTCGAATACATCATTTTCAAGCATTGAAGAGTTTTTACTTTCCGAGATCTCATTTCTAACGAGATTTGTATCTAGGGACGCATTACGATGCTTTAGGGATAGCGGGAAGAGACGCATTACGACGCTTTGCGACTTTAAGAGTTAAGAGACGTAAGAAGGCATTGTTGGGTCATGTACTGCGACATGATACCCTGAAAACCCTGACATAAATCATCTTTCAAAGCACTGTAGAAGGGGGCTGCGAAGAGGTCGACAACGGAAAAGCTGGCTTGACAACATGAAGGAATGGACAGGGATGGGATTGAGTGAACTATTGGCCACCGTTCTAGATAGGCTACTGTGGAAATTGTTATCTCTTGATGTGTCCATGCGACTGTAACGATCATGGGACTGAGGATGATGACTTCACTATACAGAAGCTGTAAACTTATCTATTTATTACTTCATAATATTCCATAACTGTTCAGTTGGTGTCTTTACATAACGGAAATTCAGTTTTCATGGCCTGCCTAGGAACCTATCTCCAACGATAAACAAGGTCTTACTGTACCAAATCTGGAAGCTCATAATTTTGAATTTGTTCTAGTTTATCCATGTTTTCTTTGATGGATGGGTTCCATACAGAAGATGCATGTTTTAGTAAAAGTCTTACCAAAGTAATAGAGTATTTGAGTTTTGAGTTTTATATTGTTATTACATCGGTAAAATTTTCTTGTTATTAAACCTAAGGTTTTTTTTGCATTTTTTATATACTTCTTTGACATAATTTCTCCTTTCTTATTACTCTTAAGTTAGGTTGTTAACAGTTAACTGGTATGTGATTAGGACCGATTAAACCTCAACTGCATTTAGTCGGTATTAAGGTTGTTAAGACCGCTCATTTTTGAGGACCGGTTAACCTTTCAAAAAAAAGACTGGTTAACTGTCAGTTCAATTTATACTAATTTTTGAGAACCAACAAGAGAAAGTATAGAATTTTCGCCCCGCGCTGTATGATTTGACATCGAAGCGCCTATTATGGACCGCCCGCTAGTGTTAACCGCTGCTACGCTACCGTCGAAGCAGCGAATTTTTAAAATTTACAATTTTTTATTTTAAAAATTTCCACAAAAAAGTAAACGGTAATGATTAATATTAAATTTTATGTATTAACAGTATTCAAACAGCGTGTTAGCAAATATTGTCAAGTCAGTTTGATTGTGAGGAATGGTTAACCCTTTAAAAAAAAGATAATTTTACTGTCCGGTCCATATTTATCCATAATTTTTTGAGAACTAACAAATAGAGTGTGCATCAAATATCGACTTGCGCTCCTTTTCAAACGCACACAAAATACTTTTTTTCAGAAAATATAACATTTTATATCGATGTGGTAATTAGTAATTTTTAGTCAAATGCCTTTGAAAACTGTCAATATAAGACCGAAATTGAATTTGAGGATCGGTAAAGATTCTGTTAGTAGTACTGTTAGGCGAATATTTCTGATTGTGGCATCAAAACCTGCCTCCCCCGCTTGCGTTTAGCTCTTTTCTGCGATGCCCTCAAATTAGTGAATTAAAAATAATCCAAAGAATTAAGTAAACAGTGATGGTTTTATAGTCATTTTTTTAAGGACTCGTGATTAACCGTTTTAAAGAATAGGACCATTAAAGTTCGTTAAAGTTAGCGAGGTATTTTTCCTTTGTTTAAAAAACCCACGACTCACACCCCACCCCGCCCCTTGTGACGTCGTGCGTGATGCCTGTCTACTCATGAATTAAAAAAATCAATAAAAATATAAATCTTATGGAATAAACAGTGATAAAAAAATGGAATTTATTTAAAAACCATATTATTCTTCATCAACTCGCCAGAATAATTGAATTTTGCCGCGCATACATCCCCCCACCCGACCCCTTATTTTTTCTGTTAAAATAGGGTTTGAGCTCGCCGTAAT
This sequence comes from Radix auricularia, assembly GCA_002072015.1. Classification (NCBI taxonomy): domain Eukaryota; kingdom Metazoa; phylum Mollusca; class Gastropoda; family Lymnaeidae; genus Radix; species Radix auricularia. The sequence continues at coordinate 24,567 of MUZC01002565.1, forward strand.
CCCCTTCCAACGCATAATATTTACATTTTTTAAAACAAAATATCAGTTACAATACAAATGTGATCAAGGAATGCCGATAGGTCATGGGGTCATCTGCTTTTATGGCTTTCTTTGTCTTTATAGAAACAGACAATAATTAATATAAATTAAATAGAAACTTGACCATTGTTCACATCAAACGCCCACTGTGTGTTAGCTCTCGTACAGTGCCTCGACTACTAAACCAAGCAAATTAAAATTTGAACAAAATCATTCCTTAGCCGTAGGCAAAGTAAACCAATAGTGATGACGTGTATATTATTTATATATCGGAATATGGAGAAAGAGAATTGAAGTCACAGTGGCTCGCGTTAGTTTAGTCTTGTATGTTGCCCTGCATCTAACGGTAACAACAAAAACAAACTCTGGATAATACGGGCTTATTGTTGCGGTTAACTGGTCCTGATTTATAGGGATCGATCCTGATCTGAGGACCAGCTAACCGGTTAATGGTTAACAACCTTAGTCGGTTGACATCATCACTGTTAGTGGAGTTTGGCTTGTGAATGATTATTAATACATATTTTATGAATCGCTTAGTTGCCAATTTTAGCTTTTTTACGGACGTGCCATTACAACAAAGATGGCAGCTGGTAATGACCGTAACGTCACTGTCGAGATTCTTCATATTTACCCAAAATCTCTTTTACAGATTCTATTGGGCTATTATTATTATTAGAGTTTGAGAGATTATTATTAGTAATTAGTATTAGTCATAGTCGTTCAAATTGTAGGTTTCTTACATATTTTAGTCTTCAATGTGTTGATTACCTTACTAAACTAAGCCTTACTTAGGCTTAGTAACTTAGTCACAATATGATCATGGAATTATGGCCATTGAGCCATTGCCATGGTCATATATTGGGTATAGTGAATGGATTCTGATCTGAATAGTCTTAGCATTCTTAGTGCAGGAGTTTTTAATTGTTAGCTTTATTATTATAATAGTTTCTTTATTTATTTGCCTTTACATAGTCTGTATTTATATAACATAATTTGGTAAAAGATACAGTATACTCAGTGAAGTATAGAGACAGAATAGTCTAGTTATTATTATTAATAATAATAAATTATTAAATAAATAAATAATAATCATGAAAAATGAATGTATTATCTTATCTTATCTTATATGTTACAGACGCTCCTTCTGTACAGAAGATTATTGCGTCCTACGTATTTCTATGGTTTGTGTTTAGTCCTGTTTTCTTACTAGAGTTTTAAATAATGATTAAGTGTTGGCTTTCCTGGTTTCTTCACGCAACCCATTCCACGCCCGAATACCGGACGGAAAGAAAGAAAACTTGTATGTGTTTGTTCTTGCATATGGAATAAGAAAGGTGTTTTTATCTTTATGTCTATNGGTGTTACTCTTGTCAGTTTTGAATATTCTCCAGTAATGAATCTGGCAGCTCTTTTTTGGATTTGTTCTAACTTATCAATATTTTCTTTGGTGGATGGGTCCCATACAGAAGATGCATATTCTAGTATAGGTCTCACCAGGGTGAGGTAGCATTTTAGTTTTATATCTTTGTTACATTTGTAAAAGTTTCTTTTTATAAAGCCTAAGGTTTTGTTTGATTTTTTAATAACTTCATTGACATGGGGATTCCAAGATAGTTTCTCATTTATTATGACTCCTAAGTATTTTGCATCTTTAGTTTGGGTTAGTTCTTTTCCATGAATGAAGTATTTTGAATTTATTTGTTTCTTTTTCTTTGTTAGCTACTCTTAGTCTTAGCAGTTGACATTTTTCTGGGTGGAAGGACATACTCCAGTTAGTTTCCCATTTTATTATTTCATCTAAGTCTTTTTGTAAAACTTTGCTATCTTGTTCTGACTTGATTGTTCTATAGATTATACAATCATCAGCAAATAACCTAACTTTAGTTCCTGTTGAGATATTGTTGGGTAAGTCATTTATATAAATTAAAAATAGTAAGGGACCTAGGACAGTTCCTTGTAGAACTCCTGAGTTAACCTTTATTGGTGTAGATTTAGATCCATTAATTATTACAGTTTGCTCCCTACCCAATAGTTAGTGCCAATAGGAAATCTTGGATCCAGTGATGTATGGGACCTGAGATTCCAAAGTATTTAAGTAAGTTTTTTTAAGTTAACTAAGGTGGTGAACTTTGTCAAATGCTTTTGAGAAGTCTAGTAATATTGTATCTATTTGATCATTATGATACATCATCTATTAGACCTATCAATTGTGTTTCACATGATCTGTTCTTCCTAAGCCTAAAGTTTTTTTTATTAAAGCCTAAAGTTAAAGTGTATTATTTTCGTTTTAATAATAATAATATTCCAGTTATTGCAGAAATACGCACCAGTGTTCCTATATTTGGAACCTGTTGATTTTGATTGGACTTTTTTCCTGAGATTTCTTGTTTTCAAACGAGTTGTCCTGGCCGATCGTGTCGACATTTTGGCCAGAAGATTATTCACAATACAATAAAGTCAGATTGATATCATAGAGAAAGGGTTAGTGTGAAGCCATCTTGGATTTGCTACTAATCACAGTAACGAATAAGAAGTGCCCGTTGGAGTCACATGCCATCTCTAGTCCAATGAAGCTGCTTTTCACCACGGAATCTCAAAATGGCGTATAGAGAGACTAAAAATATCGAATAATTGAAAACCCACCTAACGCTTTAGTAACTTTGGTAAAAACTTATGAAACAGAATAAATGATGAGCATTTTAAGTATTACGATAATGCCTTTTTCTAACAGTTTCCATTGTGCTAACCGCAGTTTAACAACAAATGAAGTATATCTAATTCGAAAGGTAGAAAAATGAAAACTTGAACTTGAAATACTAATAATAATTCACACTCGTCAACACAATCTTACACACACAGTTCACACAGCCTACCCAAATACCATCTATTTTTTATTTGTAACAAATTAAAAATAATTATGATTACGCATAGACTTTCTAATACTCAGACTCAATATATTTATTTCTCCCAATATATTAGTTTAAAACTAATTACATTAAAAAAATTTAAACAACAAAACAATAATTTAAATTTCTTTAAAAAATCCAATTTTTAAAAAATCTTTGAAATTGGACTTAGTGTCCATAGCAACAACCAACTTTAAGTCTAAATTTGATGTTTTTGAATCATTGAGCTGATACAGTTTTAGTATAAGTATGCACATAAGACATAACATAAATGACATAGGCATAGATAAACATTTTTAAAAAAAAATAAATATAATTATCATAATGAAAAAATTATAATTAACAACAAAATTTTGTTAATTAACAGGATAGTAATAGTAATAGTCTTAAAAAGTTATAGTTATATTAATATTATATTAGTTATATTATAAAATACAATTAGAGTTCAACTGTCAATCATTCATCCCTGTAGCGCTACTGCCCATGTAGGATGTAGGGCTTGGGCCTGCTTCACGACCTCCTTCCACTCAGTCCTTATTAACGCCTTTCTACTCCAACTCCAATATTTATGCCCAGTTGTAGACTGTAGACTGTAGATCTTTCTCTACATCATCCATTCATCTAAGCCTAAGTCTTCCCTTGAGCCGTTTTCGTCTGGGGTTTTGGTGGTGTACCCTCTTTATTCCTCTATCATTTGACAATCTTTCTACTTTTATAGGTGTCCTGTCCAGTGCAGTCTGTCCTTTTTTATTTCTGCAACTATTGTGGTATACTGATATAGACTGTGTATAGTTCGTGATTGGTTCTCATCCTCCATCCAAACTCATCCTTTGTTTGCCCATATATTTTCTTGAGAACTTTCCTCTCCCATGTATTTAACAGGTTTTCTGCAGTTTTTGTTAGGGTCCAAGTTTTACAGCTGGTCTCATGACAGTTTCATAAAGTTTTCTTTATTTCCCTTGTAATGTTTTTGTTTTTGAGGATTTTCTGGGTTCTAAAGTATGCTCTATTCCCGGCTAATATTCTTTCTTTGATTTCTAAAATTAATTAATTCCTTTTATTTAGTAATGATCCTAGGTATTTGAATTGATGTACTTTTTCAAAAGTCTGGTTCCTAATTTTAATGTCTTCACCTGTTTTTTGGTTGTTGACTTCCAGTCCTGCTTGCAGTGATGCATTTTCTAATTCAATGTATGACTTTTATATGTCTTTAGTACTTTTAGCAAACAGGGCTATGTCATCAGCATATGTAAGGTACTGGATGGGTTGACTATAGAAAGTGCCAATAGCTTTTGGTTCTTGAGTTTCTCTTAAAGTATCCAGTTATTGTTCCTCAAGTGTCAATATTTATGTTTCAAATAACTCTCTATAACGTTAAGTTAAAAAGCATACAAGACAGTGAGTCTCCCTGCCTTAGTCCTTGTCTAATCCTAAATTCACTTAAGTATTCTTCTTGAACCTTAACTTTGCCTTTTTGAGTTGCTCAACGTGACATATATCATTCATGTCAGTTTGTTGGGTATGCTGAACTCCTGTAGCGTTGCATATAGATATTTCCTTTTGCAGCTGTCATAGGCCATTTTATAATCTATATATACATTGATGCACTGGGATGTTGTATTCATAGCATTTATCTAATATGCATCTGATGGTGAAAATTTGATCAGACGTTGATCTGTTTTGTCTGAATCCACATTGATAGTCTCCTAATATTTCTTCAGCAAATGGATGTAGTCTTTTGGCTATAAGTTTCATCAGTATTTTGTATGAAAAGTTTAAAAGGGAGATTCTTCTGTAATTTGTGCACTGAAGTTTGGATCCTTTCTTGTGTATAGGGGTTATTACTGCAGTTCTGTTGGTATTTTATCTTCTTGCTATCATAAGTACCACCAAGATCACATCAAAGAGTAAAACATTATGACGGGGACTAGCTCTGACTGGCCTTCATGCACCCAACTCCAGGAATGGGAGTCACACTGCAAGTGGGGGGGGGGAGGCTCAAAAAGTGCCAATCTCTAATAGGCACGCCACTATCTATGCTCAGCTCAAGTGGTGCCAAGTTTGTAGAAGGGAATTCTGTCACTCCATTGTGAATTTAAGTTAAAATAAATGGAAGGCACCTGTGACAGTGTTCTTGCTTGCCCAAGCGGCCTACTCATACTGGACAGTCCCAATAATGTTTTCCAGCTTTTAGTTCCTTTGGGAGAGGGGGGCCAAGGGGAGCAGAGAAATCTCAGCTAGGTCCTTAGGTTCTTTTCCATTTTCTTAATATTCCAAGACTATGTTAAAATGTTTGAAGTACAAAATAAACTTATATTATATACTATATATATGTGTGTATGTATTTATTTATTTATTATTTTGTTTTAGGCCTTTCATGATGCAGATGAAGAGAAAAAAGGATTTTTGTTACATAATGATTTGAAATTTGCTGTTATGGTTTTATTTGGTCATAAGTTATGTAAGGTTAGTAAAAAGAAAAATTTAAAAGTGATAAGTAATATTTAAAAAATTTATTTTAAAAAAACATTTAACTCTATTTTTGCTAACGCATATGATTATGGCACATGCATATACTAGTAATAGACGGAGACATGAGAAAAAGAGACAAAAATACAAAAGCTAATTACATATATTTAATATAATAAGATGTATGTATATTTTTTAATATTAAGCATGGTGTTTATACAAATTTAAGGATTCTTAAAATGTGCATTATTTTCCTCTTAATGCAATTATTTAGATTTAAAGGGCAGAAAACTATTACAAAATAAAGATCAGGAACATTAGACCATGTTGAAAAATTGCTTTGACCTAGATAAAAGAAAAAAATATTGTCAGTTCTTTTTATGCAATTTATTATTAAGCAGTATTTAAATAATTTATACAAACATGTCAATAAATGCATACTATTAATATGCCAATAACACAATGATTTTTTCCTGGGAACGGATTAATCATTTTCCCTTTGTTTCTTATGGGAAAATTTGTTTGGTATAGGCAAGAGTCTGGAATTATTTAGGATGTATACCAAAATACCATTAATACCACTGTATATTTTTTTTATTAAAGAACAGAGTACTTAATTCAAATTTATAGGAATTTTTAGTTATTTTTCAGTTATTTATTGAAACTGATATTTTTGCTCTGAAAATGTATTGTTTTCAATACAGACTGAAACTTTGCAAATTTTGGAAACATATGGTACAGCTACTAAATCAGGAACAAAAGGTAGGCCTTCTAAAATCTTTGAATAAAAATTCTGAATTCTTGTCCACAAATAGATCTACTTGGTTGCAGTCTTCTCCCTTGTAATTTTAAAACAAGGATTTTGCAGTATTATGTTATACATCCTTTTTAAAAAAGAGTCAAGTCATTGTAAAGAAAAGCTTCCCTGTTTCCAACATCATTCCTGATAAACTGACCTAAATTATTACTAATTAAAATACAGCTAAAATAACTTTTTAACAAAGTAGTTAATGTTTTTATTGTGAATGTGTGAGACAGAGTTCAAAGTTATGTCTCTGTGCAACATTTTGAGTTGGTTTACTTTAGCATTTGACATTTTTGCTCTTTTATTCAGTAGTACTTGTAAATGAGTTAGTGCTCAGTCATACTGGGTCAAGGGAGTGGTGGAGGAAGGGGGAATGTTATTAGGAGAGTGATGGTGAATTATCTAAGGGGATTAGAATTAGACACCTTTACTAACAATTATAGAAATTATTTTATTGGAATCTACCAAAAAATGTTGTTTTGTTTTCAATATTTTGTATAATTATAAAATTAAAACACATAATTACATGTGGCGTAATATTTGTATTACATCTGAAGTTTGTAATTAGGTATAACCTTGGCTCAGTTTATAGAAGCAATGCAACCTAAGTTTGCAGCAGCAGATGAGGATGATGAAATCAGGCACACTTTCAAAGCCTTTGATAGAAATTGTAAGTTTTTAATTTTTTAAATTTTTATTTATTGTGGGTGTACAAGTACAATATGATAAAAAAGCATCTGATACTTAGGTGCCACCATTCCTCAAAATTAAATGCAAAACATCACTTATGATTTCAAATTAAAGGATGAATGTGTACTATTTACACAATTTTATTTAATCTGTTATGACTATTATGATCTAAGTATTGTAATCAATATTTAACCTCTTCCTTGTGATCTTAATGAGCTGAAATTTTGCATTCAGATTGATTTTTGATGTCAATATTGAATTAATCTTAAAACTTAATCATTCAAGTTAGTTTATAGTTAATTGACATTGTAATTATGAAGGTACCACCTTATGCTTGACAAGAGCATGACAAAATAGCACTATTAAATGGTTAACTATTGCTTGACAATTATTTAAGAAACATTTTGATCGCTCATGAGATGTTACAACTATATTTTGTCATACGTTTAAATGAGGTCGAGGATTTTTAAAAATGGATGATGTCAAAAGTGCTTTTCAACAAATTTGTCCACATTTTGCAGAACACAGAGTGGAACTTGCATTCAAGTGAGTGATAGAGGATTTATAGAAAAACATTATAAATAAGTTGTTTTTTAAAAAATGATATGCAGAATTTATGTTTTTATTAAAGGCATACACTTTACTCTTAGCCAAAGTACCTCTTCATTATCAACTTTACAAGTGCAGGGTTGAAAAGAAATTTAACTCTTAAAGCCCAATTGCGCGCCTAGCCTTTATTACCAAAGCAGGATAATGCGCGCCTCGATAGAACTCTCTTTAGAAATGAAATCACAGAAAAGGAAAAACAATCAATGCATGAAAGATGTATTGGACTTCCGTTAATGGTGGCTGTTGCCGCTCTAGTGTTATTGCTCAATTTGCGAAGTTTTTACGTTTTTTTTTTGAAGAGGTGATTTTCCTATACTTTAGTATAAAAAAAAACAACTAAACTTGTCTAAACTCAAGACAGTGTTTTGGATACGTAAAATAACCACTCTTATCCTCATAGATGAAGTCAGTATGACAATAATAATATTATAAATGTATTTTACGCAATGTTTTTAATGGCATAACCAGTTGACCACCATACGGTAAATTCTTACAGGACTTAAGTGGAAGTTTATTGAAAACCTTCTAGAGCTTTAAGAGGGAGCTAAAAATAGTGCAGAGCAGTATAAGGTTTAGAATGAAACAAATTTGGTGAATTTTTTGTGTGCCTGTTATGTTAGAAAAATAAATTGTAGCCCCTAATTACTTAAATCAAAATTCTCTTTTGTCAAAAGAATACTAGCTTTTTTTAAAATGTATTTCTATACAAAATATTGCCTATTACTTTTTAACATTTATTATGAGAATGGGAAACATTTTTTAAGAGGCAAATCCAGTCATGGCCTTAAATTCATATTTTACGCTTTCAGAGAAATTGATCGTGATGGTGATGGAAGAATCAGCTACAAAGACTTTGACTTTATGATGAAATTCAACAAATGAAAATGAAATTAAATTGTATTTATTTTTCTCAAAGACACAAAACAATATACTTTAATCAATGACAAGTGATATTTCTGAATAAATTATTTATATATATATAAAACACACACAAATGATTTTTAATGTGTAATAATTAAACATCACAGTTTAAAACAAATTTTCTTCAAATTTGTAGAGATAAAAATATTTCAATGCTTCATTCTCATATGAACTGATAATTAAATAGATTATACAGTAATTTTAAATGCAACCACACAAAAAATTATAAGTAAACTAATCAAGTAAATTGAAAATGCTATCCCGTCTCTTAATTACAGGGCCATTTGAAGTGTTATCAGAGGTTTTAGGCTTTTTTGCTGCTTGCTCAATCTGAGAAGCACTGTGAGCTTTGCGCTTTGGGGCTAATGTAGAACTTGTCTGGAAATAAATTTTTTAATTTTATAAATGTTTTTTTTTAAAATTTAATTAAGAATCAAAAAAGCTAAAAATGATAGTTGTGTTAATGGAAATCTAAAAACATGTTAACAGTATTGAAACTTACATTATCAATGACACTTTCACCATGGAGCTCTTGATGGTCTACAGATTGAAATATAAAGTTTCTTGAGTTCCTCCCTGTGCCACCAGAAGATTTTGTTACTTGGGCGATTTTTGTTAAAGTGTCATCTTTTCGAGACAGGAAAGAACCTTTTTTGGGTAACTGAAAGAAAGAGATTTGAGATAGATTAACTTATTATATTCATATTTTCGTATTATAAATTACCATATAAAATTTTTTTAAAAACTTAATATGTCTACCAAATGTAAATAAAGAATCCTGATCAAGTAAGAAAAATGTTATATATTACAGACACGCCTTCTGTACAAGAGATAACTGTCCTACGCTTATCTATGGTTTATGTCTATTCTAGCATTTAAATTAAAATAAAAATAGTTTGGTACCTTTAATTCAGTAGACTCAGGTGGCAACATTTTATCTTTTGAAGTTGGCATTGATTCTCTGGAAATAGTGCTTGACTCTGGACAACAAAGTAATTATGAATAAATATGAATATTGCAGCGATGAATATTGATGACTAATACTTAATGATGGATTTTTTTTTCGTTCACTTTAAAATGACTCACCTCTTTTCTTCAAATAAACAGAGCCTAATTTGAGAAGCTGGCTGTTTTCTTCACTTTGCTCTGATTCCTTTTAAGATAAATAAAAGTTCAGAAACTTATAAGACCTTTTTTTTTAAATTCTCAAAATTTAAGTAGTTCACAATTATTTGGTTTATGAAATTAAATATATTTGTATTGATTTTTTTTTTGTATGCCCGTCACTAAAATGATCAATCATAATCAGACCCTTGCATATGTATATATCTGCTAAATCAATGTTATTTTATAATTTTAAATAAAACTTATGTGTTTATACAGTTATATGGAATGTTAAAAATATGTGGATATTTAAGCATTAATATTTAATAAGAATTACTATAGTTTCCAAGTCTTTAGTAATTTCTGTCACTGTTAAACATTACCTGAATTTATTATTAGGTAAAATTAAAATCTGACAGAAATCACAGTTCATTTCACAGCAAATTATCAAACTTTAATTAACAAGTTTACACAGAACATTTACAATACTTACAGCTTCTTCCAGAAATTTCTCTCTTTCGTAACGATCTTTCCGCCACCTCAACTCCTCTGCATCATCTTCGGCTTGTTCATCATCAGGCTCATGGGAAAATATGTCTTCTTGTGAATTAGGGTCTGCGAGAGTAAATTAAATTTTTCATTAGTAAGAAGATATCATATATATTACAAAATATTATTAAAATGTTTTAACATAAACATTTTTTTAAAAAAAGTTGTAACATTCTTCTCAGTTTTAAAATAAATGTGAGTTCTAACTCTAGAGTACATCCTTGCCCTCCTTACCAGCATTATCTTTCCATCTAAAGTTCCTCATGCGACCTCCACCTTCAGAATACAGATCACCATCTTGTAGGTACATTTCCTTGAAAAACATCACTTGTTTATCATCGTCATCTTGAAGGCGTTTCCTAATGAAGAAATGCAAAAAACATTGAACAAGATGATGACATTGTCTAATAAGGGTCAATAATCAGTTTTTATTTACTATGTGTTTATATATATATATTTTTTTTAAAAACTATTTTAGCTTGTTACACACAAGTTATATATTGCGTTTTATTGCATTTGAAAGATGCGATGACTTAGGCGTAGAAAGGTTTTCCAAATTAAAATTTTCATTATCCATACATTCTATAGCATTGGTGAAAATATAGCTGCGCACTCCTGTTAAAAGATCTCTCATCATTTGTTCATGGTTGATTTTCTGCATTTTTTTAATTACTTATTATTTACATATGTGCTTGTAACAAATATTTGTTGTTTTTTTTTTAGTTCATGAATTAAATTGCTTTAAAACTTCAACGTGTGGCTTGAGTTGATTTCATCAAAGTGAACCTTAACCCTAGGCTATAATAACAAGATACTTAACTCTTAAAGTCGCAAAGCGTTGTAATGCGTCCCTGCCCGCTATCCCCAAAGCGTTTCTAGAAACCATTCTAGTTAGAAATGAGATCTCGGAAAGTAAAAAGTCTTCAATGCTTGAAATATGATGTATTAAACTTCCGGCAATGGCGGCCGTGGCCTACACTAGTGTTATCGCTCGATTTGTGGTGGTTTTTGGTTGATTTTACTTTTTTTTTGAAGAAGCAATTTTCCTATACTTTATTATAAATACTATAGTACTAAACTACAGGTAAATATAGTATTTAACTCAAAACAGTGTTTTGGATGCGTAAAATAAACATTCTTAAACTAAAAAATGAAGTCAGTATGACAATAATATTATAAATGGATTTTACTCAATTTTTTAAATTTCATAACCAGTCTATCGTAATACGGGAAATCCTTGCGGGAATGAGGCGGAAGATTATTGAAAACCTTATGCGACTTTAAGAGTTAAAATAACTATAAAAAAATCAGTGGCAAAATACTTTATTTTTCTTAATTTAAGGTAAGGAAATGCAGAGTAAAACTTTAGTTTCTTTGATAGTTCAAGAAATATTGAATATAATTTGTCATCACCAGGAACAAAAAATAAGTCACTTACATATGAACTCTTCCCACTTCCTCTCTAAGCATTTCCTCAGAGACTCCTGCCATCTCTTTATCTCCTTCTTCCTCTTCTAAAATGTCATCTTCCTCATCAAGGTCCAAGTTTTCATCACTGTCAAATTCACTTCCTGAAACGTATTATTAACAATTCATTATGGATGATCAGATCACTGCAATTTAATTACAGTTACAGTGTTAAAATAGATTGACTACTTCTTTACTGCAAATAATATTGGGATAGTTAACTTGGAAAACAACAATGACATTTTCTCATCTATCAAAAAATCACCTGACAGTTCGGCTTCCTCTTCCAAAAACTCCCTCCTAATTCTGAAAATGAAATTAAAAAATAATACTTTTGACTAGGACAAAGTTCTAACCAAATATAAGTAAATTTGGAGATATGATAGACTAAAAAATTTTCTTCTTCAAAAAAGGTCATTAGTAATTTTTGAACAATTTTCAAATTTGTTAATTTCTGTGACATCACTAATGTTTAAATATAACACATGTCATAAATAATTAGACAATATCATTATTAACGTGTTACCCTTTCTTTTTCTGTTTAAACCCTGTAAATTTAGGTTTCACTTCAGAATCACTGGATGACTCTTCTATTTCTGTGTCCGCTTCTCGATCTCCTTTTTCTTCATCAGACTCCTCATTATCACTGCCAGATAAAACTGAACGATGTCCATTTGAATCAGATGAATTTTCATCTGCCTCACTCTCTGAAAACAGTGGCTGCTGATTTTTTAAAAATAAAATTTTTTTTAATGAAAAATAAAATGGAAAGGTCAAAACTTATTTCAAGAGTAATATACTAATACTAATACAAGCGCAATCCCCGTGCTACGCCAAGGGGTTGACATATAATAAAAATATCAATCCTTTCATATTCATCTTTTTACTGGGGTTGAGTGATGATATTGATATTCATGCTAGCCACTACCTACGAAAAGTAACCTTTAAAAGTTGCAACCAATTAGCCTCAATTTTAACCCAGTTTCTTATTTAATATAGTTTCCTTTTAACAAATTATTATAATCTCAACCAATGAGGCCTTGTCATAATATATTTTACGCCGAGAAACACCGCACGCTCATTGACACCAAAATGTTTGTTTATTATTACTTTATGACTAAATTTTGAATTTTAAAAAAAATCTAGAGCACAGGGCCTTCACACTGATGGAAGCACTTAAATGCAATATATATAAGATAATCTGACAATTATAACAAATCAAGAAAATATCGGTATTGAATTTGACTGGAAAAAAAATATTTAGTTTACATCCATGTTAACTTCAACAAAACAGATATTTTTTAATAAATGCTAAATGTATAACCATTTTAAAACATTACCTTTAGTCTTTTAGCTTTTGGTGATTTAGTTTCCTCATCGGTTTTTGAAAGCACAGAAAATGGGTCATAGATATCACCATCGTTTTCACTGCATAAGTTCTTTAACTTCTTTGATGATTTTAAGTCTGCGCTATTTTCACTTAGAACCTTTTTACTGATTAAAAAATGTATTTTATCAATACAGCTGTACAAAGATTAATAAAGTTGAACTTAACATAGAACAAATTGCATTCTTGCCAAAAAAATGCATAAAACTTAAAAAATCTATTGCTTTTAAAAAAACTTTCAGCATATTTAGACTTAGACTATCTTTGCGCCCTGTATTTTAATTTGCACATTACTGATCATCATAACTAAAGTTGTTAACAATGATCGAGTCCTCAGGTAAGGACATTACCTGGACTGGTTAATCGTTGTCTCAATTCCCTCCGATAAGCCTATTGCCCAGAGTTAATATTTTAATGTGGCAAATCCTCTAACAACAAGTAGGTTTTTTTTTAATTGGAGGATGAAAAATTTAAAAAGAAATTCCCCAAGGTTACTGTTTACACCTCAATTCCAATTTAACCATTATTATATTCTTTGTTACTTAAATACTTTTCCCTCATATTATTTATTTAGACACGTACATATGTAAACAAAAAGGTTTTTCTTCCTTATTTCTTGCATAGCAGAACAAATTAGCTGTGCCAAGTCACAAAATTCGGGAGCCATGGAAATAATGAGTCGCAACTTAATGGGATCTATATATGCGTTATAAAAAGATAATTAATAGAAATTAATCTACTTATCTATTAAATTTTTCCAGGCAAAAATCGAACAAAAAAATAATTTAATCAGTAACAGCCCTAATTTTTACCAAACAGACACTAAACAGGCCAAGAGTGTTTCTAATTTGTTACATTCTCTTATAGGTTTTAAGACCTCAGAAAAAAACAACAGATTGCCTTTTTAAAATATTATTATTGGTTACCAGGTCACTTAAAAATAAGTGGTTCTCAGAACTTAGTGAAAAATGCCTTGCTACTACTATCAGATGGTTTATCGTCTTTTTTTTCTGTTAACTGATGCAACATGATAACAAGCAATGGGTTGCCTAAAATCTTGTTTAAAACAAATTTATGTGTGTGCATTTAAGAATTTAAAAGCTATATTCTGCTACACAGTGTGTTCTAGATATAAAATTATTCAAATAGATTTTAAAATTTTCATCAAATTAAAAAATTTTAAGTTGTAATCTTCGATTTCTGGATTCTCCTTCAATTAATTTCAAAACCTACCCCCCAACCTTATCTTATTCCTGAAATGGTGTATTATCAACAAAGATTTGACACACAATGAACATCCAAGCACAAAGAGTAACCTAAAAGTAAAAGAATGTCTTAAAATCCTAAGTATTACATGGAGATAACATTTTCCGAATGAGATAACTACAATTAATCAAAAATAATTCTAATTTTACCCAATGGATCTGAATGAACGCTCTATTGATTGATCCACGCTGTTTTCATCTTCCATTGAATAAGCTCTGACACCTCCACTGGCTTGAGTTGTTAAGTTTTGGAAAATATCTCCAGCTGTAAATTGAAGGCTTGATTCTATAGCTAAAAAGAAGATTTAATAATCCATTATTAAAATGTAAATGTCTGAGGACTTTGTAGTAAGTTTTTTTCAAGTCTTTACACCAGCTGTGAAAGAAACAATATAATTTAAAGCAGTGACATCACTCTACATTGCCATTGATACATAATGAAAACAAAATAGAGTGCAGAAAACAAGTATCGAAGCATCAGGAACTCAATTAAACAGCTTTCAATAACACATTTTAAGCATTGTACATGTAAGGCTGTATAATCGCAATTCACTTTTTGAGCACTTTTGTTCCAGCTCAAGTTTAAATGGTATAAGTATAATGTACAGAGTTCTGGCAAATGAGCTAAGAAAAGAAATAACTGTTTTGTTGGAACTAAAACAATCAATTTTTTAATAAGACAATATACTTTACACAGGAAGCTGCTAGTAACTGACATCTTCCAAATAATAAAAACTAGACAGATATTTTGGCTTGTACTTCTATGTATCCTGAGAAGGTATATAATAATATAGCTATTTGAAACTAGCAGGTAATTCAATTTTGTTTGGAATCTTACGTTCTTGACTATTCAATCCTCTAAAAATGTTTCCTGCAGTAAGCTGTGTTGATTCTGAAATACAAAAAAATAAATTTCTAAAATTTTCCTTAAGAGTCTACAAATTAAAAGAAAACAAGAAACCACATTATTTTAAAAAAATATTTTTTTTAATATTCAGTTTTCAAATTGGATTTTTAAAATATCATTCAGTTTCTTAAAAGAAGCTAGTTATAAATATTAGTCTCTAGTTGACTTACCTGATGAGTCCATTATTGGTAGTTTAAATGATGATTCTCTGGCTAAGCTTGATATTTTGTACTCTGGTCGTTGGGTCATTTTGATAAAACTGCAGAATTTTATAAATTTGTTTTTAACATGCAGAATTTCCATCATTTATAATAAATTGTGCTTAAAACAAGAACATCATAATAAGTTAAATATAAAAGACCACACATTAAAATCTATTTCCAAACTCATCTACGGTACTTCTTTGTTAGAAATTAGCTAAAAAGATGTCTTAGTGTTTATAAATCTTTAACAGTCTGAAAAAAAGTAACACAACCACTATTAAAATGATTATGCCCTTTGTTAGAGAGGTCAATTAAGACTTATAAACCCCTTTATTGAAGTCTTTAAAGTTGTAGAGGCTCTTGGTCAAGTACAAAGTTATTAAAATGTTGTTGATTCAAGTCACGCAAGTTTCAATAGTTACACTCTAGGGGAGCAGAGATAATGAATGCATATGAAATTTCAAAAGTCAACTAAGGGTTTCAAAATCAGAAATTGAAGTAACTTTATCATTCTTAAAAACAAATTTTATTTTAAAAAATACCAAAAGTGAATACAGAATAATTTTTTTTACCCATCCTTATCCAACATTGGTGAATTAGTAATGGACTGTGATGATTCATTGTGTTCATGCTGTGCAGATGTGAACTGACTAGCGTCTGAAGCATACAAGTCTGGGGAACGAGAGTTTTCTCTTCTGAACTTTTCCTTCTCCTTTTGAATAAGGAAATAAAAGGAATATAATAATAAATAAATAATAAAAAATACACAAGTAAACATAGATTTAAAACAAAATGACTAGGTTTAAATATCCGAAGACAATGCACACAAAAAGATACCTGATGACTTGAGTGTAATGCTTCCTTTTGTGTTGCTTCATTGGACCATAAGCTCATCAAAGGATCTAAACAGTGAATTAAAGTAGAATTTATAGAAAGCTTTGCATTGACTTAGTGACAGCTGGAAATTGAGCAGCCCAGCAGAAACATTTAGTTGTTTATTTTTCTCCTCTTCAAACTGAAGTTGGATTGAAAATCATGGATTGTAGCTTTTTCACTTGTAAATTTCTCATTCCTTTCAGTTCTTCTGTGCTTTGTTTTTGTTTAGGACCTGTGGCCACCTTTTTTACCTTAACTTGACTAGTTCCAGGATGTGAAGTTAATTTAAACACTTTAGTGTAATTATTTGTACTGATTATAGTCAATTGGAGCAATGTCTAGATCTGTAATTTTCATTTATAGAGCTTACAATTTAGTTTTATTCACACAAATTGTGTTTGTGTATCATGTGTCATAAAATCATAAAGAAATGGAAAGATTTCTTTTGATATCTAAAAGAGAAATATACATAATGTACCTCTATCTGAGCTAACTAAACTCTCAGTCTCCACAACATTCTTGTCATTAGCTTTTTTTGCACCATCTTTACTGTTTGCATCTTCAACATTGTCTTCATCATCACTCTGTACAACCTTAGACCTTTTCTTTTTGCGACTGAACAAAAGGATGTCATCTGCAAGGAATTTCTTTAAATGTTGCCTTAAAATATGCTTCACTAAAACAATTAGAGAGATTCTTTAAATTGTGTATATAACAAATGCAGGAAATTAAATAAAATATGAGAAAAGCCACCCTCATCTTGATGTAAGAAAATAATTTATTACATAAACCTACCATCATCCTCATCTTTCTCCTCATCATTTCCATTTGCTTCTTCCTCATCTTCTGAGGTATCAAAATGAAGATGAACATCATTAGAATCTTCATCTACATTGCTATCTTTTCCTCCATCAGCACAAGACAACCCATCATCTTCATCTGAGTCTTCTTTTGCTTCTCTATCCAGCAAAGGATTGTACTACAATGAAATATGGAAACATTTTATAAACACATTAACATAAAAACTAACTCACCCTCCAGTGCCAATGTATATTGTATTAAAGAGTAATTCAAATGATAAAGTTATGAAAGCACATATTGGAACAAAAGGTTGCAACCGTAACCGTTGCAATACTTGTCCATATGTGGTTGAAATTAACAAAATTTCTTTCCCTCTTGAACAATTCTTAATAAAAGATGGATTCACTTGCACCAGTCGCAACGTGATTTATGCAATTATTTGCAAGAGATGTAAAAAAATGTATGTGGGTGAGACAGGTCGTCGTCTTGGAGATCGGTTTAGAGAACACCTGTACAATATAAATAAACAGGCTCAGTGTCCTGTGTCTAAACATTTTAACAGTGTTGACCACGATGGCATTTTGGATATTGTAGTTACTGGTATTTTATATGCAACCAATACCCATGATAGAGTCCACATGGAAAATAGACTCATAAAACGATTTGGTACGTTGGCTCCATATGGAATTAACCAAATCCACAATTTTACATGACTGCAAAATCGTTTTCCCGTTGTGGTTTTCACTGTTACTTTAGATACTTCAACTTCCTCCTTTTTCTTATATTCTATGTCCGTGTTTATTTTTGTCTTTCATTTCTTTTCATTTTATCACATAGACTTTAATATGTTTTAATTTTAATATATATGTAAGTACATGTAATTGTTTTTGTACTGATGAAGGCATGAGCCGAAACGTCTACCATTATTTGTATTAGTTGATAATAAAGCTTTAATTTATTGTTTCCTTACACAAATAGTCTGTGTAATTTGTTTTTTTAATAAAAAAGCTTTATGCAGTCCTATTCTGTATGATATGAGGCCTAAACTTACATCTTTCTCATCATCAGAGTTGTCATTATCAAACATCATTGCAACACCTTCTTCTTCATCCTCTTCACTTGAAACTGAGCTTTCTGTCATCTCCTCCTCCTCCTCTTCATCCTCCTTCTCACCCTCAAACCCCTCCTCATTCTCAAGAGCATAAAGCTCTAGCCTCCGCTTGCGGGCTTCTTCTCTTTTGATTTTCATCCCAATGTCCAACTGTTGCTTCAGTTTGATCAATTTAGAGCCTTTTAAGGATTGAAAAAAAAGAAGGGAAATGGAAATTAAGTTTTTTAAATTTTAGCCTCGTTAATAAAAAAATTCACACAATTTTTGTGTGTGTAGATGTTGCAGCAATTCATTGGTTTCATCTTTAGTGATGCTAAGTTCCCTGGAATACCTGTTGACTCATTGCTCGTAAACAAGGCGTAGCTAATGGCAGTGATTCATTTCACACAATTTTTTTTAAAAAAAATTATAAAAATAAATCTGCAAAATTCAGCATCTTTCAAGCATAACAGGAATACAATAGAATCCAATTTTCAGCATAGAACAAATATGTTCGAAACAGATCCCTTTGAACTAGAATTACAGATAAACATGTTTACCTGGAGTATCAGTTGAGAGTATGTCATCTTCCTGTTGAACTTGATATGTAAGGGATTTCAGCTTCAGCTCTTTCTTTTCACCTTCTTCTCCCTCTTTTGAGATAATACTGAACAGATAAATTTAAAATTAAACTGAACTACATAAATAAAACAAGACCAAGATCACCAAAATAAAAAAATTAAGTTATCAGTATCAGCCAGATTTCTATTATATCTAAGCATTAATGAAAAATCAGTATATTTGTTTTACAAAATAATGGGAGGAGAAATGAAGAAGAAATAAAGGGATCACAAAATTAACCCAACAAAAAGCAGAGCTAATACTAACACTGAAGATAGGAAGTTGGGGAAGTTTTAAAAAAATTTTCTATGATTTGTCCATTTTCTAACAAAAAAAATTATATTTAAACATTTATTATTTGAGTCGCGTAAATCTTTGGCTTTAAAATTATTTAGATAACCTAATGATGCAAAATGGTTATTTGATTATTTTAAAAGGTGGCAGCCAATAAATGGGGGCAGGTCTGCCTCGGCTGAATAGTGGTGTACATAGTTGATAGATTTTAAACAGTAATGGTATTCGGAAAATCAGATTTAATTCTTTTTCACTCTTCACACTCACTGGTGTATTAAATTACAGCAAGAAGTGAGACCAATTATGGATACAAATGGTGATGTATCTTCATCATTGAAATGAAATGAGACCAGCAAAGATTTGTTTTCATTAAAATCTCGTAATTCATCCTTATTTTTTTATTGTACCAAAAGGTAGTCAAATAGTTCTAGAAAAATTTTTTAAACTATTTGAAGATTGCTAGTAATTTTGCTGTAAGATCACTTGAAGCTCTGTTTGTTGAAATGAACACTTTTAATCAAAAGACTTGATTTTATAAAGAATAAACAATAAACCTAAAAGAATGACATTCATGATTTGCAAGCTTACCTGAGATTAACATTGTGTGCTGCTCTAGGTGTCCTTGGCTTGGAGTGTTCAGCATACTTGTCCATGAGCTTCAATAGACCTGGATTCTTAGGTGGTGAAGTATCCTGGGGCTCCTCTAAATATATGACATCATGAGGAGAACCACTGAGGTGTGGCAGTGGAGGAAGCACCAAACCATGAAGCTTGTCTAACAAGCTCTTCCTCTTAGATGACGATTTGGTTGACTGATTTTCACAAGTAGATTCTTTGAGGGGTGTATACAAAACTTTATTTTCCGTTGCTCTGGGGTCATTGACAAAAGAACTGTCCAAATTTACTGTCTGAGCAGTGCTGCTGAATTCTGAACACTGTGATGCAATCTCCGGCACTAGGACATTATCATTACCAGTAGAGCTCATTGACAAAAACAAATCCCTGGATGAGTCCTTTTGTAAGGTTGGAATAAAACTATCAGTTTCGACTGATTCATGAAGAGCATTTCCAGCACAATCAAGTTTATCTAATGTGGTTTGTTCACAAGAATCTTGCAATATCTGAGTCGTCACAGCACTGTCAGAAGTGAATTGGATGTTGCAGCTTTGATTTGCATGAGAGTTTTCATCACAATGATTATGAGAATCCTCGTTAAGACAAGCAGGCACAGAGTTTTTTGAAGTATTTGAATCAGCTGTTGAAAACGTCTCTTTTTGGCTTAATCTTTTTGTTTCATGATGATCAGAGGTCTCTGCTGCATGTGAATCAAGGTTATTATCTGCTGAAACGTTATCTTCAGAGGTATTGTGTGTTGTTGATACAGGCGTATCAAGATTAACTGACAATAAGCCTTGAGAATCAGCTGTTGTCATACTGTCAGTTTTTGTAGGGTCTGATGAATGATTACCTATGACATGTGAGGAGATCACAGAGTCACCGGGAATCAAATCAGGTAAATAATCGTCATCATCCTCTTTATCAACCAAATTATGAGACGGCACCATGTCAGGGCCAATAAGAAGTTGTCCAGTGCTTGGCTGGGACGTTACTTGATCCTGTGAAGCAACCCCAGAATCATTGCCAGGCTCAGCTGGAGTGGGTTGAACAGCCTGGGCGGGATCTTGACAAACAGAGGTAGTTGCTTTAGGTTTATGTCTCACTGGTGGGCTGGGCAAGAGATGCAGGGCCAACCTGTCTTGAATTATTTGAGCTTTTCTGAAATCATAAGAAGTAAAATATTTAGCTTCATCTTAGATAGGCAATAGCTATTTACTTAAGGGATATGTTTCCTGGGTCTTACTATAAGTATAAGAAAAATACAGCTAACCAACAAAGAGCATAAATAAATTTACAGTTACTTACACAATGTCTTTGGCCCTTTGCAGACCAGCATATTCCTGTTTCTTTTTTGAAGCCCTTGCCAGGAAGTCATTTAAAGATTTTGTTTCTGGTTCATAGTATGGTATATTCACACGAGTTTCTGAAATTCAAAACCAAGATGAATTAGGTTAAAATCATGTTTAATAACATCCAAGAATTTATCTAAATTACAATCATCTGAGTTGCACCAAAATCAGCACAGAGTATTGGAAATGTAATGACTATTCAACTTGGCATCAGTGCCAAATGTCTGTCTGTCAAAGGGCATATAAAAATAATTAAAAATCTAATAGATAAGTTCAACCCTAAAATACAACCATGAATAATAATAGACATTGAACTAGCTATTAAAATGAAAGTTATGTAACAACTTATGACAAAGAACCTCTCAACATTCTCTGAGAATCACTGTAAATTTCCAACATTTTGTCAGCAGAGGGCTTAGACTTTCTGGCATACTTTGCTCTGTCTTTTGCTGACTTTGATGCCCCCTAAAGGAAAATAAACATATAAATAATAATTGTGTATATTAAAAAAAAATAAAAATGAATACTACATAAGAAAAAACAAAATCTGAGCCAATTCCAAAATATAGACTCCCAAAGAGTCTGTAAGAGGTGGAAAAGTGCTCACAAAACAACACTTAACGAGCCAACTTGCCCTAAAGGAGGTTCACCTAGCTACCCCTGGAAAAAAATAGGTGACTTCCTTGACAATAATTAATACAATTATTTTTTTAAAACAACTTTTCAATTAAGTATTATTATTAAGAAATGAAATGTGAATAGCTTACCTTTAGCTTTTTTAACTTGGCCAGAATCTCAGGATTTAGTTGACTCTCATCAAAACCTTCATCATCTTCATTACCATGATCCTCTTCACCCTCACTGACAGGTGCTACATCACCATCCTTGTCATCATTGGCAACTGAAGTAACAGGAATGACTTAATGTATAAAAATTTTATTTATAAAAGCGTCGAAAAAAAAAATATCTACTCTAAATGCAGCGTATTTATATTTTAAAAAATAATTGTATAAAAAGAAAAGAAAGAAACATCATTATTGTCCAACTAATCTCAAAAGTGTAGACCAATTTTTGGGGCTGGCTAAAAAATTTAATCACATTTAATCACCTAAATCATCTTCATCACTAATTTCTGCATCAAAAATATCATTATTTTTTAGATCCTTATTGACTCTAGGAACATCAATGTCATTATCACTTTCATCAGATTCATGTATAAAATATTTCTTCTTTTTCATGACGACAGCAGTGTCTTCAACTTCATTGCTTTCTGTATGAAAATTGTCAGAATCTACTTGGCTTGCATTGATATCCTTGGAACTTCCAGCATGCTCTAAATCACTGACTTCTGTATGCTCATCTGTTCCATCATCATCTTCCAATATCATCTGAAATTGTAAAAAAAACTATTGAAATTGATATTTATGAGTAAAAATTAAGGTTGTTAAGACCGCTCGTTTTTGAGGACTGGTTAACTGTTCAGAAAAAGACCGGTTAATCGTTGGTCCCAAGTTTTACTATTTTTTGTGAACCAACAACAGAAAGCATCGTCCCACGTTGTCTGATTTGACATCCAAGCATCTATTATGTACCAAAGCTAGTGTTCCCATCTGCTGCGCCACCGTCAAAACAGCAGAATTAAAATAATAATAAATAATTCCAACAAAGAAGTAAACCGTAATGACTAATAATTAATTTTATTTATTAAAAGTATTAAAACGACATGTTATCAAGTCAGTTCGTTTGTGAGGACTGGATGACTCTTTAAAAAAAGACAATTTTACTGTCCGGGCTGTATTTTTACTTAATTTTTTTAGAACCAACAAAGAGAGTGTGTACAGCATCAATTTTTCCCCACGCGCAGTCTGATGGTGACTTTTAAAAAACACATGACTTCCCCGCCCGCTTGTTTTCAGCTCTGATGCGTTGTGCTCCTTTTCCAACGCACACGAAATAAAGTTTTAGAAAACATCAAATTTTAACAAGAAACAGACTAAAATTACATCGTCTATTTTGTGAGCACATGCCATTGACTACTATCATTGCAATCTCCGTCATTAAATTTTTTTTTTGATGCGGGGAAACAGACTATAAACAGATGACTAGAGAATGCTGATAGGTCACTGGGTCATATGCTTTTATAGCTTTTCTAGTCTTTATAAGAAACAGACTATGATTACATTGTTGTCTATTTGTAAGCACATTGACTACTATCATTGACATTCATTGCGATCTGGAATTTTTTTTTAAAAGTACAGTGTTTTGTGTTTGTAGTGGAAATTCTTTGTTTATTATCATTTTCTTTTACTTACACTTACAATAAGTTTTATCAAATTACTTTTTTTACTTGATAAAGGCTTTTCATTTAACTGATTGTCACGTAATATAAATAGAAACGGTCGGTGATCTTTGCTGTTGTTCACATCAAACGCGCACTATGTGCTAGCTCTCGTACTGTGCCTAGACAACAAAGCAAATTAAAATTTAAAAAATCATTCTTTTGTTGTAGGCGTAGTCTAATTAATAGTGATGACGTGAATATTATTTACATACCGAAATAAGGAGAAAGCGATTTAAAGTCAACGTCGCTCGCGTTATTAGTCTCGAATGCTGCCCTGCATATTAGCGTAACACAACAAAAAGCGAAGTCCGGGTAATAAGCTTATACAGGCTTATTGAATTGGAGGTTAACCGGTCCTGATCTCGGGACCGGATAACCATTAACAACCTTAGTAAAAATATGTGTATCACCACAATCTTTCTTTGTTAATGCTAGAGTCTAGGGAAAAGCAACAAATGAAAATGGAATATTTTATTTTAACAATACACCTTACCCTGTGTTTTCCTCTGGACGTTTTTCTGCCAATTACAATTTCATCTTCACTTTCTGAATCTTCTGAAAACCAAAGAAATAATGACAAAAATCTTTAAAATAAAAAGCTAGGTCTGTTTAAAAACACTATTAAGACAAATTTGCTTAAAAATTCAATTTTTTCTGAAATTCTGACCTTTAGATTGGTTTAATAGTTCCTCTTCCATTCCTGAGTCTGATTTATTTAGTATGTGAGATGAGTCGTTAGTCCCAACAGTACAATCCACCACATCAGAATCAGCGACAAACTGAAGAATATTTGTGGTAAAACTAAAGAGCAGAAAAAATCTAAAAAGTGCCTTAGAAATTAATAAGACTTACAAATTTGCGCTGTAATAGCTAAAATAAGAAAATACAACATATAATTATAATAGTGCATTTAATAAATTAAAAATGTAAATGTAAGTTCTCACAAGAAAATTCAATTTTGCAGTGAAATAATATACATGTAACATGCGTAGAAACTGCAGGATTATCAAATAAAAAAATATTGACTATAATTTATAATATAATTAACTTTAATTTGTATGGTATGGTAGTATACAGTATACTTATAGTTTAGTATAGTAGAATTAGAATAGAAAAGTATTTGAATAGTACTAATAGTAGGTAGTTACTAGGCTACTAGGTAGTATATATAATTTTAGGCCTCTATGCCCATCCTATTTTTGGATTATTTTAATTAACTTTACAGTACTTTACATAAATGAAAAGTATGTGTATGAGTATGAGTTGGAGTTGCCATTAAAATTTATCAAGTTTAGACTTGAGAGTTTAAGTTTACAATTTTAGTAAGTTAAGTAAGTTATGTATAGAGTATAGAGGTATAGACTATTAGTATTAGTGACTATAGTGTAGTGTATAGATACAGACTGAGTCTGTGACGTGACTGTGCTGGGAGATCACAGAGAATAATGCGCTATTTACATTGAATTATTATGATGGCAGAGCAAGGCGTACTGAAATGTATTTTTTTACACTTAAAGGGAATTAAAATTAAGTCATAAGTTGCAATTATTTTTATCCATAAATTCGCCATAAACAACTTAAACCTCTTACGATAATAAATGTAATTTAGGTTCAGGTTGTTGTTTTTGGGTCTGGGTTAGGACGGTTAGGTTTAGTTGTATATTTTTAAAATTAAAATAGAACACAAAAAAACAAATAATATAGTATATAGCAGCCAAAAATACCATTCATTTTTATGAATATCATTATGGAGCGAACCGTTCTCTTTGCTTTTACCGCGGATCACTAACACTGAACACTAACACTACTAATACTAACATGAGTGAACATTAAGTATAAGTCAGTATAAGTAATAGTAATAACAGTAATAGTAAAAGACACTTCACTAAGACAGTGACAGAAACAGGACATCGCTTTGATATGCTAAGATGCTTTAACTACGAATAAATACTACAGTTTAAATAACAACCTTTTCAGTATACAAAGGAAAATCAATTTTGTTGTTTTGTGTACTCATCCCATAAATATATCTGAATAACTTTGATAGTTACACATAACAGCAATAACTCGATAAATATTTTGTGAGGAAGTTGGCGCTAGTCCGAAAGTTCCTACTTCCCGCTTTGTTATTTTTTTTAACTATCCAACGTTTCATGACACTTTCGCTATTTAAAAAATAATAGTCTCACAACTTTACAAAATTATATTTTCGCGAATTAGTACTATTATTAAAAATATTATTTTAATTTCTTAATCAACTCCAACTCAAATTAGAAACTTTTGTTTTTTTTCCGAAACCAGCAAGAATGAAGCACTTATTATTCTTATTCTGGGCCCTCGAAAACAAGAGATGACTAAAATGGGGGGGGGGAAGGGGGGGCGACCATTTGGTATGCCACGGTATGGGATGGGACCAGTATGTATGAGACAATATCAATAGAGCTACACCAGTGGTTCCCAAACTTTTTTTGCCCGTGGACCCCTTTTATAGTCAAAACTTGCCCACGGACCCCCAAGTGAAAACGCTATATAAATGTATAGCATACAAATTTACTAATTTAAAATACAACATTTTTTGGAGAATTATTTATTTAAACTTAACTTAAATTTGTTGTTTTTTAATGGCTGGGATGAACTTGACGAGATTTATGAACAGCTAAAAGTTTGTGAGTAGCCAATGCAAATCCGCATGAGCACTAATATCTAGGAGGTTTCTTTAGTTTGTGACGAGGTTCATAACTGCACTGAATCCACGTTCTACTAAATAGGAAAGACGGGAAAAAAGTCAACAACTTTTGAACAATAACCCATACTGCAGGAAATACAATTGAAATCTCTTTTTGTAACCAGAATTTGTGGTATCCTTGTTCAAACATTGGTTTAATTAAGTTCCTCATGTGTGGATAATTCAATAAGTAGCTACTGTATTAGCATTGATTCATCTATGTCTGGGATCTCAGTTTGTCTCCGAGCAAAAGGGTTCAACTTTCAGTCGCGAATATCCAAGTGAAGAATGTCTTCAAAGGCTGCATGAAGAGCCGCTAAGTGTTGAAAGTAGGCAATCAAATGTTCATTTCTCTTTGCAATTTCGAGAGATTTTAAATCTGAGAACATTCTCTTCATCCCAAGTTTTGTTTATACAAAAAATCATTTTGCAACAAACGCAGATATTACGCTTTTAGGTTGATTAAATTTAATGGGTCACCTTGTAGTTTCCATTTAGTTTCTTTAAATTTGGCAAACAAATATGTCATATGGGCTGTGTCATTTTTTGAGTTAATTAAATTGTGTCTCAAATCATTGTCTTTGCCTTCCAGGAATTCCAGCACTGAATAAGAGAGCATAAAATCGATTTAAACATAAACTTTTAGCTAACGAACGTACTTCTGTGTGAAGTAGTAAACGAGTATAGCCTTAATCATTTTCCAAACAAAGTTTAGGCATTATTGAAGGCATTCCTTTTGATTTCATTAACTGCTCCATTGACATAATCTAGTGATCCATGCAAAACTTCACTAAGAGTTTTGCAACTAAATTATGTCGATGAATGGCACAATGCACTGAACATACATTTGGTCCAGCTTCTTCTAAGTGTGTCAGAAAGCCTCGGTATCTTCCTACAATTGCCGGAGCACCGTCAGTAGCAACATAAATGATACTAGCCAAGGGTATAGCTTTTTCATTGAAAAATATCTTTTAATTCAGTAAGGAACGCCACACCTTTCATATCTGTTTCCAAGCATTTAGCAATCAACAGGTCTTGGTATTCTTGAAAATTGATATATATTTACAAAGTTTTACTCAAGCTAAAAGTAAAGCCTCATTTACTGGTAAAGTGGACTCGTCAAGTTGTAGAGAAAATTCAGACGTTTTTTAAATATTCAACATAAAGAATTTTCAACACACTGAGCCATTTTGCTAATCCTTCTTTGGACTGAATTATTGGTCAGTGGAATTGTTTTTGTGATGTTGAAAGCTGGTTGTGCAACACAGTGCTTATCACCTCACTTACAGCTTTTAAAATAAGTTCTTCACTAATCGTGTTGGGCTATCCAGAATTTTCAATCATTAAAGAAATATTGTAGTACGCATGCAGTCCATCGTCATTTAGTCATCTTGCTTAGATGTTGTCCTTATGAGTTGTTGAAATGATGGTGTTTTCAAATATGTGTCTTGGACTGCTTCAAAAAACTTCTTAAAAAATCGTTATCGTTTTTATCGCTAAGGATTTTCATTAAATGTTCCTCATGCTCGGAAGGTTTCATAGACTCATTCCACAAAGTTTGATTACACAGAAGACACATCAGTGATAGTTTATTTCCTGGTTTATTGTAGGCACGTTATGCATTTAGCAGCATAAACTATTTTTAGTGTCTCATTGTGCCATCTAAAACTTTGAAAATAAAAAAGGGGGATGCAGGTGACATTTCTATGTTTCAATATATTAGGATTTTTAAAACAACTTTTTAAATGTTAGCAATATTTTAAAAAAATGTTTCTGAATATATATTAGAAAGTATTTTTAAATACTATTTTGCTAACTCTCTAAAAAGTGTTTGGTCGAATTTTGAATTAAAAAAAAAAATTTTTTGCTGCCCTGATTCATGTATCGTCCAATCATATCCAATGCAGTATCAATATAAAGCTGGATTCCTCCTGCCTTGGATAAATATAACTTACCCACACGTCACAATTTTCCCAACCCTGCAATCATAGTCATTTCCGCTTAAAGATTGTATTTTTATGACCTACATATTGTGTCTCTGTCTTTCTCACGCATGAAGTTTGACAAGCCTTTCAATTAACCAAGCATTTTGATTGGTTACAGCTGTTGGAATCTCGTAGTTCTTTTTCTGTTCTTAGATCAAACAACTTTATTTTACTCAGGACTTAACATTTGTACAACAGTATACATTGTTCTTTATTTTTATTTCCGAAATAATAATAAAAAAACATTTTTTTTTACAAATTTAAAACCTTCCGCGGACCCCCTAACGTTGTTCAGGGACCCCCAAATCAATTTTAATTGTCCACGGACCCCCTGAATGGTTCCGCGGACCCCTGGGGGTCCGTAGGGACCACTTTGGGAACCACTGAGCTACACTATTTAAAAAGTTCTACTATATGCGACCCGTGGCGGAGCATACGCCCCAGACTTGATCACAGATGATGCAAAGAAAGGGGGAAGAACGGATACAAACTAATTCAAACTACATCACAAAGAAAGCAGAACAACGCGAATGAATCCCGGAGGGGAGGGAGAACTGCTGACGACGCATTGTTGGTCTCAAAACATGTGCAATGCGTTTGGCTACTTGCCAGTGGCGTAGCTAGGGGGCGGAGGGGGCGGTCCACCCCGGGTAGCACTCATTCAAAGGGCGGCATTTGTGGGCATTTGAAAAATAAACCCAGACATTTCAGAAAACCACACCTTTTCTTTTGAAGGGGGAAAACCATAGTGAAACAAAAAGAATCTCAATTTTGAGTTTAAATTAGCGGATTCGTGCAACATTTGTTTGATTACATAGTGGTTGTTATAACTAACGCAGAACAGTTTTAAAATTTAAAATCACTCAAAAAAAGGTAACTATTTGTTTGCAAAATTAAGCGGTATACGTCACAGATGGCGCTTTTATAAGAACATTGCACACAAAACAACAACACATCACCACTGGTCCGAATATATGTAGTATTAATATCGCACAATAATTTTAGCGTTGAATTTCGACATTCGCAGAATGATGTGCTAACAGGTAGCTACATGACATAGTGGTTCAAAAATTGTGTTTAAATTGCAAGTAGTAAATTATATTACTGTTTCAGGTTTTATAAAATTATTGTAAGGTAACTTATTAAAAATTAAATTTACTTTGTTTTTATTGCATTAAAGTAACACATATAGCTTGTATTTTTCATTAATATATGGTTATTCATTAAAAATGAACGATTATTCATTTCTCCATTAATAAACACCACAATAACATAAATAATTCCGGAAAAGACATACTTAAAAAATTCAAGCGTCTTGGTAACTAGTAGAACGAGATCAGATGCTGGAATTTTACTTAGTTCATGGCAATCTTTTACTTTTCTATGGCGTCTATGGTGTCTAAATTTATCGGAACCCGTCTTTTTTAAATTAATGCAAACTATGCAAACCCATTTGACGAAACAAAGATATGTGCTAATACAGAACGCTGTTACAGAGAGTTGGTGATATCGACTAGATACCAAGTAAAAGGCATGGGCGGCTTGGTAGCGAAGTCAATAGTGCGCTAGCCTCACCAGCTGAGGGGCGTGGGATCGAGCCCATGAATAGCCAGTATAAAAATGTTGAGAAATTACAAAGGCTCAGAAAGTCCTCCGCCTCCCTGTAGAGGTATAGGGGCCGCCAGTGTCTATTAAGCCTGAGAACGTTCTAACGGAAATATTAGAAACCCCTACGACCTCGAAAAAAAGAGGTTATTGGACTATAACAAAATAATTTTAAAAATAATAATAATAATAAATCCTTTAAAGAAAGGGCACCGCTAAAATATATATATATATATATAAAAAAGCCCTGGAAAAAAAAAAAAGGGAGAAAATATGAGTGGGGAAAATTCAGAAGACGTGGTTCTATCTTAAGAGCAAGAAGTACAACGAGAAATGTTTTTATCCATAGATTTTATTATACAAGAAAATAGAAGAACGAGGTGATGAGTTACATATCCTTGCAAGAAAATATTCGTGTATAATACTATACCATCAAGGATTCTAAACTAAGAATTTCTTTTTTTACATTGATAAAGAAATGTTCGATATTGAAAGAGAAAGGATCCAGGTTTTTATGGCAGAACACGAGGCCGGTCTTAGCTATTGCGGGCCCCTGTGCAGCTTAGTATGCAAAACTGATTGCGTGGGCCCCAGTTTGGGTAGGGATAAGGTATTAATAAGGATAATAACTGAAAATTAAGATAGGTTAGGCCTGTGAAAGCGCTGGGCCCACTGCGACCGCATAGGTTGCAGGAGCCTAAGACCAGCCCTGGCTGTACCTACATTACAAGAAGAGGCATTATGTTAAAAAAAAAGAGGGGAAATACCCCCTTGATCTATTAAAATATATTTAACAGTAAATATTGGAAAATTCTTTATCCAACATCACAATTTTGCTAAGTATATTTTTTTCAACAATTGCTATCAGTGTATCTATTTGTGAAAGGAGCTTCTCAAACTGAAGTTGAAAAAAAATATTTCCCTCCACAATGAGTGATTTAAGACTTCAAAATCTTGCAATATTGTCCATAGAACATGACATTACAAATAATATAAATTTTGATAACATAATAAACGATTTCTCGAGTATGAAAGTTAGGTGAGTAAGTAAATTTATAAATAATAACAAAAATATGTTTACATACTGATGTATACAATTTCTTTTTTTATTAAAAAAATCATATATTTATAAATAAAAAATAAAAGCATATTAATTGTTAAAGTTTTTTGGGTGTAAATTAAAAATATCTTTTGTCTTATTTGGGTTGGGGGAACCTGTGACCCTATAACTTTCTTGTGGCCTTAAAAACAATTATCTTGTATTTTTATAATGTGTATTTATAGGTTTATCCTCTTATGCGGCCTCTTTTATTACTGCTTACATAAATAGGGCATGCAATGGTAAAATTGTTCCCCACCTTTTACAATGTACTTCGTTTCAATTACAATTATTTATTCATGCTTATTAATTTATNTGATTAACTTAATTAAGAGGCCGTCCATAAATGACGTCACGTGATTTCGGCTGATTTCCCCCCCCCCTGCCCCCTCGTCACACGGCGTCACGAAACGAAAACTTAGACCCATTCCTCAATGTGACGTGACAAAATGCCCCCCCCCCCAATACAAGCGGTATTTTGTATTTGAAAATGAGCATGTTTAAAATCATTTTTTGTTTGTTTGGTAATTTAAATATGTTTTTAGTTTAAGGTTGTACTCTAACATCGTAACACGCGTTAAACCACGTAAGTCGTCATTTAAATAAGTATTGGTAATCATATATTTCAGTGTAGCTTTTATTTAAAGCTGCGCGTTTTGAATGACATCAAATGTGTGACTGCCCCCCCCCCGGTGCGTGACGTCATTTATGGGCGGCCCCTAAAAGGGCGGCATATTGGAGACCGCCCCGGGCGGCAAAAGCTCTAGCTACGCCACTGCTACTTGCTCCCCCTACCCTTCACCACCCTAACGTGCCAACCATAAACTGTGATTGGCCGGACCTGGCGAGGGACGGCGAGGGTTATTTGTCAAGTTTATTTGCACTCGTCTTGTGCTTGTTCTGGTTATATATATATACAGATGGTGGATTGAAGTTCCTCTCCGGAATCCGTTCGTTCATTAGAGTATGTTTTGAAATGCGGTTGTACATTTTATCAGGATAGTGGCAAGGTGATGTCACATCATTGTGATAAGGTGGCTGTGAAATGTGTGTGGACAACCAATGTTGAGAACAACGGAGAACAGTCCCGAAGTTATCCCAATGTTGATAAAATTTTCAATTTATCTTTAACAAATTAATTAATTAATAAACAATATAATAGTCCAGATCACAGGGTCTGTATCAATGAGAAACACAGTACAACAGTCTATACCATTTTAAAAAGTTTCAAAATACTTTTCTCTTTGTCTATGAGACCATTCAATCAAAACAAAAAAATGCCAAATACCTGCTTTTGCTACTTCCCTTGAGATGTTTGGCTTTAATTGAAATTAACGATTAATTCACGAAATTAATCGTTAATTCTTCAAAATTTAATGATAAAATTAAAATTAATATATAACCATAAAGCCAAAGGCAAAGGTGTAGGTTTAGATAAAATAAACTCTCATAGATATAGATTTTCAAAAAGATATTAAATATTTGTTTCTAAACTCGATTACAGTAAAATTAGTAGTTTTAATTAAAACAAACTATTGGCAATCATTGAAATAATTTTTTTTTAAATTATGATTTTCAATCTCCACCCTTTTTGTTCTTGGCTAGTTCAATCAATGCATACTTATTCCATTAGCCAAACCCGAACAACAAGAATATCCCAGTGGACATTAAATGCACCAAGAATTATTCTTATCTGCCAGTCTATAAAAATTTGTTTTCATCTGCGTGAAAAATATCCCTTTAATTAAAAAAATTAATAACAGAAATAACAAATAACTGACTCGATATTTTTGTTTTCTTACATCCTTAGTTACTTTTGGGTCGTTGAAAGTAATGAGCATACATCGATCATAAAAAAAAAATAAAAATAAAAACACCATCAACAACTAACAAACAAATAAAACCGAGAAACAAGAAACGTTGTATGTTTTGCAGAAGAGTCTATCTCATGCTGAAGGGAGCAAAGTAAGCGCCTGCTTCTAATCTCCTCAAAGGGATATCGTTCAAACATAACTAAATTTGGGTCTTATACATATAACAACATTAATATTGAAAAATAAAATCCAAGACAAAATGATTAAAAGTTCAAACATACGCGATTAAGAGGTGAGTTAACGTTCATGGTGGCCACAACTCTAGCTCTCTTATCTTATCTTATATGTTACAGACGCTCCTTCTGTACAGAAGATTATTGCGTCCTACGTATTTCTATGGTTTGTGTTTAGTCCTGTATTCTTACTAGAGTTTTAAAAGATGATAAAGTGGTGGCTTTCCTGGTTTCTTCAGGCAACCCATTCCACGCCCGAATACCGGACGGAAAGAAAGAAAACTTGTATGTGTTTGTTCTTGCATATGGAATGAGAAAGGTGTTTTTGTCTTTATGTCTATTTGAGGGTTGTATTAGGTTATCTTTGTGTGAATCCAGGAATTTATTCAGAGGCCCCAACGGAAGGGGGCACCGTCAGCCAGGTTTGATTTTTTTTTTAATGCTGATGCTGTGCGCGTAGATATAGACTCTATATTCAGACAATTATTCAAGTGACATGTAACAAAAAAGGTAAAAAATTTAGTTTACAACTAAAACTGACAGAAGAACTTTTCTGCACAATGAACAGTTCGGTTCGCTATAATTTTTTTTTCGGAATTTCGTGATTTTTTATTCTTCACTTTTACGACCAAGTAAGCTGTGAATGTCTCATTCTAAGCCAAACTTAATAATAATGTATAGTCGATAGTTTTTTAAAGTTATATACTTTCTTAAATCTTTGCAGGAGTCATATTCTTTCTTTCACTTTACTATTTACTGAATATCGTGTTCTTGTGACTAATATCTCTTCTTCTTTCATCTCAATTCTTCTTCACGAGTGACTCTCTGGGTTACTTCTTGCTTTCAACCAAACTCCAAGACTGAATGAACGATTATTAATACTTTATTGCTTCATCTAATAGACGTTCCACATACACTCTAATCTAACTGTGTCTCCATTTCTCCGTCCCTAGCTATCTGAGTCCCTCTACTATCTCGAGTGTGTCGTATCTCAGTCTATGTTCCTATCCGTCTCCCTTACCGAGTGCGTCGTTCTCATCAGTGCGTCCTCTCTAATACATACTCGTCAGTCTTCATCCGATGGTCACGAGTTCGAATCCATGCGAAGCCAAGGATTTGTTCCTGAATTTGTTCCTGGAGTCCCTGAGTCACCCAGCTCCAAATGGGTACCTAACTAACAATAGTTAGGCGGCTGGGTAATGCGTGGAACTCTCATAGCCTTGGCCTGTGACCGTAGCATTACTTGCCAACAGATCATCTGTCATGGTCTGTGGACGCAATTATCTAGAAGGGCAGGGGTGAAAAGTCCTCCATCAGCTCTGGTGTGTAACCAGATTCCATCACTGCTATCCTTGAATGGTATCGAATCAGTACAGAAAATAATATTGCGAACAGTTTTGGTGCCAGTACACAACCTTGTTTAACTCCCCTGCTGACTGCAAAGGCTTCTGACGTAGCTCCATCGAACTGCACTTTGCCCTGCATATAATTTTCATGCATGGAACTACCTGATGATGGTGAGCAGGTGTGTGAGACAACCGATTTTTTCCCCCAGAATTTTGAATAGCCCGTTGCGACTGACTAAATCAAAGGCTTTTGCAAGATCCACAAAGGCAATTTATAGTGGCATCTGCTGCTCTCTGCAATTTTCTTGGAGCTGCCGTATGGAGAACACCATGTCTATGGTTGACGGACCAGCGCAGAAACTGCCCTGAGATTCAGAATAAACTTGGAATGCTAAACTCTCTACTCGTGTTTGTATGACTTGGGCAAAGACCTTTACGACACTACTAAGGAGTGAGATGCCGCGATAGTTAATGCAGTCCCTTCTATTGCCCTTGTTCGTATTTTAAGTCATTACAAGGTGCTGGGGGATGTAGACCTGTTCCCAGCAGAGGATCAGAAGATCGTGCAAAGGTTGTAGTAAAGCTCTCTTGCCACTTTTTAGAGCTTCTGTTGGTATGCCATCATTCCCATGCATGGGTTTTTCCACAAG
Source organism: Radix auricularia (assembly GCA_002072015.1). Classification (NCBI taxonomy): domain Eukaryota; kingdom Metazoa; phylum Mollusca; class Gastropoda; family Lymnaeidae; genus Radix; species Radix auricularia. The sequence continues at coordinate 59,338 of MUZC01002565.1, forward strand.
TTATGCAGTCAAATGCTTTGCTAAGCTCTTCCTTTGTGAGCACGACATCAAGTTCTTCCATGGGCGGCATAGCGGCGATGTCATCTAGAATCTAGAGCGTTGCTGGAGACTTTGGTAACTGGTGCATACAATTCCAGATAATGCTAAACCCACCCTTTTAGCTGCGCTGTCTTGTATTGATAATTTCTCCACTCTTGGACTTAGGGGGGGGGGGGCAACTTTGGACGTCAATGGGCCAGTTGTTTTAAAAAATATATTTTCGTAAATGGCTTTAGAATTCCCCATATCTGCAGCTGATTGTGTGCTGCAGCTGAGGTGAAGCCAGTAATTATTGACGCATTGACTTGCGAGTTATTGGGTATGTGACTTTGTTGCTTTTAAGGTATGCAGCCTGTCAGGTGTAGGCTCTTCTTTGTAGGCCATTAGAGCTATCCTTTTTTGCTTCAGTGATAGGTTTGATCTCATCCGTGTGAATCAAACCAGTCCGTGTTTTTACTGGATTCTTTTTACCAAAGGGGCCCAAGTACCCACTATTCAGGGGCCCAACATTTCTAGCGGTGGCCCTGCTCCCGTACCATAAATTTTAAAGAATAAAATAAAGACACGAATTGATTATTTTCATTTTTAGATGAATTTTGACCCATAAAAAGGCTAAATCTTTCCAATAATAATTGTACATGTTAATTTTTAAAATTTTAATTCTTGTCACATTTCAACCATTGATATTTTGATGAAGAAGTACGGTATTTATTGAAATTATGTCTTTTGTTTAAAATAAAATTGAAAACAATAAGTTGGATTATCATGATGAGATTTTATGAGTGCATTTTTGACCGACTCAATGTTTGTGAGTAGGAACTGCAAATCCCCAAGCACCAATTTCTAGTCATTTGTTAAATAAATTTTTAATATTTTTAATGAGGTTAACATCGGCACTGAATATTTGTTCTAACAAATAAGTCAAAAACTTCTGTACAACAACCCATGATGCATGTCTTAAAATTTGGCTGTCCAATAACCCATAATGCAGGATATATAATTATTGAAAATTGGGATCTGACTTTGTGACCAGAAATTGTGGTATCCTAGTTCAAACATTAGTTCCTCCTTTCAATAAGCTGCTCCTATGTTTGTATGAATTCTCTGTGTTTGGGATCTGAGTTTGTCCACGCGCAAATGGGTTCAAATGCCATTCTGAAATATCCAAGAGAAGAATTCAAATCTTTGGTTCAGGTCTGAGGTCTGCATGAAGGGCCGTTAAGTGTTGAAGATAAGCCAGCAAGTCTTTATCTCTATTTTGAAATTTTGAAGAAAAAAAAAAGGTGAACTGAGAATATTCTCCTGTTCTTAAGTGTTGTTTGCACAGAAAAACGTTTGCAACAAAAGCAGATACAACGCATTTAGTTTTTATTACATTTAATTGGTTACCGTGTAGTTTCAAACTAGTTTCGTTAAAGTTGGGTAGATAAATCATTCATAAGGGGTATGTCATTTTTTGTTAACTGTGTTACAAATCATTGTCTTTATCCAGGAATTGAGACACTGAATCAATTACAGCATAAAATAATTAAATAAGTACTTTTGATAACCAACGTACTTCAGTGTAAATAAGTTAACAACTAAAGTGTTTTTCATTTTAAAAAATAATTAATAAATAAAAAATGGTGCAGCGTGTTTTAAGTATGCCAGAAAATTAAGGGCATGTCATAAACTTCAATTTTTTTAAAATACAGCAAATAGCATTTAGCCTTACTTCAAATATTCAACAACTTTGTATTGTCGACATTGTTTCTTCAGCCCACTGAGTGATGGGTTTACCTATTTGCTGAACAAGCTATAACTTAGTGCCCCTGCCTTTTTGGCTCCCCGCCCCTCGCCCCGGAATATTTTTTTTTTCATATTTGGCACTGACATAGAATATCTGGACTTCAAAAAGGCCCCCATATCTCAAATAACATCGGGTCCCATCAAGTCTAAATCCATCATTGGACTCACTTATTCTATTATCTGTTGTAACAAACCACTGTAAATAATTGTTAACGTTTTTCAATGGAATGCTACAGTAAGGTTCTTTTGAAAAAAATATTTGATGGTAGAATACAATTCAAATGAATATAACTTCCCGACATATCAAAAAATACACAACCTTGCCACCTTCGTAGATTCAAGTTTAAAAATTGTATGTTTCTGAATTCTGACCTACATATAGGAATTCCATATTGAAACGGAACAAGCTAGACCTTTCAACAAACCAATTATTTTGGTTGGTTATAGATGTGGAAATTACAGTAGATCTATTTTCTTTTCTAGGTAAAACATCATGTTTATCCATGACTGATAGCACCTTAAATGGTATTCTATTAGTAGAAAAGGTATTCACATACTACTTTATTTATAATTATTTATTGTAATTTCCATAAAAATGAAAGCAAATTGACCCGTGACGTTAGCCCCAGACTTGCTCATCACAGATAGTGCTAAGAAGAACGGGCGGTGGGGTGAGAGAACGCACACAAACACCAGTGCGAAGTAATGGGGAAAGAAGCAAGTAAACAAGGAGACATGTGCACAGCGGTTTTCTTTACTTGTCCCCCACCCTTAACTACAATCTCTTGCCAACCATCAACTGTGATTTTCCGACTCTAGTGTTAGTCATTTCGCCAAAAAAAAAAAAATGGAAAAAGAACTGGGAGAAAAAACACATTTAATTTTGTTTTAAAATTATTCCGTCTGGGAATTGAAACCAAGACTTTGTGTGTGCTAGGCGGAGGTGATAACCACTACACTGCGAATCATGTTATTCTGTGAAGGAACAACGCATGTAAACGAAAGAAGCATTGTTTGCCACAACCCCCACACCTGTTTTTTTAATCCCACTCCGTTTGCCCGTGCACTGTGATCTTTCGACCCCAGCGGGGGTCATTCGTCATGCTCAATATGCACATGGTCGTTTACGTGAATTCTATATAAGGATTAACCACTTTTATCATTTAAATTAAACCTTGTGCGGATCCATTGACGTTGTTCAGGGATCTCCAAATCAATTTTAATATTTCACGGTACCGGGGACCCTATGAGCCCTATGGGACCACTTTTGGAACAACTGGAATAGATGAACAAAAATAGTGTGTGTGTGTGTGTGTGTGTGTGTGAGAGAGAGAGAGAGAGAGAGAGAGAGAGAGAGAGAAGAGTAAGAGAGTAGATTAACTAGCCAATGGAATGCAGCTTAATTCTCCACTGAATTTTAAAAAAAATACACAAAATAAAATAAACAGACAAACAATCAAAATAAACATGAGTTTTCGGTTCAAATTTGAAGACCCGAATAGTATCCGAATGTATCTTTTCTGTTTCTTTCCTGAACGTTTCTTATTTGTTTCCTGAAAGTGTTTTGTTTGTTCCTTGTTTCATGGAAGTTTCTTGATTGTTTCTCTTGAAGAAGGAAGCCATTAGCTGGAGTTAGGAGCAGGGAATGAGACAACAGGACGGTTTATAGACATTAGGGATGAAATCCCATTGGTACCTCGGAGCCGCCCTTCAAATGTAGCAGTAGAAGACTGAAAATAATTTGATGTTAATCCGTTTAAAATTTAAAAAAAAAAAAGAAAAAAAAAAAAAGAAACAGGTAGCATATTTCTGCAGAAAACAAAGATCTTGTTTAAAAATGTACTTTGCGCAATGTTAATGCCTCAGTCATATATTATTATATTAGAAGATTGAAAGGCAAACAGGGTATGAGTGAATCTGACAAGACGTCAGGAAATAGCTAACACCGAACAGGCTCACTCATACCCTGTTTGTATGTTATCCATCTTGTAATCTATAAGCCTGATTGCAGTCTCACCCACATAAGGTTCACTTCATATTACTATATATTTATAGCTGTCGTATTCTGGATCACTGAAGTCTTTGAGGGGCAGTGGATGGTGATAACTTGTGTCAAATGTAGTCACTTTGAGAAAAAAAAAACAAGAGCACAGTGTTGCTATATGTCGAACTCAAAATAATGTCGTTCCGAATCCGACCCTATATGACTAATTGGTGCCTTTCAAACATACTGGGATCAGCCATCCACACCCGTCGACGCTCTCAAGAAATGCCTCCACCTAGAAAACTCGTTTCTCAGGAAGATTGATCTTAGGTTTATAACGAAGAAATGCACAACTTGCTTTCAATGACAAATTTTCTTGAAAGATTTTCACATCACAGTCCATTTCTCACTTTTGGCTGCAATATTATACCTTCTTTTCCTCGACTTCTGCAACACACAACGAGACTACGCTGAGGTGCCGTCCATAAATGTCACGCACATAGAGGGAGGGAGGGTCCACACATTTGAGACGATGTGTGACTAGGTGGAGGGGGGGAGTTTGAGAAATGTGTTTTAAACTCACAACTTAAATTAAAAGTTCCACTTACATATTTGATTTTTTACAATTTATTTTATGACGTTTTACTTGGCCTCATGTGTTTTACGATTTTAGATTGCAGCCTTACACTAAAAACATTCTTAAATGACAAAAAAGTGATTTGAAACATGGTCTTTTTCAAATAGAAAAAAACAACAGTTTTTATGGGGGTGGGGATGGGCAAAGATTTTTTGACATCTTTTTGAGGGGATGTCTATATTTTCGTGACGACGCATGACGAGGGGGGGGGCGGAGGGGGTGAATAATCGTCGAAAAATGTGTGACGTCATTTATAGACGGCCCCTGAGACATAAATCATACCCTAAATCAGCGGTTTTCAGTTTGAATTAAGTGTGATCGGGGGACCGCCTGTTGGTACCCAAAAATTGTATTTGATGTTTGTGGAAAGTTATTATTATTTTTTTAAAAATCTTTTAAAACGGAAGATTCATTTGTAAAAATATTACTTTTAAAAATTATGAATAACTGTCATACAGCCACCACAGAATTTCAGGTCTATAACTTAAATTTTTGGAATTTTATCATTTCTGTTTCCGACAATGTTTTTTTTTCTTTAACACGACCCACAAATGTTTCCAGCGCCCGGTTCCAAAAAGAAAACGTGATAGATATGACGTTCATATTTAAACTTTTCTACGTTTTATGGCAACCCTGAATTCAAGAATATGTTTTTGGTGTTTTAAAATATATATTTTTTAAAAAAGGTTCTTTTGAACAACCATCGGTATTCTCATTTCTTTGGAGTGAGCCAGGCAATCTACGTCTGCAATTTGCAGCCATTGGATTGCCAGATTGGCTAAAATTGGTTCTATCCTCGGCCCTCGACATAGGTTGTAGCCAGGCGGAAAACGCGTTGACGCGAGCTGATTCCCCTAATCCACCAGACAAATGTTGCCAATCAGAGTTTGACCCCTGCGACTGGATCACACTCGTGTGTTCTTACCCTCCCGCGCCCTGCCTTAGGACGGATCCCCCGCCTAGAGCCCGGTCTTCAGCGTGTCCGTCCAGCAAAGACTATTACTCTACATTACTGGCCAATTTCTCCGCTCATCACCAGGCCGTCCTGTGTTCTAACGAAACGAAATTCCATTACTTGTCCATTTTTCGCCCTATTAGGCCCTCGGCCGAGTGCGCACGTTCATTTTCCAACAGTATAACATTTCCATCTAACGGTTTTCTGGCTGTTATTTCCCCTACACTTCCCACTCGACATAAAGCTTGTTTGACCCCTCGTCCAGCACTGCTCTGGGGCTTGGCTTAAGTATGAATATTTCTCACCGTTTTCTTCTTCTTCTTTTCTTTCTGATCTTATAGTCGAGCGATTGATTCCCTTTGTCATATTTATCCCGTTAATTATTCGACACCAGTTGTATCGATGAATTTTCTCTTTTAAGCGTATTATAGTCCAATTTGTTTTAATCTTAATTAATTACTTTTAAATTTGTTTCAAGTTTGATTTCATTTCTTCTAGCAGGGATTCAAACAATAAACAAGGGAAAGAATCGACACCCATTGTCAGAGGCCCGCTGTAAGAAAAAAAATGGTCGAGTTGGGAGGGGGGAGGGGGTTAATCCAATAAATTGCATTGATAAGATTCCTGGAGCTGAGACAGAGTGTGAGTGCGTAATGACCACTATTGACCAGATCACTACAACAGACCATCACAATATGGCCGGGGCCGATGAGGTTACGATCGTTGTCAAGGGCGTGCAAACATAAGAAATGTCATTGGCGCGCTAAGCAATAGGATCACATTCAATCACGGTGGGATCGTCTTCACCTCGTTCCGGACGATTCTCTTGATTGCCACACACTGTTTACTGCTAGACTGCTAGACTATCACACGTCTAACACCTGGAATTGAAACATTAAAAAAAATGTTTTAGGAACAATTCAACACATTTTCGGTACCAATAGTGGGGCAGCTTGGGTTGGTGTCACTTCCTCACCCCCCCACCACCAATGCGCACCAAATCCTCATTGGATGACTCCATTTCAAAATAAAATTATTGCACAATAGAACGATGAAAAAAAATCACCTTAATTTAATGTCATTGGTTTTAAAGATGTCAGAGACATTGAGTTATAGCAATATATCTGCGGTGTTCATTTCTCTGCTAAACCTTGCTAATTCTTTTAACGCCCCATTAATGACAACTTTGGTTAACAGCAATGCTACCGCATTTGCGCAGAATCTGAGGAGGAAAGGCGAACGATGGCACATCTGTGATGTCTGGAATTATAAGTGGCCTTCAAACTCATTTAAAGAAACTTTGACAAAATATCAACAATGTGCATTGTTGTGTCCACAGTTTGAATTTGGTTACTATGGTAGCAATGCCTGTAAACAGTGATGTGCAGTTCTATTTCGGCACAGCTGAAAGGTTGTATGCATTCTTATCATCTAGTTTACCACGTCTGCATACTCTTGAAGACATCATAAATCTCAATATGAATCTACAGTACATACTCTGAAATGACTTTCTGATACAAGATGGGCAAGGTGAAAGCATGCGGTTGATGCAGTTATTGGATTATTCTCTGCTGTTCTAGCCACACTAGAAGATATAAATTCAGGGGAATCAACAGAATATAAAGGAAGTGTCAGAGCAGAAGCCATGGGGCCATCGGTTTTAATAGCAAATATTCGTTCATTTTTTCTCTTATTTGTACAAACGTTGTTGGATATCTTCGTGTTATCAAACTATTTGCAGCGCAAGAGCATTGACATTGCATTTGCAAAACCATTGATCGATGTTGGAAGAAATAAGGGGCCGTCCATAAAGTACGTCACGCTATTTTTGAGAATTTGAACCCCCATCCCCCTGTCATAAAATCTCGGGACCCCACCCCCACAAAGTACGCCACACTTTGGAAATTTAAAAAAATTAAATATTAAATTTAATACTTAAAATAAACTTCACTATTAAACAGTATTAAAACATAAAATGTCCGCTTAAACGTAGGGATGTACCAGATTCAAAATTTTGAGATCCGGCCGGAGACGGAGTGAGATTTTTTTTAAAATAAGGGGCTGTCCATAAATGACGTCACGCACCTAGGGGGGGGAAGGGGGGTCACACTTTTGTGACGATGCGTGACGTGGGGGAGGGAGGGGGTTGAAGAAATGTGACGTCATATCGAAAGGGTAACTTTAAATAAAACTTCCACTGAAATATTTGGTCACTTAAAATTTTAAAGACTTAAAGACTTTTTTTTTGAAAATTCAGTGCTTCTCAAAGTGCCTGTCGATAGGCTATCAGGCGCCGGTTGGCGTAAGTTAACAAGACACGAAAATAATTATAATTCTTAAGTTTGAGAATCCACAAGAGAACATACGCAATTGTACTCCTGCGTCGTTTGATGTTGACATCAAAGCTTTTGTGATGTAACGTTGTCGTTTGGTCCACTCGCGGCAGGAGTCTGCGAACTTTTTTTTGTCGGTTATCCCCCCCCCCCCCCGAAACTGCTACTGGTGAGTTTTACAAACAGGACAATTGTCTAAAAAGATCTGAATAGGATTATATGTAGATATTTTAAATCAAAACGACACCGAATATCCAATAGGGCGGTGAGTGGGGAGGGAAATCTATTTGATACAATAATAAAAGTTTTAAGTTTTATATAGTTTTCCGATTGGTTTTTGGTCAAACGCCTCTGACCATTCTAAATATAATAATAAATGTGTCCATTTAAAATTAGTCAAAAGTATTCACTAACTTTATTGAATGCCCACGCTTGCGATTTAAAGATGTCTGTCAAAGGGACATGAAAGCAGCCAAAATACATACAAGTGACTGGGAGTGTAAGGCAGAAGACCGATCTACGTGGCGCACAGTTGTCAAAGAGGGCGTCATAGTAGCCGAGGAGCGAAGAATGGAGGAGGCTGCAGACAGAAGAGCTAGGAGAAAGGCCAAAACATTTGGAAGCACAGAACTCGTGTGTAAAAACTGTGGCAAAGACTGTCACTCAAGGATAGGACTGCACAGTCACTCGAGGAAATGCAACCCAACCCAACGGTGATGCACCATCGTCTCGCGAGACGGAAGGATGCCGGATTATTGAATGCATCAAATTCTCGACATCGCAATTCGAGAGGAGCACAAAATTACTTTTTTCTGAACTCAGTTTTTAAGGCATTAATTTTAAATTTGACAGAAAGGATACTTGATACAGTCAAGTCATGTTGATTAAGATTATTGTCACTTTTGTTAATATAATTGAAAGTAGGTTGGATTGAGAAGTCTTCGTATAGTACGTCTACATAGATAACAAATTTAACAAATGCATTTTCTGGAAGGAACCGGTTCAATAGTGGGCATATGTTCCAAGCGTACACGTACACATGACGTATTTGAATATATCTAGTGGAGTTTAGTGGATGTTACATGTCCCAAATGAGTCTGCATTACCCCCAAAAATTCCCTTTTGACCCCAGATGTTATTTTTAAAAAAGTATTATTTTAAAATAACTTTTTTNTTTTTTATATAAACAAAGAAGTTACAAGTAATGATTTATAGTCAATGCTTAATTTGTATGCATTAAAATAAAATATAATCTAAGGATGTTAAAACATTTTTTTTTTGAAGGCCGGTTAAAAAAGTTAAACGGTTTTGAAAAAACGGACTGGTTCAATAGGATACCTAAATAAAAAAATCATGTTAAGCCTGGTACCTATTGGAATTCAGGACGTGTTAGCGCATTTTCGTATTATGTATCAGTACTTATGTTAGATATCAGAATTATGTAGTTATCAGTAATTGTGTTTAGATTTTAGACATATTTTTATGAATTTTCTTGTGTAATGAATATACCTGACATTTTTTTCTTACTTAAAAGTCATTTCTTTACATTTAAAAAAAATAATTATTTTCTCTTTAATCCAACTACAAGTCACCACAAATGATGAAGTAAAACTCTCTAAACTTTTACACATATTCTAAAGACGTCAACTAAAAAAAAACAACTAATTCTTTTGCACGCTTTCGCACCACTCTTCAATGCTTGAAGAATTATGCATTCGACTTCCGGCAATGGCGGCCGTTCTCTGTGCTAGTGTTACCTCTCGATTCGAAATATTTTTTGGTAGTTTTAACGGGGTTTTTAAACGGATCGAGTAACTGAGTTTTGATGCACAAATGGCAGGTCAGGGCATACAAAAAACATATATACCTCATGGGTCTAGGACTTATGGATGCTGTGATCAAGGGTGATGACAGACGGACGGACGGACGGACAAAACGGGTGCAATAGCGATTTCGACATCTCGAAAATGCGCTAAAAATATTAAATTATAAAAATTTATATTAACAATACTGTTAACCCAAAAGTAGCGGATTCTAGCATATTTTCTATGCCCACAATGATTGAGCATTACCCCCAAGAGTTCCCTTTTTACCCCAACTGAGATAATTTATTGGTGAAAGTATATTTACAACTGTTGTGTGACGTACGTGAAATCCTGAAGAAGAAAGAATTGAAAAGAAAAAAAAACCAAAAACAAACAAACAAACAAACTTGTGAGCTTTGGAGTTAAAAGTTATGATAATGTTGGATATTTTAATAATGTCATAGTATTTCAGTCCTCAACTTGCAAGAATTACTGTATTTTGCGACGCACAAGATGACACCCTACTTTCCTGCACAAATGTGGGGTTCATACAGAATGTGCCATTTTTCTCTTCCAGTGCATACCTAATAATTTTTAGAAAACATGAGATGTGATATCAATGTGATAATTTTAGATCAAATGCCTTTGATGTGCATATACTTAGCAGGGAAACTGTCATTAGAAGATCGAAATCAATTTGAGGAATTGTCTTGTATCTATATATTCTAGGTCTTTAACAATGCAATGATACTTGTAATATCAATAGTCGCATTCGCGAGCTTAATTAAATGCGAAGGTTTTCACATCAATGGTTTTTGACATTACCGCTGCATTGTTCGTTAGCTGTCTTGCTATGCCATGGCAACTAAACATTTTTTTTAAAAATATATAATATATAAAGCAAGCCGAATTCATTATTAATCTTATAGGGCTTTAAGCTGTGTACGGGCTCATTATGCTATCAAATCATGTCAAAACAGGAAAAGAATGCAATGGTACCTGGTGAAATGGAAAAATTATTTGCGGTCGTCTGATACGAAAAAGTTTGAGAATCACTGGCGAACAAGTTATTTAATTTATTTAATATCTTTTACATAGCTTCACTCATGTTACGATAATACAAGTGATTTGAAACATTCTTATTTTTAAATAGAAAATATTTTTGTTCGTTTTTTTTAAGGGGTGGGGGCAAAGTTTTGTGACGTACTTTTTGAGGGGGGGGGGTCGACGATTTTGTGACGACGCGTGACGTAGGGGGGGAGGGGGTAAAAAATCGGCCAAAATTGCGTGACGTCATTTATGGACGGCCCCTAACCGTATTCAGGATTTGCCAAAGCCATAAAAAATAGGGCTCTACTAGCATGCCGGATTTATGAAGTGAGATACTGTTGGAGCTGAGGCCGGATTTGTTTAAATAGCCTGATTATGGATTTGCCGGAGCTGGAGCCGAAATCCGGTACACCCTTACTATCGGATTATTAAAATGACTTTAGTCGTAGAATAGTTAATTGTCAACAGTTGTGATAGTTATTTATTGAAACAGTAACTCGATCTAGATCGAATTTGAAGGATAATTGCAGACAAGTACTCGGCCACTCAACAGCATCTAAATGTGCATTTTCTCTTCTGGCAATAACTGGCACGGGTTCTCTGCCTTTTAACAGCGATTCTCAAAGGACGGGTGCGTTTTAATTGAGTTGATTCTTGAAAAGTTTGGGGTGCACATTCTACTGAGCCCGAGCTCTGTGTTGTCCTGCGTGTTTCTTCAACATTGTTTGTGAGACAAAATATAAGTGACACACTTTGCAAATTCGATCAAGTAAGCTGGTTTGCAAAGATTGACAATAAAGATCACATGTTGCACTTTGAAAGCTTGTTGATCTCGGCATTATGTCATCAGATTTGTGAGTTTTTATCACAAACAAGGAAGAAAACTTATGAAAAAAAACAAATTACACAGACTATTTGTGTAAGGAAACAATAAATTAAAGCTTTATTATCAACTAATACAAATAATGGTAGACGTTTCGGCTCATGCCTTCATCAGTACAAAAACAATTACATGTACTTATGAGAATCTGCATCTGCACTTTCTAAAGATCTAAGTCCATCAGTTGTTTGGTTATTGTGATTAGTGGAGGAAAGAATCTTGACAGTAAAACTTTGAAATATGAGCATCGTACTTTGTCGCAAAATTTTATGTCATGATATTTCACAATTTGATTGAAAATTTGGTTGGTGCGAACATGATTGTCAAACCATTCCTGATCCTTCGATATCAGTCCTGTTGCATCCAGATCAGATTTATGAACAACACATTCAAGAGATATGCATTTCATGCTATTTTGACATAACTAATTCTAGTGTTTAAAAAAATGATTTTTTTTTAAAGCTATTTAAATTCTACTAATAAATAAATAATAATAAAAAATAATATACAAAAATAAATGTGTGACATAACACGTGGCCGGACCTTGTCACAAACTATCACGCTTTATTACACCCGTCTCCCCCCACCCCCACTTGAAGCATGGCGTAATTTATGGACGGCCCCTAAGTTTGTTGAAATGAGAAGCGATAAAGCTTTTGAAATTCTGAAAGTAGAGGTCAAATAATTTATTAACGAAAATTGTTCCATACTAGATGTTAAAAACAAAATTTAAAGAAGAGCGAATTGCAAAAAAGAAAAGTATGGCAGGTGAACTTAGCAGAGATGAAAGTGTGGATGATCCAACTACAAGCTTTAAATCTGAAACGTACTTTACTATCTTGGATACACTTGTAAAACAAATAGATGATCGATTTAATGACTTTCGGGGCACAATTATTTATTTCTATTGTATTGATCCATCCAAAATGTCGGAATAATAAAGATTCTTTTCGAAGTGTATGCAAAATTTACAAAGGAGACATAAACCTTGAAGAAGCAATCGATGAATAGTATACCTTAAAAAGATGTTTATGTATCTAAACGTCCATCATTATCTAGTCAACTACAACTTAAAGATGTTCTGCCATTCTTAACTGAAAAACAAATGGCATCAGGTATCCCCTGTATTAATACTCTATAAAAAAATTTACTTCAATCTTCCTGACTTCCTGTTAGCAGTGAGTGAAAATCATCAAAAATTATTTGCGCTAAAAAAGGACAAACGAACGTCTGTCTGGATTGGCAATTATTTTAAATGAACGTGATCTATGTGAGAACGTTAACTTAGAATCAACGATAATCGTTTTGCTTCACTGAAATCACGTAGATACTAATTAAATTAGGGCTCAGGGCACTATATCAATTCGCATAAACAGAGTTTCTTTCTTAGTTCAATACATCTACTAATAATACTATTGAAATAAATTTACGTCACTATTTTGAAAACATTTGTGTTTATATTGTTGCATCTGTTTGACTTGTTCAATGATATGGAAAATGTACCAAATTAGTAGGCTAAAAATAAGTCTTTACGTAATACTCGGTTAGTAGTAAAATTTGGCGGCGCCCCCNCCCCCCCACGCAGAGAAACATAAATCCGCCACTGGCTCCAAGATACCGTGCCTAAAATAATATAATTAATTTGAACATTGCTTACCATGGTCTTAAGCAATGCAAGGTCTTAAAATAGCTTCTCTAAAATTAAGTTAATGAAAAATTAATTACAGACAATACCGTTTACGTCAAGAATTTCCTAATCTATTGCTATTTCAATTTCGACTATTGAGGATGGCAAGGCTGAAAATATTGAAACACGAAAGAGGGTACAATCAGGAAAAACAGAAAGTTTTAATTTTATTAAAGAAATAAAGCTTTTCTTTGTATCTCTATTACAGTGTCATTATTTCTCGGCGGAGGGGGGGAGGGGGCGGCAAATTTTGTTTCTGCCCTGGGCGGTACATACCCACGCTACGCCGCTGCTTGGTCATATATATATCAGAGCTTAGCACCCTTAAACCTCCCATGTGTTAAAACAACAACTGCCCTGCCATACACTTTCAACTGAATTCTGCTGCTACCGCCCTTACACAAATCCTAGCAGATTGTTGTTAATTTGTTCGGCCATGGCCTCCCAGGTTCCCCCGCAGTGATTGCGGCACAATGGCATCGGGTATTCAAAACTCGGAATACAAGACCAAAGTGATGTAAGGGATGGTCACGGCTTGACCCAAGGTCTCCATTTTGAGTCTGATTAGGACTGTTACATGCTCACAGTCACTTTTTCCCTTTCCTGCTTTTGGTCACCTCATTATTTGATGTGACTATTTGTCGCATTCAATTGAGATCATCTTCAAAGGGGCACAACCCCCTCTTTCATCCCCAAGGGATTGACGGGCCTTGTTCTTAATAGAAATCCCCCTCCTCTCCTCTGTACAATGCCGCCTCTATCCCTCCTGCTTTCTGCGCCCCGATTCCCAATTTTTACAAAAAGTTCTGCCCATTCTTGAAAACCCCGTCATTATCTCCCTTAGCTGGCTCTTCCCATTGTTTTGAAGCTCTCCACGAGACAAGGTCCCGTTTTGTTTCTGGTCCCCGTTATTGACAACTTAAATGAAGTGACTAAATCGGGACGCGTGCAGGCGCTAAAAGATGCTAAAACCGAGCAGTCGATTTGTCGGATGGGCATAGGTCACGTAAACAAACACTGGGTGTTTCTGAAAGTATGTCTAAAATAACAATGATGTTTCATTGTGAACCTCCTGTCTATGTGTGTACTAAACTTCTAACTGCCATGGTTGTGTAACATGACCGGGATGTTTGAGCGGAATCAAATACGTTAATGACAATAAAAAATATTTACGTGTTTCATGGAAATGCCCACCCCCTCACTTTTATTTTTTTAGGAAAAATAAGTAAATTAAGGCAGATTGCTCCCCACCCCCATCTTTTTTCCTAAATCGGTAATATAGTTTTTGTTCCTCTAATAAAAGTTTTGACTTCTTTTTTAAAAACATTTTGGGATCTTTCCATAAAACGTTACGAAACCTTAAGGGGGGATATAAATCATTCTTTTAGTTTATAGTTTAAAAAAAAATTGTTCTATAAATCATACCTTTCATGCTATCATTCTTTTTCAACGCAGTAAGATACTACATCTAGAAACACCAGCAAACTCTCAAGCCTAATTACCAATTTACCCAGTGTCCGATACCCCTCTCTAGCACCCACTCCGACCCGAGACTTCTATTCTAGAGCCCAGTTGCTGTCCGGCCCATTGTTAAAATCTTCCTCACTCGAAGGCCCGGGCCCCTAGAAAGGTGAGCACGCAATTAGGCCGTCAATGTTCAAGAATTGTTCAGCCATGTCCCCCATTCCACGTCATCGGGCCGGTAATGAGCGAGTCCCCAGTGGTCCCGGGAGGACAGGACCAGCCCGGCACCAAGATGACATCTGTCGGTTTAGCGCGAGAGATCGGGAGTCTCGCGAGATGATTAAATATTTACGGGTTTGTGCGAGAATTCTCTGGCATGAGACGTTGGATCGTGTATAACTGGGCCTCGGACTGAGCTTACATAAAGAGCTTACATCACTCGTATTTATGATTATGGGCGTAACTAGAGTCAGGAACTCGGAGGAATAGAATGCTTGGGGGGGGGGGTCATTTATTTTTTAGTGGCACGAAGTTGAGGAGTAGACCTCTTGGGGGCGTATATTTGGGGGCTTTGTATCGTGAAGTCTAAATCATTGAGTCCCAATCATGGAGTTTATAGTTGGAGAGTATAATTCATTGATGTTTGAGTCTAAATCGTGGGGAATAAATGATGAACTCAAATTCATGGAGTCTAAATCATCGATATTAATTATTATGGAGTTTATATCAAAAGGTTCATACCAGGCAGTGCGGTTAAATGAATTCAGCTGTTAATATGTATGCGTCATTCTTAATCCCCATTAAGAAACACCTAAAGCCAGAACCATCTTTACACCATTTTGGGCCCATTGGAAAAGAAATAGTGTTAGGCCCCTGGGCAAAGAAATAGTGATGGGCCCCTGGGCAAAGAAATAGTGCGCACCCCCACAGGAATAAAAAATAAATATCCATAATAAATAGTATAATAGTGAAAGTCACTCACTGGATGTGGAACGCTGAGGAACGATGTACAACAGTCTATAGCAGTTGAATAATCGTGTGGTGATTAGCGCTGTAAAAATATTTAAAATGACGTAATTGTTTGGTGTGCAGCGGTGCGCAAAATGAATATAAATAAAATAGAAGGCCAATTACAGAAACAACACACGCAACTGTGACGTCAGCATATGTGTTGATGTATACAACATAGACACCATTTTGTGTACTTTAGATTTAAAATTATTTTAATCGATAAAATAGCTATTAAAACTATGGAAAATTTCATTGGCGATTCGACAGTTTTTTCAATGAATAATCAATTAGTAGTAATACAAAATAGTTGCTTTTTAACGTACAAACATCTCCATTTAAAAAAAAAAAGTTTTTTAAAGAGTAAACTTTTAAAATAAGCTGTTTTATAAGGAAAATGATATCAACAATTAAACATTCTTTTCACTTTATTAACAATAACAAAATTCAATTTCATTGACATTATATTGAACTACTTATATCTATATTTTAAAAAAAAATTAATAGGGCTGCGGAAATTACCGATTAATTTCTCGATTAATCGGTAAAATAGTGATTAAATTGTAAACGTTTTTTAAAAACATTTTTGATTTATTAATAAATAATTAAAAATTAATAATATTTTGTTTTTTACGTACCTTTAAAAAAACAGACTCTAAAAGTGTAAACTTTAAAAGAACTTGTTTTAGAAGGACAATGCTATACTATAAAAAGAAACATTGTTTTTAATTAATTAACAATAACAAAATTTAAATTCATTGACATTTTTTTTGAACTGCTTGTATTTAAATATATATCTGCTAACAATATTATATTTTTAAATTAAATTACATTAGGCCTAAATACTTAAGTTAAGGGCATTTTTAAAAATGCATTTTAAGAGGGCACAAAACGTGAAGGAAAAAAATGGAAACATAATGGAAAAAGGGATTATGAGGTCTGAGGAAAAAAAATCATAACTTTTGAACCACTTGGGATAAAAAGATGATTTTTTATGTTTTTGTTAATCATCAAACAATTTCTATACAGCTGTATTACTTTTATAGTTTTATAATTAATTTGGGTAATCCTGCAGATTTTACTCGTATATTATTTTAGAGCGAAATTTAATTTGTCTCGTGAGAACTTACTTTTTAATTTATTAAATGCATTATTATATGTTGAATATCAGCTATTACAGCGCTAATTTAGGAGTCTTTTAATTTCTAAGGCATTTTTTTCAACGTCATACATCTTTATTTTTAGCTTTCAGAAAATTATCGATTAATTAATCGGTAATTTTTCAAAAGTTAACGATTAAATTTAATAATATAATAATTTATTAGAAGTTCCATTTTCAGCATTTTTAGCGTAATTTCAGATGGGATAAATTGCGTTTCTATATTTCAAATGTCTGTCGAACTTGAACATACAACTCGTCCTGAACCATACCAGATAGAGGGGTCGGGTCTTTAGCCAATATACTAAGGAGGTCTCAATTATGTTCGACGGCCAAAAAATACCGAAAAGGTTTACTGGATATCCTGGAATATCCAAAGGTTCTTTTAGATTGTTGCCTGGTGCGCATTACAGTGACAATACTTGGTGTGATGTGGCGTCAGGGGATGTGGCGTCATATTGTGTTAACTTTCATAATTACTTATTTTAATCGACTCTAAGTATAATCTAGAATGATTCCCCTTGAATTTAAAAAAAGGGAATTCTATTATGGAATTTTCGTTTAAATACTTATTCGAGTTTTTATTACTTGTTTTTGGTAGTGAGTATAGCCTCGTCAAAACGACCCAATATGCGGCTGCATACGCGCTCGTTCACTTCCGGTTATTGCTATTCTTAGTAATATTTTTTTTATAAGGTTAAAAATTTCGTCGGAGAATGTGTGGCTGTGTGGTCATATTGATAGTACGATAGTACGCTACATTGCAGGTCCGGGGTTCGATTTCTTATTGATGCCTATTTTTTTATTTTTTTTTCAAACAATACTACATGAATTGATTATGAATAAGATTTTTTTTTTTTTTAAATGGTTTGTTTTGATGTTAGGCTTAGGGATAGACTTTAGGGTTACGTTAAGTGATAGTTATTAGGGTTTGGGTTAGGTTTAGTGATAGTTTTTAGGGTTTGGGTTAGGTTTAGTGATAGCTTTTAGGGTTTGGGTTAGGTTTAGTGATAGCTTTTAGGGTTGGGTTAGGTTTAGTGATAGTTTTTAGGGTTTTGGGTTAGGTTTAGTGATAGATTTTAGAGATTGTTTGAATGCACATATAGAATCGGAGGTTCAATGAAAGGCGCAGTGAATACTTGTAAATCTTCAATTTTATAAACATCATTTTATAAACAATGTTACTAAGAATAGCAATAACCGGAAGTGGACGAGCGCGTATGCAGCCGCATATTGGGTCGTTTTGACGAGGCTATACTCACTACCCTTGTTTTTAAAACAAGCAGCATTTTTTAAAAATTATTATTCATGTGAAAAGAAAATATGTCTTTTAAACAGATAAACCCTATTTTCCAATCTCCCGAGGCATAACTATTCGCATAAATATTATTTGTCTAAAAAATATCCTATTCGCCTTGAACTATTCATACTTAGACTATAAAATGGAATGGGGGTTTTGGATAGTTTTTTCCTAGAACTAGAACCAATAGAATCATATGGAAAGATATTGTTTTCATTTATGAGTCATGTGAAAAGAAATTTAACCTTGCCCATTAGAGTTTTGTATCAGCTGTTGAGGTCTTTTGTTATTCTGGTAGAGTATATTATAGAGAAAAGCATGCGTTATTAAGGCAGAAATGCCAAAAATGATTGTTAATATTAAAATTTATCACACTTTCAATTTTCGTGACACACATATCGCATCTGTATGAAGAAGAGGTTTGATTTATTGCTATCCAAATTTTCTAATGCGTTTATACTCATTTATAAAATTTTAAGGGGAATTTGATACCCAAAAATGAAATATAGTTATTTTTACTGTGCTTACCGCATAGCATAGCACGGGCATTGCGCTTGTCTTAAATATTACTATATAAAGAAATCCGTGTCAGACTACGAAATTGCGCTTTCCAAAAAAATTATTGTAGCACTTATACAAATGCAGTGCTCTTTAAATATGGGCCATCTAATAAATAATTACGTTTACCGAGTAAATTAAAAATCGCGGTGTGTAATCTCCACCAATCGAGCGATTTGAGAGCGGACCCAAGAAAAGGCAGTTTGGAGATTATGTATAGGATTTATTTAATGTAAGGAAATGTCAATAATGTATGCGTATCGATGAGACATTCACCGAAAAAAACAGAAACACGCGATATCTCTCCAATTTCTAAAGCATATACAAGGTACATGTTCATTAACTGTGGCGTAAAATAATGCAAGTCAATCTTTTTCGTTAAGCGTCTCTTTAATTGATTGTGTAGAGAGAAAGACTCGATTCATGCTATAGATTTTTACACAATTTTTTTTAAAATTTAAAATTTATTATTTTAAAAGTTATGATTAAAAAGTGGTGGGTTTTGAGATGGGGTTTGAGGGCACTGGTTCCGGGGAGAAATTTGGCTGCATGAGAGAAGAACTGCGGTACGAATGTCGTGAACAACTGGCAAAATTCACCACTCTTTTGGTTGGTACGTTACTATTGGTGCCCACCCTAAGCTATACTGGAATTAATGGGCAGCATTTTCAAGGGAACGAATAGACAAATAGCTTCGCACTTAGAAATTTTCTGTATAATATCACTTTATGGATTTTTTTTCCCAACCTCTTTAACTTAACTCTCCTTTCTATTAAAGTATAAGCTTTAACGGAATATTCGTTTTCACAGGTTATAACTTGGTGGATTTCATTGTTTCTTCTTGACCCTCACACAAAATTTAAAAAAAGAAAAAGAAAAGAAACAAATCTAAACACACACACACACACACGAAGCAACTTGTTGAAACATGACGCAACCCAAGCAAATGGACGATTGTGAAATGAAGAGGTATAAACATAAAAAACGAGATGATGTTTCGCCTGCCTCTTTGAAAAATACCAGTACAAACCAATAATTACAAAATACGTTTTACGTAAACGGTGAATTATTGACATCTCCGAGTATATATAACGCCATCTCTGTTGAAAGTTGGACACCGTGACATCTGAGCAGACGATATATTATAATTTTAAACCTTTTTAAAAAATCGAAAATATGTCATCGATTGTCCATCCAAACTGACCACCACCAACCACATGGGCTTAAATGACAATCTTGCCTGACAGAAGTCATAATACTAGTCCACGCCCACTTGTGACCCTTGACCCTTCGACACGCGCGTGCATTTAAATGGGTCAACCGCCCTGACCCGTAATTAGCCGCAGCGGCCAGTGCGACTCTTGAATGGGACTCTTCTCCCCATCTTCGATTTGCATGCAAATCTCACGCTGCGGTGTCGTAATTGAAAGCGAAAGGAGTCAAAAGTGTTATCCTTTGCGCAACTTTCTTTACATTTCATTCGACTGAAGAGCTCCTTCTTCAGGACGGTGAATGGATTTTTCAAGTGCTTCGCGGAGGAAAAGAAAAAAAAAAGAAAAAGAAGGGAAAAAAACATCTCCGAAAGGACGGCACAGAAGACAAGTATGTCGCCAATGCTGTCTGTGGGTAATCTCCCCCTTGATCGTAAAACCGAAAAAGGCTGATAGATATTTAACAGTTTTAGCATTTTGAAAGGAATAAGGCACAAAAAATGGCGTGACGATGTGTAGCCCGCAGAAAAGATGACAAGAAATAAATTTTAAAAAATCGTACACTTTTTCCTCATGCCTTCAAGTGTTTTTTTTTAGCTTGAGGATTTTGATCGGTTTCCGGTTTTTTGTGTTAAGAGGTTGGAGTGGGAAGTGGGGTGAGGAGGAGGGGGGGGGGCAGTGGAATTTATTATGCATGCACTTGACATAATAGCGTCGTCGCCAAGGGAAGACAATCTGCTGTGGTTTGTGTGGAGCTTGTTGGAGTGTCGCGAATTAAGTAGAGGAAAATGTTTTGATTTTAATCGTTTCTTTGTTAGTCCGGCTGGTTAAACTTTTCAAATGTTTTGACCAGAGTGGCTGGAGGCATTTCCTCAGCACTTGGAAATATAAATTACGATGTTGTTATTTTTTTTTTTAAAGCATCATATTATTTTATAAAGTATGCAAGAACAAACATACAAGTTTTCGTTCTCCCGTCCGGAATTCGTACTTTAACAACATTTAAAACTCTTATTTTAATTGAATTTGGACTACTTAAAATCAACGACCATTCTTTTCATATTAATCTTGTTTATAGTATCATTATGTATGATATATTTATAGCACTAAAAATGTATTCATTTTCTCCAGAATTTATGTTTTTAAAAATAAATAAATAAAAATGCAACAAAAGA
The DNA here is from genome assembly GCA_002072015.1 of Radix auricularia. Lineage (NCBI taxonomy): Eukaryota > Metazoa > Mollusca > Gastropoda > Lymnaeidae > Radix > Radix auricularia. The sequence goes on from MUZC01002565.1 coordinate 80,371, forward strand.
AACGAAAAAAAAGCGAAGAAACAAACCATCAAAAGTTTTAACAGCATATGGCGTAGGGCTTCTCTTCAATCTGTCGTAAACTCCTTGCAATTTTACCCAGTTTGCTTTATTGTAATTCCATCTCGCAAGGGTGGTTTTTCTGTTGACAGTTGAATTATTTCTATGTGTAAGAGAATCGGTCTATGGTCAGTAGTTCACTAGTAACAATTTGGTCACCGACTTCTCTTTTACCTCCTTTGGATAATTTTTCTGTAGCAAAGGCTAGGTCTGTAGTTGATATTGTCATCCGTACTCATATTTCAGCTCGATAGGATAACGGGAAGTGGATCATTTTTTTACTTTTTACTGTTATTTTTCCGCTGGCCGACTGACGGTGAGCCCACGACAAGGCGGTGAAGCTAATGCAAGGGATTTAATTAAACAACCCGTAAAAACAAACATATTTTACTATAAATCCCTTATATATGAAACAGAACTAAAAGTGATGATTTATTTATTAAAATACGCACCGCGCCACAAACACTTACAGACTGAACGTGACTGAACTCACCTCGCTGTAAAACGGGGGTGAGTTGGTCATTGATGGCTGGACTGAACTCCAGTGCCACTTGAAGATGAACAATAGCAGACGGCCACATAGAGATGCATATAGATAAACTAAAAGTGCATTATTTCAATTATGGTACTCTCGATCGATCTGAAATTTGATACGATGCATTGTTTGATGACACAAGTCTATGTGCAAAATTTCAGCTCGCTAGCATCACGAGAAGTCGGTCATTTTTTACTTTCAATTAATTAATGAAAAATACAGTGACCTAGGGTCATGGTCAAGTTCGCTGATGGCTATTTCTGCCCTCGTGTTTGACCATCTTGTAGCGGGCAATGTTGCTGTGGGGGGGGGCGTATATCCGCAGGTCCCTGTGGAGTATTCTAGTGGTCGTGTCATCGCCTTCGTCCCCCCAGCCACAGTACATGTTGGAATAGCCAAAGACACACAAATAAAATTGTGTTACAAAAATTGTTGAGAGGAATAAATCTGTGCATATTTCAAAGGCATCGATAAACATTCACAACCCAGAGCATCTGATGAAAACATCTTGAATTGCAATTTATGTTCTCATATGTAGGTGTTGCTGGACAAATCTCACAAAGTTGTATTTCAATAGCATTTTTAATAGTGCTGTGGAAATGAACTATTAATTAATAGAGTAATCGTTAAAATTTTAATCGATTAATATCAATTTAATCGATTCAAATTTGATTTAAATTTATGAAAATTTTTCTATTTTTTTTTCTTTTCAATTTATTATTTATTTAATCTTTTTTATTACTTAAACACGCTTCCCTCTAATTATTATTATTTATTTAGACGTGCATACATAAACAAAAAGGTTTCTCTTCTTTATTTCTTGCATTGCAGAGCGAATTTGAAGTGTACATTACAAAATATGGGAGCAATGAAATTACCCCACCGTAACCGATTTCGTGAAATAATAAATCGCGACTTAACGGGATTTATATATGCATTATATAAAATATAATTTAATCCAAATTTAATCGATTAATTTTTCCAGATTAATCGAACAAAAATGAAATCAGTACCAGGTCTAATTTTTAACTATTATTAATGTTTATTATCTTCAAAACACTGAGTTTTGTATAAGAGTCCTGGAGAGTTATGGCTTGGTGATAAATCTTTGATGTCTCTGGTTATCACCTAAAAACGTCGGTATACTGTCATTATAATGATCGAATTAGGTAAAATAATGAGCCAGCATCGGTATCTAGTTATAATCTGTAAGCACTATGTAATATCAGTATAATTAATTATAATCAGATCTTAACTGGGTTTTCCGCACCCTTGGTTAATTTATTTTTGGTGCCCTCGAGAAATGATAGAATTATATTTAAAAAAACAAGGGGTAGGAAAATGAAAAATTTGAATAAATTGAAGGATTAGCCAAATGCACACTTGGCAACTGCCCCGATGCCAAACCGTTGTTATGCCTCTGCTTACAAATGTCACGTTAAAAAGTGACGTCGAGAAAAAAAAGGACGGCATTCAAAGAAAAATTATCAATCCAATACAGAACTCTTCTTACTAAATTGAGTTTCTGTAAAATAAAATATGATAGGGCAAACCTTTGTGTTTTGACACAACATCTTTACGTCAAGGTTAACATAGACTATTTCTTGAGATACATTGCAGGCAATAAATATTAGGTAACTATAGGTAATAAGTCCAGAGGCGTCACAAGGGGGCGCGGCCCGCACCGGATGACACCAACCCTAAAACGCATCTAATAATAAAACTGACTAACCTGTTAGAGTACACAATAATAATAAATATATGAAACTGTTGCTTACAAGTTGGGGAAACTATTCACCTTTTTTTTATTGTAAAAAAAAACACAAAAAAAAAAACAAACAAATTGGTGCAATATTTTTTTTTAAAATCTCCCTGTTTCTTAGTATAAAAATATTTATAAATATAATATAAGTAAATTTTAAAACATTCCTTTAACGTAAATAAGTTTTTAAAAAAAATATTTAGTACAACTCAAGCGTGGAGATCAGAAGGATTACTCATAGAAAATGTTCTTTTACACCAGTGACCAGTGGTGACGAACCTTTTTGGGCTCGCGTTCCCGAAATTCAACCAAAACACACACTCCTTTATAGCAAAGTACAATGAAACCCGGAAATTGGGGATTGGCTTAACTGATTTGATTAAGGAATTAATATATTTTAGTCGCGTCCCAGCTGAGGAGGCTCCGTGTGCGATTGTGGGGGACGTGCCATAGGTTTGCCATCACTGGTCTACGCTATAGCCGTCCAATTAGCCCGCCCCNCCCCCCCCCCCCCCCACAAACACAACCCATCAACTCTACTCTAAAGATCTACTTCACCAAATTTGCAGGTCCGACCGATCCAATGGGGACGAGTCTTTGACGACGGCTGTGTGACTTCACCTCTCGCTCCCACGTCAAGACAACAAAAGTACCGACTGTATCGTCTGCTTCACGGGGATGTTTGCACATCCTTTCAACTGACTTAACACTGGCAGACTGGCAGGGATCTTTAGCGAACAGCGTATAGACATCTCACTAGAAAGTTGTCAACATTATTAGGGCATTTAAATACGCATTAATAAAATTATCATCAGAAGATATCGGTTTGACCCTCTCCCCCATCCCATTAATCATCAGAAGATATCGGTTTGACCCTCTCCCCCATCCCAATTATACGTCAGAAGATATCGGTATGACCCTCTCTCCCATCGCATTAATCATCAGAAGATATCGGTTTGACCCTCTCCACCATCCCGATTATTGTCAGAAGATATTGGTTTGACCCTCTCCCCCATCCCGATTATACGTCAGAAGATATCGGTTTGACCCTCTCCCCCATTCCACTAATCATCAGAAGATATCGGTTTGACCCTCTCCCCCATCCCGATTATTGTCAGAAGATATCGGTTTGACCCTCTCCCCCATCCCATCATCAGAAGATATCGGTTTGACCCTCTCCCCCATCCCGATTATTGTCAGAAGATATCGGTTTGACCCTCTCCCCCATCCCAATTATACGTCAGAAGATATCAGTTTGACCCTCTCCCCCATCCCGATTATACGTCAGAAGATATCGGGTTGACCCTCTCCCCCATCCCGATTATCATCAGAAGATATCGGTTTGACCCTCTCCTCCATCCCAATTATACGTCAGAAGATATCTTTTTGACCCTCTCCCCCATCCCGATTATACGTCAGAAGATATCGGGTTGACCCTCTCCCCCATCCTGATTATCATCAGAAGATATCGGTATGACCCTCTCCCCCATCCCAATTATCATCAGAAGATATCGGTTTGACCCTCTCCCCCATCCCAATTATACGTCAGAAGATATCGGTTTGACCCTCTCCCCATCCCGATTCATCTTTCAGGTTTTAAACAGCTTAGTTGACATTTTGTCTGATTTACTACAAAGATTTTATTTTCAGTCTAACACTGCCTATACATTATTGGTGTATGAATGTGTAGAATTTGAAGTCAAAATTTCGAAAGGAAATTTTGGCAGCTGATAATTTTATACTTATGACAACTTACAAAGAACATATTTCTGGAGACATGAAGGTACTTTTTTCAAATAATTTTTGGTCGCTATATGGTTAGGTTTGCTAAGCGGCCGCACAGAACTCTGACCGACGCCGCGCACCACTTTAGAATTATCACGCAGGAAATTTGGTAAAATATAGCGCAAAATATTGATGTTGCACAACTTTGCACACAATGTATTTTTTTAAAGTTTTCTTTTTTGCACGGACAAGTGAACCTTAGTGGGAACATTGGACTGTAGTTATGCCCGTAGCCTACATGCTGGACTATAAACATAGCGTTTCAAAGTGATGTAAGGTTTGTTTTCTTGGTCGAGTTAAGGACGTGTAAAAAATCAATAATAAATAATTATTAATGTAATAAATCCATATTCAGGAGGGGGGTGTTTAAAAAAAATTAAATCAATTTCTCGTCAATAAAAGGCTTAATATTTTAGGATGATTATTTGTCCTTAAAGTTTGTGTCTCATTACTTTAGCGAAACCCATTTTTTAAAATATTTTTGCTTAGAGAAAGTTTTTGTCAAAGTAAGCGATTCAGACATCTGGCCAATCCTTCTCATCCCTGGCCACACATGATGCAGGTAATATGATAAGGTGATGTTAGGATTACTCTCTCCTCGCGGTGTAATCACGTGACTTTCAGCAAACCGCCGGCAGACGTTCGCGGCGAAAACTTCCGTAAATGCTCTTCGCTCAAGCGTGGCCGCTAAACGCTGTCCACATGCGCCTCTTCAGTCATCCGTGTTCAGAACTGTGTTGTTGCCATCGTCGCGCCGTCGTCCAGGTGAATACCGATACAACTGGACGCACAATGGTGAGGTCGTCTGCCACAATGGGGGGCGGGGGCGGGTTGGGGTGAGAAGCTGTGGGGAGTCGAGAGGGATGGCTGTCGTCACAAGAGCTTGTCATCGTTGTCTCGTACGTCTGTCCGAGGCGCAATGTTTTGTTGGTTCAAGAGGTTTTCAAGCGGGTGTCGGTGAAAGGTATTCAACGCAAATGTGATTAGCTCGCAGGACGACTCGGGGAGTGTGGTGGCGTGAGGGCGTCAAGGGGTTGTGGTGTTATTTTGCTCGGGACAAGGGGGGGGGCAGGTGGTCAGTGGCGCTGGAGGAATTATTTCATTGTTAGGTCACTGAGAATAATGCACGTGCCAGGTAAAATGAGGATGGGACATGGGAGTGAGGGAAGGTGAGGTGGAGGAGAGGAGGTATGAGGGAGGCTGTGCAGAGTTGAGAGAGGTCGTGAAGGAAGACTTAGGCCTAGGCGTAGAAATAAAATATCGGTCATTTTATATTATGACAAATGTTTGCTGGTGAAAAGTTTTGTTTATAAAACGTTTTTAAAAATGTGAAGAAAGAATAAATGTAGACAGACTGATAGAAAAAGGACGTCAATTACAACACTAAAGAATGAATTACAAGTAGAACAAGAAAGAGTGAAAGAAATAACGAAGCAGATAAAGAACGGAGCTATAAAGTTGAAAACGTTTGTTTGTTGTTTATTTTTAAAATTGTAATAAGAATAATTGAAAGGAAAGCTGCAACAATGTAGTTAGTCAATGCGCAAGAAATCACGGAGACGCTTGTTTCTTGCTTGAGGCTGCATGAACCGGAGAGAGCTGGGTAAAACTAAAATACTTAAGTGGCATGCTCTGATAGAACCCCACGCTCCTCAAAGAATCCATGATCGTGATGATGATTATGATGATAATGGTGATGATAATGGTGGACTAGATCAACTCAATCCGTCATTATTTAACAGTTAGTGCAACAAAAACTCTAGTCTGTGCTCTTTTTCTAGCTCGTATTGATTACTGCAATTCTATTCTGTCAGGTGCGCCGAAAACAATACATTGAAAATCTACACTGGGTTCAAAATTCAGCTGCCCGATTATTTAAAAAAAAAAATAACAAAAAATAACAATAATAATAAATTTAAAAAAAACATGACCATGTTATTTACCAAGCTTTTATTGACTCTTTGGATTTCACCGCAGCTAAGTTTTTACATTTCATTTCTTTAGATTCGTTTAATTTGTGTACGAGCAACAAAGCCCATCCAAGGACTTTCCGCCGTCGTTTCCGTGGCATGTTGTACCTCCCCTCCAACCAGTGGCGTAGCGAGGGGACAGGGAGGGGGCTCAAATTTGTAAATCCTTCCAGGCCCCCAGTTGAGGGGGCCCCAATCCAAAGGAGTGTCTATAAAGATTTTTTACATTAAATATTATTTATTAGGCCAACGGTCAAATTGATGGGGCCTCTAAAGAATCCAAGCCCTCGGCCCCCAAAGACGCCAAGCCACCGGGCCCTAAAATCCCTTATAGCTACGCCACTGCCTCCAACAGCCGTCTTGACTGGCCATAAATGTGCATCACGTCAAATATATCATTCATTATTGTTATTATATATATAATAGCCCAGTGGTGTGGGTATGTTTGTAACGTAACGCTCAAGAGATGTACCACAGTCTACAGCAGTTAGTTTAGTTGAAAAATCGTGTTTTGATGAGCACTGTAAAAATATTTAATAGGATGACGTCATTGTTTGGTGTGCATCGGTGCGCAAAATACGGTGCGCAAAATACAACCCCTATTATTATTATTAAATAAATACTTTGCGTACATTTCATAAAGTTTAATAATTCGTATTTATCAAAAAAGGACAAGTTAGTTGGTCTTTAAAAAAAAGGTTGGCGCCGTAGGCGCCCAAAAAAAGGGGGCGCCGCAGGCGCCACGGCGCCTGGCACAATCTAGTAATAAAAAACCGTAAAAAAAACAAAGTATTTTACTATAAATCCTTACGTGTACCGCTCATTTCTGGTTTTTGTTTTTAACTTTTTATATATTTTAAAAATAAAATTGTTAATATTAATTTAATTTGATTCTAAAAAAACAACAACTCCTTACTACACAGATATCCGGATACTATTCGAATCTGCAATAAGTATTTGTCAAATCCAGATAGTGGCGAAAATTTCGTTTTATGACAACAGGAATAGCATTTAATTATATACGTGTTTATAAGTATCTCTATATTAGAAATAGTTGACTTGGGCCATCACTTTCCACGTAAAATTCACTCACTAATTACAGAATTATAATTTTTTAAAATTAATAACGAAATAGTCTATGTATCACAACAGAATTTAACAAAATTCACAAATTCATTTGCAAGTTTTAAAAAATAAAACCCTTGAATCGTGTGACAATTGACAATTGTAATGAAACATTTTTCACGTATCTATCAAAGAAAGTGCCTGTAAAAAAAAAATCCACAGCTCAATTTATTATGCGTACACGGACAAATATTTTTGAAAATAAAGTCTTGGAAAAAAAATACTGCACAAAAACCAACTCGCTTTTAACGTTCGCGTAAACTTGTTCAATATAAGATAATATTTCTTTTTCTTATTGGCTGAGGGAGTCTGTAGGAGTTTGAGGGACAAATCACTATCGATGACCGCACAGAAAATTGCCTTTTATTATATAGGGAGGATTGTTTGTTCATTGAGGAAGGTTCTTTGCCGAAACGCTCGCTGTTTCGTTACGTCCTGTTAAGCTAACTCATACCCTGTTTACCTGTTTTCCATTTACTTATTAATAAGCCTGATTGCAGTCTCACCCCCATTCTTCTGTTGGTCTACTCACCAAGTCCTCAGCACGCTCTTCTGCAGACACACGCATTCTCTGTGTTCCTAAGACACGAATTAAAACATTTGGCGAAAGGTCATTCTCTTGTTGTGCAGCCAAACGATGGAATTCTCTACCATAACACATCTGTAGTATTTCCACTACTAAGTCCTTCAAGACTGCATTTAAGAATCTCCTTTTCAAAATTTATATTTGAAAATTAATAAAACAGCATTTATTTTAGTGAATAAGGTATAACTATAACGTATTGTCCTTCATGTGGTTATTATGATATGAATGTTAATTTAATATATA
>MUZC01002565.1:110559-129890 GCA_002072015.1 Radix auricularia
ATTATGGAAAGGGAGTGGGGGAGGAGTTTGGGGAACACTTCACGAATAAGCGATCAAATATCAAGTGTAAACCTGCGACAAAAAAATCAACCAGCCTTCAAGCAATCGGTGGCGAAAAGAGGGGGGTGGGAGGGATTATGGAAAGGGGGTGGGGGAGGAGTTTGGGGAACACTTCACGAATAAGCGATCAAATATCAAGTGTAAACCTGCGACAAAAAAATCAACCAGCCTTCAAGCAATCGGTGGCGAAACGAATACAAGAAATCGTACGTTGAAAAAAATTGAAATTCGAAACGCACAACACTTCAATTAAACAATTTTGTACAAGTTGATGGCGTTGAGTATAAACTTGGCAAGTAAGCCTGGAGCTGCAGGCCATAGAAGGGAAGCTAAAGAGTCCGGATTCTTTGGGGGCAGCACTTTACAACAGATACGGCCAACAGTAAGATGTTGAGTACCAGACAGTTAAATTATTGTATTGTCATCATACTGACACCTCATACATGGAATTCACAGTATACTGGCAAGACATAACTGGACCTCACAGTATACTGGCAAGACATAACCGGACCTTACAGTATACTGGCAAGACATAACTGGACCTCACAGAATACTGGCAAGACATAAGTGGACCTCACAGTATACTGGCAAGACATAACTGGACCTTACAGTATACTGGCAAGACATAACTGGACCTTACAGTACACTGGCAAGACATAACTGGACCTCACAGTATACCGACAACCGATGTTCCCTTTAAGCTGTAAAGCCGAGCATATATCTGAACGACGCCGCGCAGCAGTTAAGAATTAGCACACAGAAAATTGTGTAAAATATTGCACAAAAAATGGAAGCCGTGCAACATTCCACACGATTTTTTTTTTTTTACTTTGTACACTTTAGAGGGAACATTGCTGACATTTCATACCTTGACGTCACAGTGTACTGACATGTCATATCTTGACGTCACAGTGTACTGACATGTCATATCTTGACCAAACATTATACTGTCATGTTATACCTTGACCTCACAGTGTACTGTCATGCCATACCTTGACCTCACAGTATATTGTCATGTCATACCTTGACTTCACAGTGTACTGACATGTCATACCTTGACCTCACAATATACTGACATGTCATACCTTACCCTCACAGTATACTGACATGACATACCTTGACCTCGCAGTATACTGACATGAAATACCTTGACCGCACAGTATACTGACATGACATACCTTGACCTCACAGTATACTGACATGTCATACCTTGACCTCACAGTATACTGACATGTCATACCTTGACCTCACAGTATACTGACATGTCATACATTGACCTCACAGTATACTGACATGTCATACCTTGACCTCACAGAATACTGACATGACATACCTTGACCTCACAGTATACTGACATGACATACCTTGACCTCATATCTAAACGATATATTAACAACTTGTGACAGCGATCCAACGGGCACCTCGTACATCACACAGATGACCCAGACAAGTGGTCACCGACGTTCAGCGCGCCCAGAAGGATCGACCCCTTTCGGCGACTTCCGACCGCGACCCCTGAACGGCTTCTGTCACTTCCGGTCGATTGGATGCAGTAGCGTGAACGGCAGCGGGATTTAATTGTCGGCAGTCGCACAAGAGGGACTCTTGCCAGGGATCTGTCATTATTTAAATACACGGAGGTGGCCGTTAGAGATAGCAGGAAGTTGTGGAGGGGGTGTAAGTCAGTTGATAAATTAGCTGGATGGAAATAATATTTCCCAACGTATTTAAAATGGTCACGGAGAATATTATATAATTTTCACCAAAATATCTATATTTTGTGTTTTGTTTCGGCTAAGTTAAAAAAAAAACTATTTAAAAAAGCTATATTCTTTATGTCACATACTGGAATATCGCATAAACTATGCCACAGCGTGTATAATAATCCTATGGTACTGAACTGTAGTTCAGAAGCTATTGCTATCACAAAAGATCAAGTGCAAAATGATATAGAGAATAGAGTAAATCAGTGTTGAAATGTCAGGCTTAATTAAAATAGAATAAAATTTATTTAGTTTTATTTTATTACTATTATTATAATTACTTTCTTTGTGGCAATATTTTTTCCTTGGCCCTAAGACCTTTATGCTCAGATATCTGATTACGCAAATGAATTTTTTTTATGGGGGTGGGGGAACACCAATCGTGCTAGGTAGAGAAGTAATAAGAACATTAGTAAACATAGTGTGCATGTGTAAACCTGACGGAGACGTGACGAGACAATAAACGTTTCGGCACATAGCCTTCTTCATCGAACAAACACAAATAACATTAAGTAAAATTTTAAAACTTAGTTGTGGTGTGTTATCCAGAGCAGAAAATCAATCATTTGAACTCTATATTTTCTCATTCGTTCATGCGGGTAAGATGAGTATTTCTATATACATAGAAGCTAAACATATGTACAAAGAACATAGTTGATGTTCGAGATACAAAAGGGAAAAATATGACGTAATGTTACAAAAAACCTTAAATATCAGTTATTACAGGCGTGCTGGAGTGCGTGGCTCTGATATACAATTGGTCAAGGATAAAAACATGCAGGTCGAGAGGACTGCCTGTGTGTTTATTTAATGTCAATTGAGGCACAGTTCTCAACAGTTACAATGTGGCACAGAAATTATTGCTCAAATACAATGAACCGCTCTTCACTGCTGTACACAATAACAATAGCTCATTTCGCACAAACTTTCACACCCACACTTCTCAATTCCGCACTGCATAGCACTTAATCTCTCAACCATTACTAGTACACCCTTAATGTCACATACCAGGGGCACGATGCCAAATATATAATTAAGTCTTTCGTAAAAAATAAAGGAAACCGAATGAACCAACATGAGACGACTTCGATAAACAAGCAGAGTTTCGTCAATATTGTTTTCAAATGTTTCAATTATTAGCCCAACACCACCTCACCCCCGTAACTTCCTAGTTTTAACAATTCTCTAAAATAAAAATGTGTGCTTGTCATCGAAGGCAAAAAAGTCAGACTGAAAACATCTGCCAGCAGCTAAAGATTTTTTGGTCTTAATTTTTCCTGCGATGCCTTGAAATCTTGCAGATCCGTGCCTCACGCCCCATACATCGATCCCCCACGCCCTGAAATCATGGTGTCCCCCTTTATGCCATTTTCAACACCCCTCATAGCCTCAAGGGTCTCAGAAAGAGCCATCATCGTCCTCATCATTTCTGGCTTCGGGACGCGACACTGTCCTGGCCAAAACGCCCCCAAGAGTGTCCATATGGCATGCCAAATGTGACTTGTGAGCCAAATTAGTTTTTCTTCTCAAACCTGTAAAATCCGCCTAAGTGGTTGCTATTAGTTTGTCAAATATTTATTTCTTTAATTTTTAAACCTTTATTTATCACCTTACCCATATTATATTGATGTGTTCTATTTGTTTTAGTGCGACTTCTGTTGTCTATTCGTTAGTAGCCTGAACTTGTGTCTAACTTGTTGATTCGACTTATGTTGTCATGTTGTTTATTCGCTAGTAGGCTGTACTTGTGTCTACTTGTTGATTCGACTTATGTTGTCTATTTGCTAGTAGGCTGTACTTGTTAGTAGGCTGTACTTGTTAGTAGGCTGTACTTGTTAGTAGGCTGTACCTGCGTCAAACGACTCGAGCTGAAAACAATCGAATTAAGTTATTCGCAGCTTGATGTTTATAATAACTGTTTTTCAAGTATTTCTTCGGTAACAAATAGTCAATAAAGAAATGAAGGGAAAAAACAAAAGAATGTAGGAAATCAATTAAAGATACTTGAAGTAAGTTCCTGTAATAGATAAATAAACTATAGAGACATAAACTCAAATACACGGCACAAGGTAGTCCTTCAGATAACTCTAATCGATTTGAAAGCTGGTTCGTTGCGATTTTATTTTAAAAATACTATTATTATTATTTTGTGTTTTCAGCTACCGAGTGATTTTTTAATATATTTTAAAATTATTATTATTATTTTTTTATNTTTAGTCTAACATATTTTCTTCGACTTTCAACCTCCAGACCTGAACCCGGTATCATTTCAACCACCCCCCACCCCCCGTACATGGTACATGTCTGTCCTTCACACAACATTTCTCACCCCGCTGTCTCCTGTCAACCCTTCCCGCACCATATTCATTTGTCAGCACGTTTATACGTTATGGATATACTATGCTGATATATTGCAGAACCTTGTCATGACACAAATTTGTGTCCACTAAACAGTATTGAAAAAAAATCTAGACTTTTGCTTTCATCTAGTTTAAAAACTATCGCAAGACTTCCCCCACAGTTCTGTTTAAAGATATTTGAAGACGGCCTATGAGACTTCTGCTGTCACCAGATCCACAAGTCCCCAGGGTTTGACACGGGTTAATTGAACACGTTACGACACGTCTGCTCATGAACATCAAGGAAATCGGTTGGAACAAAAATGGAAACATCTGGAGAATAGTATTTATCCCCCCCCCCCCACTTTTAAACGCGCAATACCCTCTATCACCACAAAGCCTTTAAAGTATGGGTGGTACAGATTTTTATATTTTTTCGTTTAATTAGGAAAAAATTAATCGATTAATTTTGATTAATTATATTTGTATAAAGCATATATAGATCCCGTTAAGTCAACATTCATTATTTTCGCTAAATTTGTTAAGTCGCGGTATTTCCAAGTCTCCCAAATTTTGTGACGTAACACAGCAAAGTCCTTCTCCTATGCAAGAATTAAGGAAGAAAAATATTTTGTTTACATATGCAGTCTAAATAAATAATAATAATACGAAGAGAAAATGTGTGAGTAACAAAAAACAAAATTATTAATAAATTGGAGAGAGAAAAATAGTTTCTGAAATTTTAATCGATAAAATTAATTTTAATTTTTAATCGATTAAAATGTTATCGATTAATTGATTAATTAAACTTAAATTCCTGCTGCCCTATTTTTATTAAGTATTCTCTTGTATCACAGAAGTCAGCTCAATTTTTCTATGTTTGTGGAGAGGGAACGAGATTCCAAAAATTATTTATATCAGTCAGAATATATTTTTAACAGTTTCTTCTCATAATGGATATATAAACCTCCGCACAAAATTCTTCAAATGAGCCGCACAACTGCACCCCACATCCACGGATAGCTGACCACATTAGCGGATAGCTGACCACTTCCACGGATAGCTGACCACATCCATGGATAGCTGACCACATTAGCGGATAGCTGGCCACATCCATGGATAACTGACCACATCCACGGATGGCTGACCACATCTACGGATAGCTGACCACATCCACGGATAGCTGGCCATATCCATGGATAGCTGACCACATCCACGGATAGCTGGCCACATCCATGGATAGCTGACCACATCCACGGATAGCTGGCCACATCAATGGATAGCTGACCACATCCACGGATAGCTGGCCACATCTATGGATAGCTGACCACATCCACGGATGGCTGACCACATCTACGGATAGCTGACCACATCCACGGATAGCTGGCCACATCCATGGATAGCTGACCACATACACGGATGGCTGACCACATCTACGGATAGCTGACCACATCCACGGATAGCTGACCACATTAGCGGATAGCTGACTACATCTACGGATAGCTGACCACATCCACGGATAGCTGACCACATTAGCGGATAGCTGACTACATTAACGGAGAGCTGATCACATCTACGGATAGCTGACCACATCCAGGAATAGCTGACCACATCCACGGATAGCTGACCACACCCATGGATAGCCATCTACTGTCTCAAATAAATGACCAAATGAAGTCACGGATAGCTGACCACATCCACGAATAGCTGACCACATCCACGGATATCTGACCACACCCACGGATAACCATCTACAGTCTCGAATAAATGACCACATGAAGTCACGGATAGCTGACCACAGCCCGAGCACAGTATTTTGTTACAAGCTTACACATTAAAAAAATAATTATTATAATCTCCTACAAGATTTTTGCCGCACACGTATATAATATTGAACTTTAACCTTCACTTTGTGAAGCCAAGTGAGGTTTAAGGTCACCTAAAATCACATGGTTGTTTCATTACCTTTGTGGGTGCGCTTGTTATTTCTTCTAGATTAAATTAGATATATGTTCATAAAGAAACATAAATATGTCCTATATAACGTTTCTTTTCTTTTTTTTTTCTAACGTGTAATGTACATGTCGCGAAACATTTACTAGAAGTCTTATTGGCCAACTGTCCCCTTGGGTTGTCCACTTTCGTCTTATATACTACGCTATTTCCATCTCAAAATAATGTCATGTTGTTAGCCGAAATTACAGATTTTCTCTTTGGGATTTTCATCTTTGAGATTTAAAAAAACAAACATTTGAGAGCTGGCTAAATAAACATAAAACGGCGTTAACGGTAAATGTTTATGAATGGAGTGCTTTAAAACAAGTCTGGTTCGACCGAGTGCTGGGTAAAACGATGTGTGATTGATGGTATATCCCAGCAGAGGCGTAGCTAAGAGGGTGCGATACTTATTACCCGGGGGTTGAGGTACATGGATGACGAAATAAACGAAATTTATTATAATAAGTGAACATGGGTAATAAAATGGGGGGGGGGTCGATATGACGACGATTTTGTGCCCGGGCGCAAAATATTTCAAGATACGCCTCTGTGTTCGAATGATGGATGGTGGATCGTATAGGTGGTCAGGTGAATATTACGACTGTGGATGGATCATACGTCTTGTCTGGTTGATGTAACAGATAATTATGAAACTAGTTATAATTGTTCAACAATTTTTCTTACAACTATCCGTTAGTTCTCTTTGGAAAATCTTGAAAACTTAACAAATGTGTGTGTCCAATACTCTCCAATCTAAAGAAAACACTTTAAAATATTTCTGTTTGCATTTAAACTACAAAAAGAGTTGTTTTTTTAAAATGATATAGACTAAACATTATCTACGTTAAGTTAAAAGACACAATATTTTTGTTTTAACGGTGGTTTCTTCTTCCTTGTTGTCCTTCCGACATCTTTAGCGCCCCTAGTTTTACTCTATGGCCTACGGAAAACAGGAGGACTGACCGCGAATTCTATGGGGGAAGAGGGGGAGGGGCGACGTTCCCTCCACGTTCACCCATTTGGATTCTGTGCTTTCGGTTTACAAAATGTAATTTCATGGACCCCAGGACAACTTGCCAATGGTCTGTACTCATGGTTGATTATTGAAATCATTTTCATGCTGTTATTACTTATTTAGGTGATTGCGACAGCTTTACAAATGTCCTTAACTTTAAATTTAAGAGTTGAAATATCTTATAACCAAACAATAAAAATTGGTGAATGTGGAGAATGGACCATGCTGCTGTTCTGTTCTTAAAGATCCAGATATATTTCTCGGATACGTTCCGCCCCTGAGTCTCCACTTGTAGAGTAGTGTTGAGAAAACCCAAGGCGTGAGGGGTGGGGGGCGGGACCAAGGGTCGTGGCACGGACAAGGGGGAGAAACTCTCGCTAGCCAAAGGCAGGGAGTAAATTGAATTTGTCGAGTGGCGAGCTCCAGGGAAGATGCCGTTGTCCCGTCGGCCCTCAGTGACTGGGAGGGTGGGAGAGGGGTGGATAGCAGGAGGAAGACGAGGCGGGAGGAGGATGGGGGGGGGGAGGACAGGGTTGGAGCAGGAGGCGGTGAGTGTCGATAGTGGGAGTCCTGCATGGTAGTGGACAGTTGTCTTTTCAGTTGTATGGACAGATCTCTGGACAGAGTTGCATTGAAAGTCATATGGACAGTCGCATGGACAGTCGTATGAAAGGTCATATGGACAGTCGCTTGACAGTCGTATTGACAGTTGCATGGATAGTCATAAGGACAGTCACATGGAAAACCATATGGACAGTCGCATGACAGTCGTATGGACAGCCGTATTGACTGTTGCATGGACAGTCATATGGACAGTCACATGGAATACCATTATGACAGTCGCTTGAACAGACGTATGAACAGTCAAATAGACATTTGTATTGATAGTCGTGTGGACAGTCGCACGGACCGCCATATCAACAGTAGTGTGGAAAGTTGTATGTATAGTTGTATTGTCAGTTATAAGGGAAATCGTATATGATCAGCTGTATGAATTGTTTATGGACAACTATATGTGCAGAAAAGAGAGTTGTATTCATAGTTGTGGAGACATGGATATGGAAAGCTGAATGTATCAAAGAAAGTTGAATAACGTCCCTGTTAGTCTAAAGGTCTTGGTTTTGTTGAACTTTGCACAGAAACAGCCACTCATTGTATGAGGTCCGATCTTACGATACGTCACCGTCTCGCTACCGATAAATAACAAGCGAGTAGGATTTAACTAAAGGCTCGTAAAAAAAATGTGTGTCCTTTCGTGTTCATCAATATTGGTTAGAGTACGCGTTGTAGGTACCTTTGGGTCCAATTCTAGAAATATAAGTCAGTGTAAACAACAGGAGACAGCTTGAGGGGTGGGGGTAATTTATATAATAAGTAGGAACAGTGAGTAAATGATTATTATTACGACACTGGAAATTTTAAAAATAATTTTCAATTGTAATTTTTAAAAAATCTTTTAAGGAGGGAAAAAAAGAAGGGGGTCGTTTAAGCTACGCCGCCGATGCGGCGCACCAGTTTAGAATTACCGCGTAGTAAATTTGTTTATATAATATAAGTGTTTACAATTTTGCAACAACAACAACAAAATGGATGCTGATCCACTTTACACACGTTTGTTATTTTACACGCGGATCAGCGAACCTTATAGTGAACATTGGGATGAGGGTGAGGGGGTGCGATAGTGTAACTGATTATCTTATCTTAGATATACAGACGCCCCTTCTAGGCAGAAGATAATTGAGTCCACAGACCATGACAAATGATCTGTTGGCAAGTGATGCAGCATAAACAGGCCACGGCTATAAGGATTCCACGCATTACCCAGCCGCCTAACTATTGTCTGGTTAGGTACCCATTCAGAGCTGGGTGACTCGGGGGACTCCTTAGGCCCCGGGAACAGAACCTCGCCTTCGCGTGGATTCGAACTCGTGAATATCGGTTCGCCAGTCGAGCGCGCTACCACTCGACCACCACGATTAGTTCAGAACCTGTGCTGGATCAATTGTGATTTGTTGTGTTCCATGTCCAGACATGTAGGGGAGGATAGTTGGGGAAGACGGTAAGGGAGGATATTACAAGAGGATAGTGCGGCCTTTTTGGTTGGGCTATTTTTAACGTCGTTAAATATTGATACTTCTCATATTGAGACAATTACCTGTGTCTCTAATTGAGTAATTAAATTGCAAGTCGGTGATTTAAAGTTGAACGTCTGGAAAGCGTGACGAAAATATGTAGTGGTCTAATAACGGGACATGTGCCATTGTGATGTGTCAACCAGCAGAACAAGTGTTCGATGCGAAAATAAACGAGACGTTTATGTCATATGTCATCTAATGGAACATGTATGTCATATGTCACCTAACGGGACATTTATGTCATATGTCATTAACGGGACATTTACGTGATATGTCATCTAAAGGGACATTTGTGTCATATGTCATCTAACGGGACATTTATGTCATATGTCAATATAAGACACGTGTGTCATGCCACCGTTGTTGGGTGTGCTACAAACCTGATTTGGATATGCTGTCTGGTGGGGGGGGGGAACCTGAATTTACTGCCAAATGACTGCGATCTTCCTTCATGTCATGTGGAATACAATAAGTTAATTCGTTTGTGGTTTACACGGTGGGAGGGGACCGAAGGTGGGTAAAGTTTGTGGGTATCGTAGCTCTCAGTCCATAACACCTCTATGTTTTATTTAGGGGGTCAAATTGACCATTGGCATAATATGTGCTCGTAGCTCACGGCGGTGAAATGACCACACAAAAAAGAGCCTGAAAGTGGGTTTGGGGGTTTGGGAACCATTCTTGACCCAGGAAATGTCATAGTTGTTAGGTTAGGTTAAAGGAGGTGAGGTTAGTTTTGATAATATCCATTAAAACAGGAACGAAAATTTTTAAAAAAAATATATATAATGAAAGTCTGCAATGCTTTTTTCTCTTTGAGATATGTAAATAACTCGAGGAGAAGGGCCTTAATTACAATGACAGAGCTCAGTTAAATGTGTCTAGGGAAATAAAACACACAAAATAACCACCGCATTTCTGTTCTTAGTAGCTGCCCCACAAACATCTCAGAAGTGAGGTTACGTATCTAAAAACGCCCCCCTCGCCCCACTACTCCCCAAACTGCGACTTCGAGAATGTAATGTAAACCACGGGCTAGAGTGGAGGGGGGGGGAGGAGACATATAGTAAAGACCCAGTGAGACAACCCTGTGTTGCGCCGCTATACCGTCCCCCTAAGATGGCTCCATTAGCGACTTTGTCAATTTTCATTAGGGCGACATCCCTCCCGAGACGAAGGCCAGAACTGAGTGGAATATTTTAAGACGGCAGGGTCGCCTCGCGAGCAAGAACCCTCGCGCTGGCCTCGGCTACTTCTTATTCACTTCAAGCCCCGGTGCTGATGAAAATTGCAAATTCTCCTCCGCGGGCGAGAGCAGAAAGAAAGAGACAACGGGGCATGGTTCAGTCACGCTACTCGACCAACCGGCCCACCCTAGATCCGGGGCCCTCGAGGGTTCAATGGGCCATTCGTGGTCCCCGAAGTATACATGGCTTGAGGGGTGGGGTCACGGCTTGCGAGAGATACGTTTTTCTTGAAAATGTCTTATTTGTGGGCGGTTAAATAAGAGGAAAGCTCTCGTAGATATCGGGTATTCCCGGTGTTGGGTTCAATTTGCCCCGATGGGCGACTGGTTGATATATTTTATTTATGTACGGACTCAGGGTTTGTGAAGATGGCGGACGCTTCAATTCGTCTTGCGTCATCAATTGTCTGAAGGACTGATCAGCTGCTATTAAAATCATCATGTTGGAGTGTTTGTCACAGAGTCTGAGTGTCTGTCATAGGGTCTGAATGTCTGTCACAGAGTCTGAGTGTCTGTCACAGGGTCTGAGTGTCTGTCACAGAGTCTGAGTGTCTGTCACATGGTCTGAGTGTCTGTCACAGAGTCTGAGTGTCTGTCACAGAGTCTGAGTGTCTGTCACAGAGTCTGAGTCTCTGTCACAGAGTCTGAGTGTCTGTCACAGAGTCTGAGTCTCTGTCACACAGATTCTGAGTGTCTGTCACAGAGTCTGAGTGTCTGTCACAGAGTCTGAGTGTCTGTCACTGAGTCTGAGTGTCTGTCACAGGGTCTGAGTGTCTGTCACAGAGTCTGGGTGTCTGTCACATGGTCTGAGTGGCTGTCACAGAGTCTAGGTGTCTGTCACAGAGTCTGAATGTCTGTCACAGAGTCTGAATGTCTGTCACAGAGTCTGAGTGTCTGTCACAGAGTATGAGTGTCTGTCACAGAGTCTGAGTGTCTGTCACAGAGTCTGAGTGTCTGTCACAGAGTCTGAGTGTCTGTCACAGAGTCTGAGTGTTTGTCACAGAATATGAGTGTCTGTCACAGAGTCTGAGTGTCTGTCACAGAGTCTGAGTGTTTGTCACAGAATATGAGTGTCTGTCTTATGAATCTGTTTAAGTGTGGATTTCATCTATCCTGGTGAAATGAGCGAAAACTCTGTTATGTCATTGCCAATAATGTATTTTGTGAGGACGTTTTTCCACAAGTTCCAACACACAAATGAAAATATTAAATCTTCAAGGTCCCTGTCAACTAAAGTAAGTCGGTATAGATGACTTAGGTCCCAGTCAATTTAACCATAGTAAATTATTATAGAAGACATAGGTCCCATTCAAACATATTAAAATAGTTAGATATAGAAGACTTAGGTCCCATTCAATCATGTAAAATTATTATATAAGACTTAGGTCCTATTCAACTAAATTAAGTTAGAATAGAAGACATAGGCCCCATTCAAAATGAATTAAATCAGCATATATGACATATTCTAGATGTTGTATCTATAAAGCTGCCAGTTATACAATACAGAACATATATATTATAAGGAAATGATTGAAAATGTCAAATTAAAATATTTCTTTAAAAAATGGCTGTGAAATGATTTTGAAAATATTTTTTTAAAATTTAAATGTAGTGAATTCTAGTATGGGACCGAAATGGTTCGTCATATTAGGTAAATAGGACGAATTGTGGTCACCTCCTTGTAGAAAGGGTCACCTCCTTGTAGTTAGGGTCACCTTCTTGTAGTTAGAGTCCCAACCTTGTAGATAGTGTCACATCCTTGTAGTTAGGGTCACCTCCTTGTGGTTAGGGTCACCTCCTTGTAGTTAGGGTCACCTCCTTGTAGTTAAGGTCACCTCCTTGTACATAGGGTCACCTCATTGTAGTTAGGGTCACCTCCTTGTAGTTAGGGTCACCTCCTTGTAGATAGGGTCACCTCCTTGTAGTTAGGGTCACCTCTTGAAGATAGGGTCACCTCCTTGTAGTTAGGGTCACCTCCTTGTAGTTAGGGTCACCTCCTTGTAGTTAGGGTCACCTCATTGTAGTTAGGGTCACCTCCTTGTAGTTAGGGTCACCTCCTTGTAGTTAGGGTCACCTCCTTGTAGTTAGGGTCATCTCCTTGTAGTTAGGGTCACCTCATTGTAGTTAGGGTCACCTCCTTGTAGTTAGGGTCACCTCCTTGTAGTTAGGGTCATCTCCTTGTGGTTAGGGTCATCTCCTTGTGGTTAGGGTCATCTCCTTGTAGTTTTGTTCACCTCCTTGTAGTTTTTGTCACCTCCTTGTAGTTTTGGTCACCTCCTTGTAGTTAGGGTCATCTCCTTGTAGTTAGAGTCACCTTCTTGTAGTTAGGGTCACCTCCTTGTAGTTAAGGTCACCTCCTTGTAAATAGGCACAAAGAAACAGACGGCTAAATATAAACTTATAGACAGGTGCAGGTATGAAGTGAAACAGATATAAGGAGGCTTGCCGCTATATAGTACAGAGATATTAACAATGATTTCATCGTGATGTAGTTTGTGTCTGTTCACCCCCCCCCCCACAAATTTCTTTGCACTATCTATGAGCAAATCTGCGGCGTATGCTACGCCGCAGGCAGCTAGTTTTAATTTAGAACGTATCGTTCGTTCAACACATTATATATATGAAATCATTGGTTGTTTCTATCAGTCTTTTACTTTTGTATTTTTAAAACATTTTTTTATTTTTTGGTCTTTCGAAGCCCATGCAGAATTGTTTGACTGTGCTCCATTGTTGCTGGATGTATTTTTAAAGAAAATCAAGTCCAAATGACAGAGAGCTAATGCTTCTGTTTAGAAAAAAAGGGGGGATAAACATCAAGAATAGTAATTTTTTACACAGTCGTATTTGACTCCCCTGCCAAGCCGAGCTCTACCCAGCCATCAAGTCTGGACTTAGGTTAGGCTAATTAATATAAGCGCACGTTAAAACCCTCGCTACTTCCTCGGCCAGTCTTCAACGCCGGATCGCAAATATTCTGTGACACCGGGGACAGTGTCTTGTCAGAGGAAAGCAAACCGGAAGTGCGGCGTAACGGGCTGCAATGGCCTCCATTAGCTGCGGCTGTTAAGTGCGCGAAATGGCCGGCGTCCAGGGAGACCTGCTCACAAGATTTTGTTAATGCGAGCCGACGGCTTGTTTGTACGTCTCCACACGTCGGTGTCACGTGACATCAACATACCCCTGGTGTCGGTGAGCGCTGGGGACACGGGACGTGGCACCAAGGTGTTCAACAAATATGGTGACGTCACCGTGGACGTGGCACCAAGGTATACAACAAATATGGTGACGTCACCGTGGACGTGGCACCAAAGTGTCCAACAAATTTGATGACGTCTTCATTGACAACAAAGAGACAAATTATTCGAATCAAGTTTGCGACAGTCTATAATACGTATAAATAATCAGGGTGTAACCGGATTTCAGCTCCGGTTCCGGTAAATCCAGCGATTTTCACAGATTTTCAAAATTTGAATCCGGTACACCCTTATAAATGACAGAAAATGTAGAATGTTCATTCTCTGTTTGGTCAAGCCGTTAGGCTCTTAGGACCCGGTTCAATTTTTCGCAGGCGAGCCTCATCAAGCGGGCATCGCCATAGAGGTAATCCTCTGCAGGTACGGCAACTTCACCACCCAAAACCCCGTCCAACCCGACCCGAGGCAACATTCTAGTACATGGGCCACCGTCTCCTCGGGGCAGCCGCACAGTCGACAGGCCAGTTCCCTCCTGTTGTCAACTTGTACAGGTAGCTTCGTATTGGACAATGGTCAGATCTCATCCGTGTTATGAGCGTCTGACAACTACGTTCAAGTGTCCACCAGGGATCGCTTTTGCTCGGTCGCGGCATTTTCTGGTATACCTTTCTGGCCGTATTCCCATTTGCCCAGCCCTCAAGCCACTTCTCACGGAAATGGTCTTTTAGCCACGACTTGACCCACAGTTGGGTCAAGGGCTTATCGGGTGGGCTGGGCTGCGCCTGCCTTAGCCAGTGCGTCGACCCTGTCTGATTGGGTCGTACCGCAGTGTCCGGCCATGTACTGTAGGACTACTCTGCCACCACGTGGCAGGAGTTCACCTACTATCTCCAAAATGACACCTACCGTCTTGGCCTCCAGAGAGGATCGATCCAAGGTCTCGAGCGAAAACCGAGAATCGGTGAAGACCACGACGGTCGGGAAATTCTTTCTCTTCGCTAGACGTCGGCGCACTTCCTTCAAACCCCTGTGTATCGCTTCCAGTTCGGCTTCATGACTACAGAAAATGTAGAAAAACAATTGCATTAAGTCTTGAGTCATATATAAATGTATTGCATTTTTCTATCCCCTTTCTATTGACCCTGTCTGTTTTTGCCTCTCTCTCTCTCTCTCTCTCTCTCTCTCTCTCTCTCTTTTCTTGCTTTTTTATCCTCTCCCAACGCCGAGTGTGTCTTATTTCTCTCGTCTCCTCTCTCGAACTCCGTCTGTGTCTCTATCTCCCTTCATTTCTCTCGCATCCTCCTTCTCTTTCCCTCACACAAACGTCATCTCTCAATCACACAAAAGGTCCATGTTCCCAAAGTCCCCCTAAAATTTATTAAGGGTGATGCCCCGGATGTAGAAACGAAAAGCGTGGTCGCCACGTGAGCGTAGATTGCACGCGAGCAGATGAGAAACAACTTGCAGCACCCTGAGCTATACTGATCCATGTGTCCGTTTTAAGTGTACCTCCGGGGGTCAGTGTGGCGAGAGAGGGGGGTAGAGAGGGTGGCGTACCCAACAACAGGCGCTGATGATGGAGCAGACGATTGAAAGACGTGGAGAAAAATGGCGACAGGAAACAACTGGGCATTGGGAGACAATTCAATATTTAAATAAAAACTGGTTCGAATGATCGTGATTGTTTGAGAGCACGGGGTTTGGTGGAATATGCCGTGTTGATTGAAAATACAAGGTTGATGGAATGTACAAAATTGATTGAAAATACAAGGTTGATGGAATGTACAACGATTGTGGAAAAAAAAAAATTCTTTGTGTATACATTTTTTTTTCGCCAACGCTAATGTCATTCTGTGTGCAAATAATTTTTTTATATAACAGTTATAAGTGTAGCTAGTACGGCACATAGAAGAGAGCTCATGTTTATTCCCATAAATGACCTTGTGGTAAGGGAGGGGGCATTAGAAAACGTAGCAGAGGACGAGGAATAGCAGCCAGCTAAACCGAAGTGAGACCAGAGTCTCAGAAATGAGCTCCTCTCCTAAAAAGTTCTATTTTTTTTCTCCTTCCAAATAAAGTTGGTAATTTTGGAACTTTAAACAAGAATTTTGTGTTCCACCAGTCTCCTCTTGGTTGGAAAGAAATACTGTTAAACTTTTGTGACCCTTGACCTGGCCGTGTTTATGCAAATTTTTATGTATCATTGTTCCTAAATAAAATATAAAAACTTTTTAAGGTGACTACTCTTGCAACTATTATAAATAAAAGAATTCGGCTCTTATAAGTTTGCAAATTTTTTTCATGGTTGAATAATTTTGTTCACAGAGGCACATGCGACTTACCACGTCATCAAGAAAATTGATATCAAATATCTCATGTGAAACCACATCAACAAGTAGATTGATATCAAATCTCGTCCGTTCACTGACTCCCTGATTTGTTTGCGGCGAGTGATTTCCTCAACCCTATTTCATTCTTACCTTCCCGTATTTTTAAAATTGAAATGGACTAGAGTATATAGGCTTTAACACCACACACACTTTAGCCCATGTTATATAATTTGCAGTAAATCAAATGTTTTTCTAATAAATTTATGCCTCACATATTTATGACCTTAACAGTAACACGTCATTTTTGGTTTGACTTTCCCGTAAGTTCCCCACCCCTCCCCCCCCCA
Source organism: Radix auricularia (assembly GCA_002072015.1). NCBI lineage: Eukaryota > Metazoa > Mollusca > Gastropoda > Lymnaeidae > Radix > Radix auricularia. The sequence continues at coordinate 126,984 of MUZC01002565.1, forward strand.
ATCCTAAACAGAGACAAAGAAACTTTTATCAAGGGGACGGCACTCCATTCACATGTCACAGGACATAACAACATGTGATAAGAAAATTAAAATTGTCCTTAGTATTGTGGTTATAAATACTGTGTTGAAGATTTCTCTCCGCCAGTGTGACATTTAATTCAGTTTCTTGGAAAACTAAAGTCGCGTCCGAGAAAAGCCTGAGTTAGGGTACACTATCTTACACCTCAACCACCCCATTGAAACATTTTCCCTTCTAAAATGCGAGCTTCCTGAGTCCACTTTGTCCCATCCTGTAGTCACTGAAACCTGCCACAAGCGAGAACACAGCTAGAAGTTTTTCTCTGAAGATCTTTAAGAATCCTTTGTTATGTTATCCTACATGTCTTTTCCCAAGTCGTTTATAATCTGTCAACGCCACTTTAAAGATAAGTTTAACTTTTGATCACTCTCATGTTCTTAGTTTGAAGAATACATTGAAAAAAATTGTAACCATTTTCAATACTTCATTATACTAAGCCAAGAATTGAAGTTTAAGCGCCAATGACGTCATCTGGTCATAGCGTGGCGGGAAATGAACAGGAAGTGATTTTTCCAGCACTTCACACATCCCGTTAAATAAATGGAGGGCGTGCTACTCTTTTTATATTCCACCCCTCTCCTCTTTATTGATCTGAAGGAAGCGTGATGGCAAGGGCGTTTCCAAAGAAAAAAAAACTGTTGCCCTCCAATGATAGAATATCGTAAAGATCCCGCATAACTTTTTGTAGAAAGAAATTGTATCTTTATTTATTCAAGGTGAAAAAAAAAACATGGCGAAAAAACTAAACTACCAAATCTTTAACCATTGTATGATCCGCCCCTGATGGCAAAGGAAGGTTGTTGAGGGGACAAGAAAATCTGAACTAAAAATTCCGTCGCTAGCGGTCGATGGTGAATAGATCTTGCATGCACGAGACGGAACAGCGAGGCTACTCCAGCCCGGGGAGGAGGGAGAAGACGTTCTTTCATAGGGCTGGACCTCTTGAAGGGACTTGGGTAATTCAATTAGGTCCGATAATTGATGTTTCCTAGTCATTTGGATGTCCATTCAGGGGCTCAATTAAGGTCTTTGTAAATAGCTTTATTATGAGCGGCAGTGCTCACGGTTGGTGGTGGTGTGCTACAGAAGACGTGTAGTCACCAGTGCAGGGTACTGTTGTTTGTCTTGGTGTGGTACTTACTCATCCAGTCACAAGTTGTTACTTAAACGGCTTACAGACTGTCTGGTCTTGGTGTTTATAAACACTTATAATCATTAGTGCTGTCTGGTCTTGATGTTTATAAACACTTATAATCAAAAGTGCTGTCTGGTCTTGGTGTTTATAAACACTTATAATCAAAAGTGCTGTCTGGTCTTGGTGTTTATAAACAGTTATAATCAAAAGTGCTGTCTGGTCTTGGTGTTTATAAACAATTATAATCAAAAGTGCCGTCTGGTCTTGGTGTTTATAAACACTTATAATCAAAAGTGCTGTCTGGTCTTGGTGTTTCTAAAAATCGCAAGTCCTGGCAGGTCTTGGAGCACACTATGGACGTGTGAAATAATTTCTGACAAGCACCAGGCAAGATAACACTTCGTGTTGCATAAACTTGAAATTTGGGTGTGTGGCTTTGTGGAGGGAGGTGGATGGGGGGTTAAAGTGGCTTTCATAAATTCTCATACTTGTTGTTACTCCAGACACTGTTACACTGTACAGCAGGAAATTTCGTTGTTTCAAACCAAATTCCTAGCCTTGGTTGCTTCTGCAAATACACCCCATTGACGAAAACCCATCAATGTTTTAAATGGTAAATGGTAAAACACCTGAATGGTGCATATATCTGTTATGTCATAATTCTACATTCTTTCGAGTACTAATAGAGAAATTTTAATTTTTTAATTTAGTTTTAATAATCAAAGAAAAATATTTTTAAAAAAAAAATAATGACTTCAAAATTGTCACATTTTAAAATGGTAGTGATTATCGCCTCGTCAGGACGACCCAATATGCTGCTGCATACGCGCTCGTCCACTTCCGGTTATTGCTATTCTTAGTAACATTGTTTATAAAATGATGTTTATAAAATTGAAGAGTTACAAGTATTCGCTGCGCCTTTCATTGAACCTCCGATTCTATATGTGCATTCAAACAATCTCTCAAATCTATCACTAAACCTAACCCAAAACCCTAAAAACTATCACTAAACTAACCCAAACCCTAAAAACTATCACTAAACCTAACCCAAACCCTAAAAGCTATCACTAAACCTAACCCAAACCCTAAAAACTATCACTAAACCTAACCCAAACCCTAAAAACTATAAATTAACGTAACCCTAAAGTCTATCCCTAAACCTAACATCAAAACAAACCATTAAAAAAAAAAAATCTTATTCATTATCAATTCGTGTAGTATTGTTTANAATTTTTTAAAAAAAAAAAAAAAAAAAAAGGCATCAGTAAGGAAACGAACCCCGGACCTGCGATGTAGCGTACTATCTCACTATCAATACGACAACACAACCACACATTCACCGATTAAATTTTTAACCTTATAAAAAAGATGTTACCAAGAATAGCAATAACCGGAAGTGAACGAGCGCGTATGCAGCCGCATATTGGGTCGTCCTGACGAGGCTATAATCACTACCTTTTAAAATAGGTAGTGAGTATCGCCTCGTCAAGACGACCCAATTTGCGACTGCATACGCGCTCGTTCACTTCCGGTTATTGCTATTCTTAGTAATATTTTTTTTATAAGGTTAAAAATTTCATCGGTGAATGTGTGGCTGTGTGGTCTTATTGATAGTACGATAGTACGCTACATCGCAGGTCCGGGGTTCAATTTCTTATTGATTCCCAAATTTTTTTTTTTTTTTTTTTTTTTT
>MUZC01002565.1:129937-170579 GCA_002072015.1 Radix auricularia
TTGGGTTAGGTTTAGTGATAGTTTTTAGGGTTTTGGGTTAGGTTTAGTGATAGATTTTAGAGATTGTTTGAATGCACATATAGAATCGGAGGTTCAATGAAAGGCGCAGTGAATACTTGTAACTCTTCAATTTTATAAACATCATTTTATAAACAATGTTACTAAGAATAGCAATAACCGGAAGTGGACGAGCGCGTATGCAGTCGCAAATTGGGTCGTCTTGACGAGGCGATACTCACTACCTTTAAAATATTATCTACCGGAAGCCGACTAGGTCACGTGATAACACGATTCCACTATAGGGATGTTGTTAGACGTTATCCGCAGTTTCATCATCTTTAATATATATATTTCCCAGGTCTGGTTCCAGAACAGGCGAGCCAAATACCGGAAGCAGGAGAAGCAGTTGGCCAAGTCGTTGAGTCCCGTGATACCCACCTGCAATGGTATGATGAGGAACATGTACTCCAGTAACACAAGGGGCTACCACTACCCACCCTCTGCCAATATGAACAACATGGCGGCCAGATACGGGGACTTTGTGTAAGTGGGGACAACCTCTTTTGCTTTAAACCTCGATAACAAGGTTCTTAGGTTTGACTCGGAGTTGGTTTGCGCAATCTGCATCAGTGAAAAGTCAGAAAGTGACCACCGATAGAGAGAGAGAATGATTGAGTTTGTATGTGTATGTGTGTGTGTGTGTGTGTGAAAGAGAGAGAGAGAGAGAGAGAGAGGGAGAGAGAGTTATATCAGCATTTCTCCCCTTTTAGTTAATCTTGTGTGTGTGTGTGTGTGTATATGCGTTCGTCCTTAATATGAAAAGTTATAGTTCAATGATGACTTAAAGAATACGTGCAATAGTTTTAATACAACTGTGAATCAACAATGCAAATCAAGTCACTAGACCGCCCGTGGTCTGCTTGTTTAACAACTATTGACTTTAATCGCATGTGCATTTCATTTACAAATTCACAAATTAAGTATCTAGTCACACCGTTCCGCATGCGCAAACAATGTATTTACAACAAACATGTTTGTTACATTACGCTGTGGTGATTTTAAATGTGACTGCTGTTGGCACATTATGTACTGTGGTCTATTAGAAAATGAACACAAACTCAATGGACTATATGAGGAGTACGGGTTCCAGTCTAACCCTGAAATATCTTGCTTACTAAAGTTATTTCAAAAAGTTTGTTTAAATGTTTAAAGCTAGTCATTCACATTTTTTTTTCAATTGAAGAAAATAAAAATTGAATATTTTTTCAGGTACCCACAGATGAACTCTTCCTACCCGTCGTCCATGGGCGGCATGCACCAATTCTCACACATGGGGGGCATGACTGGCTCCAACATGGCAGCCACGATGAGCCACATGCCCAGACAAGTCCAGCAGTTTCCTATGGCCTCTGATTATGGACTGGTGAGTGATTGCAATTTTCGCTTTAATGTCGGGATTGGTCATTTACAGCTGTCCGAGATTCATTACATACCAGCCGTCATAGGTTTAGCAAAATCACAAGACCAAGACAGCCACTAGGGAGTAAATACGAAATTGTTTCTTTTATGAGTTAAAAATATTTGCAAATAAAAGAATTATCAAATGAGATAAGTGGTGTCTATGATAACAAATCTTATCTTATCTTAGATATACAGACGCTCCTTCTATGCAGAAGATAATTGCGTCCACAGACCATGACAGATGATCTGTTGGCAAGTGATGTAGTGGTCACAGGCCACGGCTTTGAGGGTTCCGCGCATTACCCAGCCGTCTAACTATTGTCTAGTGAGGAACCCATTCAGAGCTGGGTGACTCAGGGACTTCTCAGGCCCTGGGACAAATCCTCGCTTTCGCGTGGATTCCAACTCGTGACCATCGGTACGCCAGTCGAGCGCGCTACCACTCGACCACCGCGAGACGAAGACAAAGAAAATGTGTTCTACGATTGGGAGTCCAGTTTCTTTGGTTTTGATTTGTTTATTATAACGTCCCCGCTATTTCTAAACTGACATAAGAGAATTTAAAACGGAAATCTGATATTAAAATGGTATGTTTTTTTTTACTCTTGTAATGTATTTCTTCCCCAGGAATCCCCTGAAGATGACTGGTACAACAAAAGTTTAACAGCGCTTCGCATGAACAACTCTCATCCAGGCCCATTATCCAATCAAATTTTACCATATCAAACACAGGTTTAATTAAACCAATGAGATACGTTCTTGCAAGCAGCAACTCAAAACTTTTCCATTGTGCCACAATCCGCCAATGAAATCGATCGTCTTTTGCTATTCTTGACTTGAGAGCGGCAGTTTCAGGTGCAGGGTCAACATGGAAGGCACATGATTTTTTAACGGTTGTAATATTTTTTACCAGGAGATTTTTTACCCCACGCCCGCAGAGCAGGGGATCTTCGAGAAGTAAAATGTGCGACAGAACATGATGCTTATGGTTTGAAATATTGACTTCAAGATATTAGTTATTACTTCTTTGGACCATGGACATTACAATAGACGTACTTCATAATGGTTACTCCTTTTTCAATCTGATCGATCACCAACATCTGAATTTAATAAAATTTAAAATAGACATTGAAGATGTACATGACATATAGTTAAGCTAACGGAATCACTTCCAAAAATATTTTTTTGTAAATTAACTTTGCGTTGAATGTTATACGTGGTAAATGCATCTAGTTTAAATGGAATATTTGATCTTGAGTCGAGTTGAATGTAGTGATAAAAGGTCGATTAAATAAGAACTAGAGCTAAATTTCAAATGTCGTTCATAGGTTTAGAGCTAAATGTGGCTCTTGTAACCAGGTTCGATAGTAATGTGAGGTCCATGTAATTATGGTTTAATTTGTTGCCCATGTAACTAGGTGAATGTATATGTGGTCATGTAACTATGGTTAGATGTAATATGTGTTCCATGAAACTAGGGTTGAATTCAGTATTTTTCCATTTAACTATAGAATTGAATGTTGCATGTGGTCTATGTAACCAGAGTGAATGTTAAATTAGGTCAAATAACTATATATAAAGAGTGAAGTAATCTAACGTGGTCTATATGTAGCTAGAATTGAATGTTATATGCGCACCATGTAAATGAAATCGAATGTATAATATAATATGTGTTCAAATATTTAGATTGAATGTAATTGTAATATGTGGTCTATGAATTAGTATGTAATTTATATAATCTGCAGTCGGTGCCGTTAAAATATTGGTAAATGACATTTTGTCATCAATTTTGTCTTTTATATACATGTTGGGATGTTAAGCTCTGAATGCTAACACCTACTCGACGACATAGTGTGACGTCAAATTTTCTTGGTCAAACACAAGTCGAATAGGAATACTTTGCTAGTAACCTTGAGATATCAATTGCCATTAGTCGTATACCGATGTCATTGTCTAGATCAGAGGTCGGCAACCTTTTGAGACGGAAGAGCCAAAAGTTACAATTTTCAAAATTTCCCAGTTTTTTTTTTAAGAGCCACTATCACTAACATGAGTTTTGAAAACAAAATGATATAACTATTAATATTTGTTTACAGAGGCGTCACTAGGGTTGGTGTCACCCGGGGTGGTAGCTCATGGTGTCACCCCCTCATAATTTAGCCCATAGAACCCCTCCGAGTTTTCCAGTGTTAAATAACGGGAATATATAGAATTTTACGGTCTGGTTTCACCCCCCTGATGGTGTCACCCGGAGCGGCCCGCCCCCATCGCACCGCCTTGCGACGCCACTGTTTGTGTATGGAACTGGAGAGCCGCAACTTGACATCGAAAGAGCCGCAGGTTGCCGACCCCTGGTCTAGAGGACTGAAGTGAAAGCCTGGCTGACTGCTGAACTCTTAGACATTTTGAACTGTATTTAATTTGTGTGCGTATGTGTGTGTGTGTTGGGGGGGGGCTGATTGGGCGTGATATGGGAATAAGGTCACCATCTTGTCCTATGGGTCACCGTCTTGTATGAATCTTGGTACCTTTCCATCTTTCGTGACATTTGATCTTGGCACGCGCTGTTTGACTGGCAGAACATTTCGTCTTGTAAACACACGACTTGCCCTGACGGATTCTCTCCTAATGACTCCTAGCCAAGCCACAATACCAATGAGATCAGAGTTGCCCTGACAGGAATTTACGGGGCTGCCAGAACTCTGTCTCTGCTAACGGAAAAAGAAAAACACAAACAAATTGTGTAATAAAAACAATAAATGTGAGCTTTATTTTTAAAATAACATGACAGTAAACGTTTCGGGTAACATAAATGTCTTCACCAGTATTCAAAAGCTCTATCGCAGTCCCATTCTATATTCTATATTAATCTGCGCTAACGGGTACTGCCCAGTAAACGCTTCCGAATGAATTTTCTTGCAACCAACTGAGTGAATCAAGGTTTATTTACTCTGTCAAAAAAATAAAAAATAATTTTAAATACACACACGCAATACACAAAAACATTTAAGATTCCACCAAATGTAAAAGTAAATGTCCACAATGCTTGACTATATGTAAAAATGCATGCTAATGAATTGCTGCTTATGAATGTAATAATGATGTTCTTAACTGATACATGTTGCAATATTTTTAATGTATTTTTTTCACCATGTATATAAAACACATAATTTAATGGAGTTATATATATATATATATTTCAAATGTATGAAAAATTTAACGCACGCTTTTTAAAATAAATCATAATGATTCATTATGAAACAATAAAATGTAGAAAAAGTCATCGATGTCACAGCCGAGCCATACGTGTTGTATTATCGTGTGCATCGTTATAATAATAATGTGTAATACTCCTGTCGTACAGCAGGCTTTCAGAAATATGCTTCACATGAAATCACATGACTGTAGTCACATGACTCCAGACTTTTGAATCATTTGGCATCATTACCATCTGGAAATATCATTCACAAGGACTTCGATTACACTTGTCTAGACACGAAGACCTACCTATCTGTTGTCTACATTGGCCTTCTAACAATTGGCTGTATGACTGTAATCTTCTCCCCGCAAAACATTCTCAATAGCGGATTAATAATGTTATTTTTTTCCTAAAAATGAAATAAAAATGTTTATTTACACCAAACCTTTTAAAAAACTAATATTCACCATTTACAATTTTCACCAGTTTTTTAAAATGAAAAAGTGCATTTAAATAAATAAATAAATTTTTAAAAAATTAATTAATAATAAGAGAAGTCAACAAAAGGATTTTTCCTTCTGATTTCTTTATTTATACCAGCAAATGCTCACAACATTCATTCAAAGTCACACAAAACACATTTGACATATGTCCATGACATCGATCTACATACACAACTACTTGTTAATTATAAAGGGTGCCAGTTGTTTACAAATATCGTGAGATTCTGGTGGAATAATTCTAAATCGTGGATTTGTATAAGAAATTAGCAGCGGTTCTAAAATTGTGGGGACGTCAACAAATACATGAAATAGTTATTGCAATATTTTTCAACAATGAATAAATGGAGATACACACTAAGTTCACTAACAAACAATACACACACACAAATTTTGATAAAGGCACTTTTAAACGAATCAATGATTTGAATATATAATTAAAATAAACATAAAATATGGATATTAAGATGTGTTGGTAATGGTTGTTTAAAATATGTATATTAACAGCCTTTTAAAATCCACGCCAACTTTATGTCAAAGTATCTCATTATAACTTGATCGAGACGAATTTATATTTGAGTGATAATAATTAGCAATTTAAAAAAAAAAGATAGCTAAATAATTTAAAAAAAAAAAAAACACGGCAAAAGCCTTGAACTTAGACGCACAAAAACTTTTAGTAAAAGCCGAAATATAAACATGTTATAACACGAACTCAAACGCTGAAAAATGATTACTTTTTTTGATGCATCACAACAGGTTGCGAAATTTAAATAACTCTTGAACAAAAATTCATTTTTAATTCACTTAATTAGCACTTATTTTCACCAACCAATCAAGTCATAAAATCGATGTAAATATCATGTAATATATAAAACAAAATATCATTGCCAAACCTGAGGTGAAATGGGTAGATATTAAGTATTATTAACGTTGATCTTTACGGTGGGATATAATCTAGTTCGTTGGTAAAAGTAAAAGAATCACATATTTTAATAGCGGAAAAATGAAACGACAGGATTTCATACAAATATAACACTGTAAACCAAGAACACATGTTTAACAAATTATATCTTTATATGTAAATAAATTAGTTTTTAAAATAATGAAAAAGTTTCCCCTTAATTTATATGAAATGCTTTATTTAAAGATATCTAACTTCTAACAATACACTTAGTTTCTTGGAATATTCGCAATTTTAGTTCAGCGATTCAAAGAGTTCAATATATGAATAAATATTGCGTGGTAACCTCGTATTTAATTTATGGCAGAAAGTCTCGCCTTACACTTGACTTAACCTGGTGACATCACAAATTTGAGGTTTGGGAATGATTCGGAAAACTTCGTCTGCCAAATTGGCATGTGCTAAAAAAAATAATCAAAAGTAATTTTACAAAAATATCTTGAGAAATGGTATTTCAAAACTTATGTTTAATCGTGGGTATTGGACACACAAAAGTGTATGTGGTAGGGGTAATTTTAAATTTTCATTGCACTGTTGTTTTTTTAAACTGCAGCTTAAAACTTCTTAAAAGAATAAATTCTCAAGAAAATAAAGAAACGCAACTTTTTTCCTACTACAAACGTCTAAATCCAAAATAATGCTTAATGTAAGCATTAAATAAATACGGTGCATACATTACCAAAAAAAAATCAAGTTGATTTTAATAAATGTGTTGTATAATTCTGAAATATATGAGAATAAATAGAAATATGCATCTGTTTCTTATTTTTCTTTATGCTAAACAACCGATGTTTAAATTAAACTTATTGAAAATAATCAGGAAATGAGTAACAACTCTAAAGTCTGTAGTTCCATACAGTAAACTCTAGGAACAGTGCAGTAAAATTACTTTTGGTAAGGGCGCCTTAGTCTGAGATTGATTTATTGAACGAGAAGGCGAACATGTAAATGTAGTAAAGATATTTTTGTGAAAGAGATCGCTGAACCTGGACGTCCCTGGTCGTACATATTGTAAATGTCGGTCTGTATATCGGTGGTCGTGTGGAGAGTCGTGTTTTGAAGATGTCAGCTGCACTATGGATTTTAAATATCACACTCAAATGTTGATTTCATCTTCAGAGTTTTGTCAAGTTTAAATTAATGTCGCCTGTTTGTGGTTCATGATGATGTCGGCTCGTGGTGGTCCGTTTTAATGTCGGTGTTGGCTGTTTATGTTGTCAGTATGTGATTTATGTAGGCGTCGGCAGTTGGTCTAAAGTTTACATTTCCCAAGTCAGTTAACGATATTATTCTAAGCTAAGCGGCAGTGTCGCTATTTCCACCGCTTCCGAAGAGAAGTCTAGAACCCAGGAGGTTGGGGTCTGTCCCCCTGCTTGTGACCCGGTGAGTGCGCCTCAACCTTTTCATAGCCGGGCAGTGACTCCGGATTTATCTTCCCCTGAGCATGTCTCATCCGGGCCTGTGCCGTCATGAATTCCGGATATTCCACGTAGCCGTCATTGTTGAGATCCTCGGAGCGGAGGGCGGAGTCTATGATAGATTCCATCTCATCGTCATTGTATGGGCGTTCCTGGGAGGAGTCAGCCCCGTCATTGTCCCCTGCAAACCAAGGTGACATCAGTATAGTTTTAATAATGGGTTGATCAGAATGTTGTGTGCTAAAGTATAAGTTAAAGCATGACGCAGAGAAAGACATTAAAAGCCATTGCCATTAACTTAAGTTGTAAAATAATCGATTCACTGGAGACTGGAGAAAATGGGGATTTAAAAAAAAAAAAAATAAACAAAAAATAAACAAACAAAAGTTAGGCAGTAGACTGTCATTTTTTGAGTCACACAAAACTAATTAATTTTTTCTTTATTTCCCCGACTCACCGATCAAATTAAAAACAACGCTCAGATATCAGGTTGTATTGGTGTTTTTCTAGCTTGACTTTGGTTTGGTCTGTGACTATGTGGTGACGCGATAGTTGTCTACTGTCTTGTAATGTCAAGGGGAGTGTTTGAAACAAATGACGTCGACGTCAGAGTTTGGAGTTTTAGTCAAGTTTTGCTTACACCTCTTTTAATTTATAATTCAAAATACTGTCTATATATAATTAAAAAATATATATTACAGCACTGGTCACTGGGGGTGTTTAAATAAAATTAGGGGTGTACCGGATTCAAATATTCGTCCGCATTTATTAAGTGAAATCCGGTAGCCGGATTCTCCTGAGCCGAAAGCCGGTACTTGGTACACCCCTAATTAATATAAACGTGACACCACTGCCAGATTATTATGATTTAAGTATAATTCGATAACTTTCAAATCAGTCAACAGACTAAAGCCTCGGTCTCGGTATCAAATCGTCGACATGACCACGCAACACGCTAGCTATCGTGGGACATTGATTTAAGCTCTAATTTAATTTTCTCGCTCGAGACCTTGCCATGGACCATGGTCAGGTCCAGCTCGATATTCCATGGACTGGTCATCGCCATGTCTCGGGTTAGTGTTAGCCTTGGAGCAGTGATTCTCATTTCATGAATGCTCTGAGTTCATGTTTAGTTTAATGGTATTTATGTATAAATTGTAATACCTTGATATTTAAGAATTATATCTAGAAAACAAAGAAATATTAATAGTAACACTTGTTAAGTTACATGACTATTATATGTCATTAGATTACAGTTTTACTTATGAGTTACTTTCGTTAGCAACTGATTCGTTGAGATGTGAATTTATATAAAATTGACTTCTTGTTACATATCCTAATGCCCTTGTTGAGATCGCCAATAAAGAAGAATCAAAAAGTAATCTAGTGCGAGAATTAGGACCACTGCAGAATAATCCTGAAATGAACGGTTCTTGATAACTCAAAACGCGCCATTAGCGCGGTCTGTCCACACGAGGCAATGCTATAGTGCACCACGTGACTTGTATGGGGTCAATTCAATAGTGAGCGCGGAGTGAAGGGTAGAAGTAGGAATGAGAGGGTCATGTTTACGATACTTTCAAAAGGGAGGGGATGGGGGGCAGCGAGTAAATGAACGAGAATGAATGAGTTATTTGCCTATTATAGTATGTGTATGTGATGATTACTTTGTTCGTGGCATCAGCATAGCTAGGGTTGGTTAGTGCAGCCCGGGTGAGCAAAAATACATAAATAAATAATAATAATAAATATGTAGTTAGAAAATAAGTTTATCCCTCAATTCAATAAAGAAAAGTTTACTGCGCGGAGAGGTCCTCTCCCCGCTCTATCTCAGTTTATTGAAAAAAAAAGATTTTTATATTATTATTATTATTGAACCTACCCCATCTCCTTTTAAAAAAATGATTGTGTAAAAAAAAAATAATTAATTATTGATCATGTTAACAGATATAAAAAAATCACAAACAAATGTATAACTTCTGCACAAACAATAAAAATTTAATCTGTTAAAAGCTTTGATTTTTCACAGTGCAAGGAATTGCATATAATTTGTTTTAAATTTAACAATAACAACATATCTCTTTAGAAAGCGATAGACATAGACATACACGAAATTAACTGTTTTGAAAAGCGTACATCAGTCACAACAGTTTCAAAATATAAAGGAAGAGCAACCGTTTCCGTATTATCACGTTTAAAAAGCCATGCTCTCCCCTTACCTGACTTGTACTTAATAAAGACACATTAGTTTAAATGCATTTATCATGATGGAAGACATGGGCTTAACTAAAAAAATAAAAATAATAATAATTACGAAACAACAACAAAAGAGAAATTTACAAGTTCACTGCTCACAAATGAAATGACAAAAAACTTTGACACAAAGTCATGGAATGCTCACAAGAATGCATGAAAACATGAATTTTGGTGCTTATCGACAAAATACTTTAGTGGTACACAATGTAAAAAGTGTTATTCATTGAACTGTTAATATTAATTCTGAGTTTTTAATACTAGATAATGACTTTGTTGTCATATTTACATTTATTGCTATTGACAGAATTGACACAGTTTTCAATTTACTTCAATATAGATAGGACTTGTCAAAATACAGGCCTAGATAATGACACTGATATATATATATATATATATAAACTTTCATTAGTGCTGTCACTATAATTCCCTTTTCATGATGAAAATTTTGCATTTGATGAAGTTTTTCATAAGGATAAATAATGACAATCTCATTCAGGGAGTTAAACTAATAAATAAGAAACAGCTGTGTTGTAAGAATCAGTTTACAGTTCTTCAATCTAAAAAAAAGTTCATACAAACATAATTTATCACCAACCTTTTCATGGCCTTTTCTGCTGGTTCATATTTTTCTTTAATAAACTGCCCAAACATGAAATCCATCTATTTCTTCAGCAGATAAATGAAAGCTTATGTATGCCATTCATGCTACTATATGTTTTCTTTAATTATAATATGAATGTTTTGCATTGAATGTATACATTTATTTTTTAAAATATTTTTTTTTATGTGACGCATGGTGAGACCAGCAACTGGCTGGTGTACTATCTAAGTTCACAAATTATTATTGTTATCATCCAGCTGTGTTAACATCAGCTTCTCAAAACATTATTGACAAATCTCTACAGAATGCAGGTTGAGAGCCTGTAATTAAATTAACAAATTATGGGAAAATTAAAGAAAGGAAATATCAGACAAAGTGATTGTGTTAAAGTCTACTTAAAGCTCTATTAATTTGTTATGGGGGATAAATAAAAAAATACCATCAGAAAAAATAGTTGTAAAAATATTGATCTCTTTAGTCCAAAAACAGGAGCATTAAAAGCAAAGCAATAAAAGTATCTAAAACAGGCAACTATAACAAAAGAATACATAAAATGTAAGTTAAACAATATTTTATTAGCAAAAGTGCACATCTACTAAGTGCTTTTTTTCCTTCAAAATGAAATTAAAAAGACATTAAAACATTGATGATACTTATAACTTGCAGTGGACTTGTAAAAAAAATCAAGAATTGCACAACAAGAAATAACTCATTAATCAATGGTTTGACAAAATACATTTCCAGTTTTAACTCTATGAACTAGTCAGACACGGCCAGGAGGTAACAAAAAATAAATAAATAATTTGAGTATACCATTAAGAACAAATACTTATTATATTTTGAACTTATTTTGTCGCTGGATGGGTAGACGACATTTTTAGCATTATTATCAGTTTGAGTTAACAATAAAATTTGAAAACTGCCTCATACATTTAGCAAATAAAACTAGTTCTAATTGAGATCAAGTAATTTTGACATAAAAATGTGTCGTTTATCAGGAACACATTAATTTACTAAAGTTAAATCGTGTCTTTATTTTATAAATAGCCTACATGAATTATATAACTCTGTAAAAAGTTATTAATTGAGATCAGTAATTCTTAAAAGAAAAGAAACACCTTAATATTAGTTTGTGTTCTTTCTTTAAAACTTTAAAAAAAATTTAAACACATATATAAGAAGACTCAATAGAAAAATAATCTAAATACTCTCAAAATGCAAAGTAATTTTCTTTAAATAATCTTTTTTCAATGTTATTAGCAATAATATGTTCATATTTTTTGTAAAATCCTAAAAATACTGCTATTTACATATGGCTGATTCCCTCCCATCTTTTTCAAAGATTAAATCAAATTCTATTTCAACACAGCTCAGTTTATGATGTGATTACTTCAAAAGAAACAAGTGGTGTTATCAAGTTGCCTCATGGCATATTACTATTATGTGAAGTACATACCCATTTTTAAAAAAATTATACTAAAAGAAATACTTCTAATTTTTCTAAACCTTTAAAAGGCTCCATAAATACATCAAATTGACAATATAACTCTTTCCACTCATTTGACGGTTTCTTTAAGTGTTAAGTGCATCATTGTTATTTATTTGCTCCAAATGATCAGACTTTATCATTTACAAAGTGGATCCACAAAAGATGTTAATACATAAAAACCAAAAAAAACCAAGTCTCTCTAATTTTTGTTATTGTTAAATTAAAGTTCAAATTTATATTTTCAGATCCAACACTCACCTCATAGAGTAAGCAACAAAAATATTTAATACTGAAACTCAAACTAGTGAATGACCACTTCTTATATGAGCAAAAATAAAGCTCATATATGTATACCATTTAACTATCAAGAGACCTTAGCCAAAAACTCCCCCAAAAATCTTTCTTTACAATATTTGTAGCAGCTAAGCCATGCAAAAGTTTCAGTACAGGATATTCTCATTTGGAAAATAAAAATATCATTACAACATGTTTTACAAACACAAATAATTTTTATTTTTGGTAGAGGAGTGATTTTAAATTAATTTTGATGCACAAATAAAATATTGTATAATTTATTGTGATGCACAAATGACAAATTTCCAAGTAGAAAAAAATGAGCTAATACCATAGTTGAGACCCATGAACCAAATCCATGGGAAGAGTTGTTGTCTGGTGTGGAGCCCCTGACTACTGTTTAAAATAGTTTTTATTTAATCAATGAAATCAAAGATTTTAAATTTTAATTTGAGGAAAGATATGAAGCCAAAAAATTTTTTTTTTTTATCTATTTGAATACATGTAATATGGTCTCATTTAACTGACAATAAACTTTCTATTGTAAATACTAAAATGATTTGTTGAATAATTAAAGATTTTATAAACATTCCCAACTACTGACTTTTGATGTTTCATGTATTTGTCTAGAACAAAAATCAATTTTAAAAGATTAAGATTTGAATGGATTCATGATCCTTTATCATTTCAAAAATAAAATGATGACTATAAAATTATTACAAGAGATTATCCTATGTTCCCAATCTCTATATTTACAAATCTGCACTGAAATCAAACACAAATCAACTTGTGCTCAAAGCTAAAGTCATTTGTTCTAATCATCTATGTCACCTTATGTCAATGAATTTAAATAATAGTTGAAAACATTATCTCCTTTAAAATATAAAAAAAGATATTGCATTTTAAGTTACAAAATAAAATGTAAGTATTTTTAGGTTATGTCATGGAAGGTATGAAAACTTCTTATTGGCAACTATGATTGCCATCTAAAAAATTAGTTCATTACTTTTGTCATATATATTTAAAATATTGGACAGTGTTGATACCACGGCATTAACTATAGATATTTTTTAAACATTTATTCCATGTCAGTGAAACATGTATCTATCTATTATCATATCAGACTTATGTACGCAAACCCTTAACCCTGACTAGACTAATATTTTCATCCAGTATAGAGAACAAAGTCATTAAAACTTTAACAAGGCACCTGACCAAAACCTGAAATTGAATGGCTCAATGCTGGGGCTGCTGATGCTGTTTTTGCTGCTCTCTGTCATCCTTGTTGCTTGCCTGGCGACGTTTGAACTCAAAGTATTCAATGTAGCCATCTCTGTTCTCGTCGTTCTCAATTATAACAGAATCAACAATGTTGGAGATCTCTGCGTCTGCAAATACCTTCCTCTGTTCCTTGGTATCTTTGTCATTTTCTGAAATTAGGTTTGGTGGGGGTTAAAGGTTTAAAGGAGTTTTTGGCAAGCAAGTGCAAGCATAGAATGTTAGTTAAATTTGCTAGTTAAAGTTAGTGTGCATTACAGCATGGCAAGTTAAATAAATAAAAACTACGTGCAGAAGTCTCCAATAACCAGAATAAAAGTGTAAAACTTATTTCAGTCCGATTGGACAATGTCACCCAGAATTAACAGAGCAGTTTGTAGGAAAACCACTTAACTCTTATGGTAACAAAACAGAGTAGGAGAACAGGGGTTAGTAAACAAATATCAAATAAGCTCAGCAAGTCTGAGGACCAGTAGTTTATCTTTTTGAATTTTTTTTTACTTTACTGTTTTATCTGGTAGACACAGGTTTGCATGCCTATCTTGCCCGAGACCTCTGATGGAATGATGGGAGTCCCAAGCTAATTTTGATGCTGAGAGGATGGTGGAACAGGCAGTGTAAAAGTGTTTGTTACATGATGCTAACAAGGTGCATACCAGACGCAGGGAACGGCTTGCTCTTTCTAAACTTTAATTCATGGTATCTTTTAAAAAAGCAATGACTCGTTACATGGTATTCCTATTATGGTATGATGAAAACTTCAATATTCTCTTCTGTTAATGTGTAGCAGTCAACTCACCTGAGATAAGTAAAAACATTCCAGCATTCCTTCTAGCAATACAAATATAATACGACATGCACAAACCTTCAATGCTCCAACTGCAGTGTTGACCAATATATTGGCCATATGTATTTGCTAACTAGAACCATGTGCTTTTGTCTCAGCACAGTTCATTATAGTTGTATTATTACTCATATTGTACTTAAATGATGAGTAAATCAAATGTGTTTATTTAAACGTTACATTGGATTAACAGATCTTAAATTCATCTTTCAATTAATAAATATAAAAGTTCATTTTCATATCTTATTTATAAATTTGTTGTTGATATGTTTTGTTGGTCTATGACGCTTTCACTCCACAGAACATGTAGACTGGAGCACAACTAAGATGCACTGCAACTTCAATATAATGACAAACATTTATTAGTAAAAGCAGAACGTTTTTTTTTTAAATGTGTAAAAAGAAAACAATGAGTCAAGTTAGTTTAGTCAGCACATTTAATAATTTTATTGGATTAGTTGAAAAGGACACACAAAAAGAAAAACTGTAAAAGCTGAGACCAAATTATTGTAAGTGTTGGGTTATTTTAAAAAGTAAAGTCAACCACTTTAAAACAGATGGCAATTCAAAGATCAAAGTTATAGTCAAAATTGAATTATTCTTCAAAGTCAGTAAATCTTATTTCAAGAACTTGTACAATGAATCATTTCGTTAAATCTGGCATACACATGGGCACAGAGATAAATGGTAACTCTGTCACTGGACTATAGCAGCCGTGGTAATACCCCAGTAAACGGCATAAAATGGCCTCACACATAATTTCAACAATTGTAATCTTCTCTGGTTTCTCGTTATTTTAAAAAATATATATCTGAGATATCCCTTCTTTACAATATAATTTGTTACAAAAATCTACAATAAAAAATAAACTTTAGTGACAAAGTCTTTAAATAGGATACATTTACTTAGTTTAATTTTGTAAATTACTTATTTTTATAGAGCCTACTAAATTAATTGTTGCAAAATTTATCAGAATTCTTTTTTCCAGGCTTTTCAAAACAACTGAAATAAAAATATGACACATACAATCTCCATAACTTTATTAACACAATAATAATTCTCTGGACCTCATTGTTAGGTCAGTGTGATCATAAAGAATGAAAACCAAGTAGTAACAAATAAAAATTTTGACCCTAACAACGATTGGATGAACACATGTTTTCTCTGCCAGCCTGGTTCTGGTACATCTATTTTACAATTAGAACACTGCATTATTGAATTATTTACAAGACCAAATAGGTTACATTTTTTAGCACATTTATTTCATGTGACATTAGTTCAGCTTAAATTTTAGAACAAAAATTGTTTGAAAATCTACAAGTCAACAAAACAGATGAGGTTGTATTTTGATTTCAGATCATTTTTACTTAGTTAAAATTTTGAATTTTCCTACTTTTGATTACTCTGATATTGAAATAAAATGTTTTCTCCTAAACTTTTGATTTATAAGCAGTACATTAAACTTAAAGAAAATTCATTAACCAATTCCCCATATTAATCATTAAAAAAATTTTTTAAGCCAAATAAATATAACATTACTGTTAAAGTGAAAATATAAGTTTTATATAAATTACATAGGCAACAAATTTAAAGCAAAAAGGAAATCGTAAATAATAATTTCAACAGGCAGAGAAGTAGAGAAGGCAACATGCTCATGTGATTCTTTTTTTAAAAATGCTGCCTACAAATAATAACTAGATACAGTAGGCTGATAAGAGAATCTCCACTTTAAGCAAATTAATGAGATCACAAAATGTGGGTAAATAAAACAAAACCTAAGACCATAAAATTTCAAACATTTTCAACTGTATACCAAAAACACCCCATCATTAATGGACCCTAATCGTCTATATTTATTTATCAAGCATTTGAAACATCTTATTGGAGAAAACTTTAACTTTAAAGCTCTTTCTGAAAATAATTCTTAAGATTTATTTCAAGTTCCTTAGAAATTACTGGTATGGATACAATATAATTAGAAATATGTATTTTCTTCAATGGCGATTTTCATCCACCAAGCACTTTACAATCCAATGAAGTGCTGGCATTAATAAAATTTTTGTCACAAAAAAAAGATCATATCCTGAGCCAATTAGAAGCAGCTGACCAGATGGGTTTGGCTAAATGTAACTCATTCTGGCAATGACACAGATATGGAATCATGTTAACTTTAAACTCCCTCAACAAACTTCATGGCATCAAGCTCTTAAAAACCAGTCAAACGTCATGGGAACCTATACACCCATCAGATTTTCAAACAACTTCCTTATATGCTTTCAAAGAAGGACAAGATTCTAAGAGACTCGAATGTAAGAAGTGACTTCTTTGATATTAAAGCATAAATAGGCGACAAAATGACCTAACTGTAGCCTGTGTAACACAAGTTACATATCGTTTAAAATATTCTAAACAAAGATATTTTTACTTGAACAAATGGTAATATGATTTATAACATCCTTGTAAAAATGTGAAATATCAAACATATGGGAGACGGGTAATAAATTGCCTTGGAGACTATTATAAAGAAACGGAGTCTTATTAAAAACAAGCACTTTGACAAATGACTTAAGACTTTTCAATCGCTAAACAAAAATGTTATGTTATGTTAGAGTTATATTGCATGGGAATTGACACGGAGAAAAAAATGAAAAGATTAATATATTTTCATGGTTAGCATTTTTCAAAATAACTACAAATATTTATATTCCCTTTTAATTAAGATCAGCCCCTATCTCCTCTGTAAATTTTAGCTTATGAAATTAGATCAACCCCCATCTCCTCTCTAAGTTTTAGTTAATGCAATAAGACCAGCTCATATCTTATTTGTAAGTATTGGTTAAAGAAATGTTAGACTCAAACACAATACACAAGTCATGAATACCTCACAATAAACAAATAATGTCATAGAAAAGCATCCCTAAACAGAAATACCTTTGTTATCATATACAACTTTTTGATTGGGGCACAATCACAATGAGTAATTGATAATTAGGAAGAAGACCATTCTTCATGCAAACAGTTATCAAAGAGGGCGTCATAGTAGCTGAGGAGCAAAGAATTGAGGAGGCTGCAGACAGAAGAGCTAGGAAAAAGGTCAAAACATTTGGCAGCACAGAACTTGAATGTAAAAACTGTGGTAAAGACTGTCACTCAAGGATAGAACTGCACAGCCACTCAAGGAAATGCAACCCAGCCCAACGGTGATGCACTATCGTCTCGTGAAATGGAACGATGCCGACGAAATAGGAAGAACATAACATTAATTAAAAGAAAGAAGCTTATCCTTTTTAATTACTTTCACCAAAATCAGGGAAATAAAGTCTTGCGTTTTATATATATATAGTTAAATTTAAGGATTGTAGAAGTATAAATCTTGACATCCCACTAGTTTAGGTCTCCAGCAAGTCTTTCAAAAGAAAAAGGATATTTTTATCATGCAACAAGTCATTTAAGAATTAACTAGTTTATCTGTCCTTTTTTTCAAAAGGGATACCCCCCCCCCCCAACCCCTGCACCAAACCTTTTGTCTGAGATGAAAGATCAGGGTCATTGGAATGTTTATGATATATTTAAACAATTTCAGCAACATCCTTGGAAAGTGAGGTGTTATGCAATCAAATAATACAATAACATTTGTTTGACATGCTTGATGACTGGGAACGAATGTTACACAATATCACACACCAGATCTGCCAAAAGACAATACTCGACAATATTTCAATCCAAATCATTGAGGTAATCCAACAGAACAAAACAACCAGCCTGAAATAAATTTGATGTGAAGCTCACATATACGAAAACCTTCAGATGTTCTACAAGACAGCCAGACTCTAAAACATTTCTGAAGTGCAAAGCATGTGACAATTTTTTTTACTTGAGTGCAATTAATATGCTCATCATTAAAACCAGGAATGAAAAATCCCTACAAGTAAAGAAAACCTAATAGAAACATGAAGATAAAAGCGCCATGATGAATATTCTAGAAATGAAGTAAATGAGATTCTCATGATGTTGCCCAATCAGTACAATGGTTATAAACGAATCACACGCACCTGGACGAAAAAATTAAAGTTGAACCCGCCATATCTCAAACTTAGCAAGTATACTATGTGAAAATATATACTTGTTCATTCAATATTAAATGAAATGTGGTGCCTGAAATAAAACTGGCAATTTCGAGAGATCTTATGGAAAATAAATAAGAACTTCAATTTAATCTGCTAAGAAGATATGTATATTTCTCTGGCTAAATAAAACGACATGACTCGCCATTTTTTAATTTTATTTCAAAAGAAACAAAAGAAAAGTATGTGGGGTTATTTTTATGACCAACAATGAATATTTTGTGCCACAAGACCAAAAAAAAATAATAAGTTTTTGAATCCTCCATATACTGTGGACAAAAACACCATAAGCAGCCAAAATAAACACATGCAATGAGTAAAAAAAAAACAACCAAAAAAAAAAACATTTTGCAGGCAAGTTTGAGACCAAGACCCACAACATATTACCCCTTTACCATGATTAAACCTTTGTACCATTGGCTATCAGATCATTTGAATGGCCAGACTAGTCAACCTCATCCATCAGTTAATGGCTTGTATAATGGGGAAAACTCTAACAGATATGGAATTACCCTTGCAGTGGTTGTAGCATTGCAATGACTGATATTTTAGAAACTGCTCTTTGATAATGAACAAAATAATAGTTTCATTAAAAATTTAAGCTTTTTTGAAATCATTTTAAGTTGACAACTTTTTGCCCAATTAAATATTAAACAAGCAATGATCGTGTCTTTTGTCTCTCAGACAATTGAGGTATTAGTGGTCATCTTGGAGCAAATCTATAGTTAAATGAATTTTAACTATATAATTATTTCTGATTTTGCCTGGACGCTCGTTTAAATTCAAAGTATTCCACATAGCCATTTTTATCAAGATCAAAAGTTACAAGTAAGCCATCAATTGTTGTGGAGAGGTATTCATCCGACTTGATGCGCACATCATTCCCCTCAGCATCAATGTAATCAGCTTCTGTAGAATTGGCCTCTGAAACAAGGGGTATTCTCAGTCAATATCTTAGCCAAAAAGCCTTCACTCCAGTCAGTCCACAAAATATAATCACTCAAACATTCGAGGGATCTTGAAAACTATTGTCGGTTTAAAGTTGATGTTTTCTAAATCAGTACACTTTTCAAACCTAATTTTTTTTGGGCAATGGCTAAGCTGACAAAACAGACAGGTATTTTTGGAGCTACAATCAGGGCTGACCAGAGCTCAAATAGGAAAGGGCTTAAAGAATTTTGGGTGATATAATTAAAGGCTGGAGTAATTTGATGTGAATATATATGAGTACTTTGGTCTCTAATCCAGCCGCAATGAAGCTGACTTATAAGTTATTATTTTCAGCATTTAATTGGAAATTTAAACTTCTAATGGTTATCATAGATTAGATCTGAAATGAATAAAATATAAAGTCACAACGCAATTTCCATAGACCTTAAATGACTATGTAAAACAGACACGATATGGATGGCAGAGCTGATGTAATAAGTCTTAAGTAGATAAGAAACACAATGTGGACATGCAAAATTGAGTTTGTTGTAGATGTAAGAAGGAATTCTGACTTTACTAATCACTTCTTGAAACAAGAGAAATCAGTTTGTCAAAGAGCACAGAACACTCTTCTTAAAGTGAAATTTTCTAGTACAGAGAATCCTAAGAAATAAAGTTTTGTAATGAAAACAATGTCCCTTAACAAAAAGAGTACAAATATCTTGCAGTAATTCCCTATACAATGTTTGCATTTATCATATTCCAATAATTTTTTTGTAAATACATTGTATTTTGAATCAGAAAAAATGTCCTCTAGAATCTGGTGGTCTTAGAGAATTCTGAAAAGGGAAAGGTGAGGAGAAAAAAAAGGGGGGTGGGGGGTCATGTTCTGTCTAGCAAAATGTTTGCTTGGAATTTGCACTAGTAAAATTCTACCAAGCTCACTGCATGGAATATAGATTTACATTAGGTTTAGCAAATCTTAATCTCAACATTAACAAATGAGAAATAGAGAAGATTTTAAAAAATTGTTACCAAGAAAGATTATTAGTCACAACAAATATTCTCTTTCCACTCTGAAATATTGGTCATGATTAAACATTTAAAATCATATTATCAAAAGAAAAAATGAGTTGTTGCTCAAAGTCCTGCAGTCAAGATAGAAACATTTCAGCTAAAAGAAAGCAAGAATAAAATGTACATTTCAGGATCAATGACTCTCAGAATAGAGGACATCTTTGAGTCATTTTGAAAATTTAAAAAAACTTGCAAAGAAAAACTATTTGTTTAACAGCAGGGCTGTGATATTTCTTAAACATTTATGTATTATTGTTAAAGTGGTTCTGTAACTACAAATGTTTGTGATATAACATTTTAAAAATATTATTAAGTTTAAAAAAAATAAAAAAAATGTTTACTAACAGCTGCATTCAGATATTCCTTTGATTACAATTAAAGTTCTGTATATCTAGGACTAACTGCAAACTGCTAAGTCAATAATTCGACACCTCAGGTGCGTTTTGGCCAGTAAGTCGTGTAACAAAAAGGGAATATAAAATAGCTTTTTGGTTATGAGATTAGAGTTAATATTTTTAAAGACTTTTCTTCCTTAATCAATTTTTTTTCTGTAATAAAATTAAAACAAAGTTCTTTTTTTCTTTTAAAGTAAATTTGTCTACTTATGCTGAGGGTCTGAGGCTTAGACGAAAAAAATTTAGGTACGTTTGAAAGAAGTTAATTAATTAACTTTTAAGAGTTACATTAAAAAAAGATCTTAAAAAACTGTAATTAGAGCTATAGAACTAGAACTGGGAAAACAGATCCAATGATTTTCATCAAGCAATGTCAGAGTACCCAGGAACAAATGATATTCAAAAAATTAAAATGGCTCAAAAGTGAAAAACATCAATCAATCCAATGAGTTGCTTTATTCAAACATGCGGCAGCAAAAGTTGTTTTCTCCTCATAATGAGGATGAGGCAAGAAAAATATCCCTTTCAAAGTACTTGTTTCTAATTTCATACAGTTTACTACTCACAGGGTATGTCAAACCTCCTTTATAAATAAAACATTTATTTTTTCTGCCTGGTACCCAGCTTATACTCAAAATATTCCACATATCCATTCTGATCTCTATCAAACAACTCCATCATGTTATCAATGCTTGTCTGAAGGAACTGGTCTGATCTAACTGTCCTATCAACACCGTTCTCATCTAAGTATTCTTCCCGAGTCCTGTTTGAGTCTATGGAGGCCAGACAAAAAAATAAATTATTTTAAATCTAAAAACAATAGCTTAAAAGTGGGCTTTATATATAACGTAGTAATACTGTGTTGTAATTGAGGTGTTTAATGGCAATATTATTTTTTAACACAACTGAATAATACTAAAAAACGTTTATGAAATTCAGTTCTTAGTTTTTTAAGATAGTGTAGTGTGTTGCATTCTGAATGAGTAATTTCTCTATGTATAATTATTTCATGTGTGAAAAATATTGAAAAAAGTGTAAATTTTTATTTTTTTTCCCCACAATTAAATTCAAATTTTACATTTTACGTAGAATCTATCACCTGATGAGAGAGTATAGTGTGAGATATAAATATATTTATATTTGTGTACTTAAGCATTGCCTTAAAGTCTGTGCCCCCATACACTAGACAGGAACAGGGCACTTAAACTTACGCAAAAGACAATATGAAATGCAAACTACTCCTCCACTACTACAGACAAGAACAGGTGACTTACACAAAGCTCTACCTATATGAGATATTAATGACGAAATCCTGAAACACACAACAGAATATGAGGTGCCTTGAAAGCAAAAAAGCTTATATCAACTTGTATTTGATATATTGTACACTGTGGCCCCCAGAAAGCATTAACTACAACTAATACATGCAAAAGATGACATGATCAATAAAGAAGGCAACTGTGGGTAATAAAAGTCAAAGATGGATTAGAAAAACCAAATTCAATTGAAACATCTCATTATAAAAAATAGTCAAGATATTTACTTTTTCAGAATTAGAAAAGGAATCACCTTCAAATAAAACAGGCAACTAAATCCAAAGTCTACAACAAAATAAATATTTCTAAAGCAACAAATGTGAAGTGAAAGAAAAAAAGAAGACCAAAGCTTTTGTCAGTTAAAAAAAATAATTGAAATAAGGAATTCAGTCAGAGATGAGAAAGAAATTAATGCATGGCTTACTTCAGATGTATTGAAATAAAACCTTAAAATACCAATAATGTTTACTTTAGTTTCATATTGAAATTGAACTTTTTATTACGCTGCGTCAGTTTTCTTTTGTTTCTCTATGTATTTCCTAAATTCAATATATTCAACAAATCCGTCATTGTTGTTGTCATACATTCCCAAAACAAAGTCGATGGTCGTGGTGAGGATTTCATCTGTTTTGACACGGATGTCATTGCCTTTGTCATCAAGATAATCAGCATCCGTCCTGTTAGAATCTAAAATAGGGATGCTAAAAGGTCAAGGACTTAATAATTTTTAGACAACAGTTTCTTTAAAATATTATGATTTTAAGCATTATTAGATAGTTTTTGAAGTTATATGGAAGCACTACTTGATATTTTATAATATATCCGAGCGATCAAGTGGTTAAAAGAGGTAAAGAACTAAAATACTACACAATATAGGTTAAATATTTTTATTAAAAAATTAAACTATGAGGTTACAGACAACAAAAAACAACACATTAGTGAAAGAGGCAATGTTAGTGCTCAAATGACAGTGATGATTGAAACTGGAACAGTTTATACACATTGTGTAGATTATGAAGATTCACAGGTTTTCTTGAGATCATTGCAATAAAATAAAGAGGCTAGTAAGCAGAAATTTCCGGGTAACTAGGGGTAATGCCTGAGCCAAAATGGAAGGGAATAGGTGTATTGGGAATAGTAAATAGGCATTGGTAGCAGAGGTTTAGAAAGGGCGAATAAAAAATCAGGTTCGCTTATAGCCAGCATTAGTCATAATCATAGCCAGTGTAAATGTATGTAAATATTATCATAAAAATGATTTTATTATTTTAAAAACATAAATAATGATTATGAAAGTTAAAACATACAAGACTTCAAAGAAACCACCACCATAGTAATGGCATCAATTACAAATATGATTGCATTGTAATTAATTTTAAAAGCTCAAAAATAAATAAATAATTTTCGTAAAGCATTTCTTGTCTGATTTTAGCGTAATTTAGAGCTGAGATTCTCAACCTATTACCCAACGATTCCACCTGTCAAACTATTGTTTAACTCTGAAAATGTTTGTAGCATTGAGAACCAGATTCCCCCCCCTCCCCCGCCTTTTTCCACTTTCTAATGCCCCCAATAAAGGAGGCTTTCTTAAAAGGGAGAAAATGTTCTCATTGAAATATCATTTTGTCATTACAGTTGTGTTCATTATTTTAATGCTATTATTATCTATAATGCAAGCAAAATTGGAAACATTTTAAGAGACCATCTAGAAATAATTTTTTTAAAGTTAGGGCTTTTTCTTTTTAAAATTATATCTCAGTTCAATAAGATAAGCGGCGTTCCGAAAACAAAATTTTTTTAAAAAAAAGTTTATGAAACAATAGTTTGGGGGAAAATGGCTATAAAAAATGATAAAATACATTCAGTAAAATAAAAGGGGTTTATTTAAAGAAAGAAAAAAGCACTAACAGTTTTACAAAACATAAATAATAATAAAATAAAAACAAATTTTTAACATTCCAAATAATTCATGTTACAATTACTCCTACTAATGTCACAAGATAAAATTATAATGTACTAATATAATAATAATATTTTTATTATTATAGATTTTTATTTGAATTTTCACCCCTCTTTCATTCCTGTATCTATTTAACTATTCATGCAATGAAATTTAACTATTTCACACACAAAATAAGGGCACATTTTTTAATGATCTTTCATTGTTGTGATCAGGTCATTTGCATCCAAAGTTTTGTCAGACTCCGAATGAGACCAAACATTTGTCTTCATATAATCAGATCAGCTTAAACCATTGTCACAAACTTTCAAGGTTCATGGACAAAACAGACCCTCAAAAATATAGTAACAAGTTAAAATGACCCATTACAAAAACATGCAATAAGTATATGTAACCATTTGATAATTTTCCCAAATTAACAGTATAAAGACAAAAAATCCATTACCAAAATATTGCTTTAAAAAAAATTGCACATTAGCAAAATAAAATAAAACAAAAATTGCACATCCTTGAAAAAATTGCACAAGTAAAAGAAATATTTAATGACTTAATCTGTTGAAGGCTGTACAAGGACTGATAGTTTTTTGTTATCTTTAATTAATACAATGATTATAACTTATGGAATAGTTTGTTATGTAAAATTAATATGGTGGTTTATGGAATAGCACTCATGTACATATATAATAATATGACGTAGAATAGAACAGTTCTCAAATGATGTGTTGTTATTCTTCATGGATTAAAAAACAATAATCAGAGTGTTGACTTGCCACTTAGTGTATTTGGAATTTGTTATTGATGGCACTGAACGAAGACAGTGGTTCTCAAAACAGTTTAACAATCCATTACTAACAATTTCTAACTAACTTTGCTGTATATTTTCCATTCTTGATAATGAAAAAAAGATTAAAAAGAACAATTCATGAACTTAATTAATCCGCTGTCTTTCAAACCACCTTCAGTAGCTTCAAGCTCTTTTGTACAGCTTAAACTCCACATAGGTAATGTAACCGTCAGTGTTCTTATCAAACTGACCGAGAATACCGTCAACATTGACAGTCAATGTTGTCTCTGACACCACAGGGGGAGGCGCTGTATTGTTCTGTGTGTCGTCTGTTAGGGCAAATATGCGCAAGTTTTGGATGCATCAATAAATAATTCAACAGGAAACACATTCTCATAATTTATAACATAATGAGAAAATTAATTACACGTAGTATTATTACTTCACTTAAAAAATATTAGATAGATTTCTAACACAGTCTTTTAGTTGCATTGAATGTGTTAATAGGTCATGATCATATGCTTTTTATTATATATTTTATCTATGTAAGCAATTCATTGTAACTAAAATGTGAGATCTACATTAATTAATATATAAATTAAACACCCACCAAGCCTTATAAAGGTTTTAAAAATTCCACCACCAGTAAAAAAAAAAAAAAGGAAGAAAAGTAAATCATCAGGTGACATATAATTATGACTTCATAAACCTCATTAAATAAGTAATATAAATCCAATATGATGACATTTTAATCAGCAGAGAAAATGTTGGTGTTGTTTTCTAATAAAACCAATGTAACGATATTTTTTATTTTTTTTTTAAAAAAACATCTTTCTAGGGTGTCAAGATTTTATTGTTATGGATAATTTTTATGTAAGGAAATTTTACACCTTTAATAAAATGTTTAACTTGCCAAATGTAAAGGTTTTCATTTAATAAACATACTTTAAATACAATGAGCTAACACTGCCAAACTGTTTTATAATGGAATCTGTACAAACTGATGTACTTTGATGTGTGTTTTTAGAGTTATGTTTCACTAAAAATTATAATATTGGTCAACAGGGACATAAGAATATGTTCACATAAATTAAATCAAGTGAATATACTTGAAAAAAAAAGAGATAAAACATGTTTGTTTAAAAACATCTGTAAGTGTACTTAAATTTATCTTTTGAGATTTATATATCAGTAAAAATTATATACTGGTTAATAGTTGCACAACAATATATTCAAAAATATTAAATATTAAAAAATAGAATTGAAACAAAAAAGATATAAGATTATTGTTTAAAAGCTTTTAATTTCTGCACCATAACAAATGCTATGATAGACTTACTGTCAACTGATGATTAGGTCAGTTATTTAGTGTAAGAGAGAATAAGAAAAAGAATCTTATTTTTAGCTTTAAAAAACTGATTTTGAACTCTAAACCATATTGTAAGGTTCCTTTGATAAAAGATGAACTGTAGATGCTTAAATCCCTTTTTATTAAATGCAGAATACTATTTATGCATTGCATGATTTACACAATAAAACTAGCTGTTTACTTTAAAATTACGGAATTTTTGTTTGTAGTGTTTTTGTTTGTTTTTTGTTTACTTTTGGAAGTACAGTATTCCAAATTATGTCATTTCAAGAATGTGGAATCTAAATGTTTGTATACTAAAGGGATTACAAATAACTTATTGTTACATCTTAGCTCTATTACAATATTTCCTAATAATTCTAATTTACACTCCAGAAATTAATTTTTTACACTGAAAAATAAGTGCTGAATGGAAACAGAAAGGATAACCCCTTCTTTTCCTCCCACATGCCCCCCACCTCACCCTTCCATCAGTCTTTGACATTTAGGTTAATGAAATTACAGCAGTGGAGAGAGGCACAAAAAGGCAAGGCAGGGGACATGAAAGCTGTAGTCCTGTTCAGTGGAGATAATGTCTCATGGAACTCCCCAGGAAGATGGGGTGGCTTTGATTTAATTTAAATACAAATTCCGCTGTTTCCAAACCCCTGAGCTCCAGTTCCTTGCACACAAGTGAGGTGAGGAAATCTGAGAGGACTTAACTCAGGCAAGAAAGGAAAGTTTTCTTTTGGAATTGTTGTTGTATTTTACAACCTATGGTTTTAAATAATTTTAGGCACTATAGCTGATTGTTGTGAGTGTCTATAAAAGAAATGTAATGTAGTAAACAAAAAAAGTTATACAACTGATGACATAAGCTTGTGTGATCTTGGGTCATAAAATATTTTGAATATTTTCTAGTTGATTTTCAAACTTGGACTGCCCAAGGAAATAATATTGTGTTTACTGAAAATTATTTTACAAATAAAACCTTAAAGACAAAATTATATATTTTTTTTGTACTTATTGTTTAACTTTTTGCGTAGTTTCAAATTTAAAATTGCAGAGAAATAAATATGACATCAAGGAATTAAAAAAATTTTTGCCTGTAATTTTTTTAACACACCCACTGTTACCGCCATGCTCAGAATCAGTGTATGAGAATATTGAAGATCCAGGAAGTCCTATTTGTTTGCTATTTATATCTTTTTGTAACTGCTATACCTTGGCTTCGTAGAGTTTTGTTTGTTTTTGCTTTGTTAGTTTTTGTATTGTTTGGAGTAAATTTGTATTTTTCTTTATATGAGTGGAAGTGTCAACACTTTTACATTAAACAATATATTGCTTTCTTTTTTTCAGTTCATTATAATTCTTATAACAATTAATTATAACTCAATAATATAGATATAAAAAAAAACCTACTGAAGTTGTAGGCCCTCATATTCCAAGGACAGTAAAAAATTTTGTTTTTCTTTCAAAATTTGAACTCAGTTGTCTCCCTTATAAATTCTCTTCGTTGCTCTAAAATGGTGGATTGATTTGTCTGAAAAACATACCACTTACCAAGAATTTGAAAGCTCCCATACCAAGATTATAGATTCAGATTTATTAAAAATATAACAGGAATTAAAAAAGAAAACTTACCTTTAACTTGCAAAACCAATTAATTAAGGTTTTTTTTGTTTGTGTTTTTAAAGAAGAGAGAGAAAACACTTGGACCAAAGCAAGAATAGTTGGATTTTTTAAAATGTTGGTTGAATTTTTAAAAAAGAACAAATACTACAGATCAAACAAGGTCTGAATAAAGAAGAGAGCTGCATACTGAAAATAAGTTTTAAACGGACAGTCATAAAAGATACATGGAGATGGAGACAGAGTCATAGACAGACTTAGAGGTGAAATCTGGAACACAGAAATGCTACATTGTGATCAGTTCACATGCAGACACTGAGAGGGGACTTACCATCATGAAAATGTGTCAGTGCTTTTCCTATCTCTACACCATCTAGCTTGTTGTTGTTGTCATAGTCATGAAGTTTAAAGTAATGGAACTCCAGTTCTTCCTCTGTCATTTGATCTTTAGACTTGGTAGCTACAACTTTCTCTAAATGTTCCAAAATATGACTGGAAAAAGACGAGAGAGATATTTAATATTAAATATAAGTATCCTTAAAATAACACCAAATGCTATTTATTGCTCACTCATGTTCAAAAGTACAGCGAGAAAATATATTTTATAAACTTTTTATATCAACTTTATTTGAAACATATAATAATACACAAAGCAACAAACAAAAAAAACAACAACAAAAAGACTGTACAGACATAAAGTCAGGACTCTAGCCTTTAAAGCTAAATGTAACAAAACTTTAGATGTGTTATCTTTTTCATAACAATTTTCGTTAAGGTAAAAAAGAAAAGAATTTGATCATTACAGAAGATTTTAAATACACTTAAAAAATTAAAACTCTTAAAAATTTCTCACAAGCATATTTCTTTTTTTAAACAGAAGTATAGTTGTTTTCCCAACCTTTTTCCAACATTCATTCAACATTGCAGAAAATAAGTTTAAACAAGCTGCCACTATTTGTCAACACAAAATAAAGGATGAATCAATTAAAAACATCATGACTTAAATGTGTCAGCAAAATATAATTTTAAAACAAAAACAATTTTGAAAAATGACATTGTAGAAATGTAGACATAATCATGTTTTGACTGCCCTAACTCAAAGGTAAGCGCAATTATCAATATCTAACTTACTCAGCATTGTGAACTTCGGAAGCAAACTCCAACGTGTTGCCATGTCCATGTCCATGCCCACCAGCTTGATGTTGAGGTGGTTGTTGCTGATGTTGCTGCTGCTGTTGTTGCTGACCATCATGATGATGACCATGAGGTGGCTGATTTTGTTTATGAGGTGGTACTCCTGGTGGCTGCTGAGTGCTCAAGTGTGCCAGAGAAACCAACAAAACAATCACAGCCCAATACATTTTACAACTATATTTCTGTAAATAAAAATAAAAAATAAAAACAAGAATAGGCACTTAACTGTATTGATAATAAATTGACAATAAGAATACTATCCCTGCCAAGGCCAAATGGAATACAAATAATTACATTGTAGAAAATATATCTGTATCAATAGTGTTTTTGTTTGGATTTTTAACCATCTACATTAAAAATAGAAAGCAATCACTTTAAAAATTGGCAAAAGATCAAGACAAGTTTCAGAGACAAAAATATTTCATTTAATTTATCCAAAATATTTCATGTAGACAGGTAGGCCACCTGAGTTTTTTTTAAATAGTGACTGACAGAAGAAATTGGTGATTAGGGCTGTCAATATTTCTAATAAAAAGCTGCCTGGACACCTAGCCAAATTTTGAAGGGGTAACCAAGTCCAGTTCAAAACGCTTCACAATTTTAGCCATCATGAAGGCTATAAAATGCAACCAAGCGACCACCCATGCACCTCATTTCACACTGTAGCCAACGTAAAAAAAAAATTCAGAAACACATATAGTCACTAAATATATTTACACCAATTGATCAATAGGAAGTGGATGAAAATTTGGTAATAGCTCCATAAGTCATGAATGGTATTTTTTTGCAAGCATCTTTTTTTTTTTCTATTTTAATTTTTATACATAAAATATAACTAACCTTAACCAAGGGTGCTGAAACCTTTAGCAAAAAAGGCCATAGTCCATGAAGTAAAAGCAAATAATAAAAATGATATGCATCAAGACTTTGCACAGGCTTTTTAATGTTTTTGAGAGATTTAAATTTTGGGGGTAATGGAATAAGGGTGATTTTTCTTTTAATATCTTTCTTTATAAATTGACATTTAATCTATATATATATAAAATTCTCTACGTGGTCCAACCCATTTTTAATCATTTTTATGCACTTTTTTTGCCGCCATCTTTGTCACGTGTTGACAACAAAGGTGTCAGCTAAAATACCATAAAAAGGGCGCCATGCTCTCTTTGCTTTTATGAAGAGACCTATTAAAATATAGGCCAATATGGCGTGCAAAGCTTTAGACCGAAAAAAGAAACTCAATAATTTTTCTAAAGTTGTTATTTATTAATAGTTTTACACCCTCCTCAAAAATTAAAAACTTGGATCTCCGGCACTGAATTATTCTTCCCAAACAAAAAACTAGTTGCCTCTATAGACATAACCAAGTACATACCCTTTAAAATGAGGTAAATTATCGTTGTACGGATCAGGCTGAAAAAAGGTCTTTTCCGACCGCCATCTTTGGTTGCTATGCAAGTCACAAAGATGGCGGGCGGATGGAAAATCCCGACTGAGGGGAAAATGCTGAAAATGAAATGGGCCGGGCAATTGAAGAAAATCACAAAAAATACACTTTATAAATAATTCTTGTGTTATATCCTTCCGAAATATCACAAGTAAACACTTAAATCAGCTTCTTCCATTTAGCAAATCACTAATAATTTTCCAATGCGATGCTTGCACTACGGTGGCAAATCGGAAAAAGAGCAAGCCTTCAAATTCGTGCGCTTAATGATTATTGCATCACTCACTATGTCCGCAGTTTCGTATTCAATGATTCGTATCTAATTATTATAAGGGGAGGCGGTAAAAACCTATATCTCCGACCGGGCCGACCTTAATCGGCGGCTATCTTGTTGCTATCGCACGTCACCACCGTAAAAGTAGTGCGAGCCCCGTGAATTTAGAGGGGTAGGGGAATCAGGGATTCTAAAATTGCGCAGTTTTTTTAGCTACCGGCAAATTAAAAAAAAAAAATTCACAGGGCTCGCACTACTTTTCCGGCGGTGACGTGCCATAGCAACAAGATGGCCAAAGGATTGGGGGACATTCTAATATTTTAAGGGGTATTTTTTAGCGTTTTTCATAAAAGCAAAATAGTTGTAAAAATGAAGAAAACAATGGGTACTCAGCGATCAGGCATCGGAATCACAACAAATTAGATGACTACTGCCACAATAAAATTCTATCGCTATACCTAACCCAAACCCTAAAATCTTCAATTTTCCGAAATTCTAAAGCTATGGCCATGGCTATACCTAACCCAAACCCTAAAATCTTCCGAAATTCTAAAGCTATACCTAACCCAAACCCTAAAATCTTCAGAAATTCTAAACCCAAACCCTAAAATCTTCCGAAATTCTAAACCCAAACCCTAAAATCTTCAATTTTCCGAAATTCTAAAGCTATACCTAACCCAAACCCTAAAATCTTCAATTTTCCTAAATTCTAAAGCTATACCTAACCCAAATCCTAAAATCTTCAATTTTCCGCTGAAAAAAAAAAATGTCTACCTACTGATTGAAGCACACCCAGACAGTGTGGCAGGGTAATTAGCAGCACTCACGTCACTTCTAAATGAGCACAGGAAATAGTTCTTAGATTATACTCATTTACACTTGGGAAAAAATGAACAGGAGAGCCCCCCCCCTCCTTCATCCCATCGTTATTAATGTACATATAAATTCTAATTAAATATTAAATTAGGCCATAAATATTAAATTAAAATCTCTCCCCTCATGCCCCTCCTCTTTTTGTTTTAATTTATTTACCGAAAGTGGGACGTGGTGGTCGAGAGGTAGCGCTCTCGACTGTCATACCGATGGTCACGAGTTCGAATCCACACAAAGGTGAGGATTTGTTCCCGAGGCCTGAGGAGTCCCCGAGTCACCCAGCTCCGAATGGGTACCTAACTAGACAATAGTTAGGCGGCTGGGGTAATGCGTGGAACCCCTATAGCCGTGGCCTGTGACCGCTGCATCACTTGCCAACAGATCATCTCTCATGGTCTGTGGACGCAATTATCTTCTGCATAGAAGGAGCGTCTGTATATCTAAGATAAGATAAGAAAGCGCGCTGCGCGCAATAATACAAATGCAATTATGAAAATAGACTTATTATTTACGTTTTAACGGCAAACGGAGATGGAAAGATTCAAGGGAAGCAACTATCCTTCCATAGCAACCGGAAGAGACGTGACGCTGCGGTCGGAGATATAGGTTTTAGCCGGGGAGGCGTTACCCCTCCCCCGTTTCTTTTTATTGTGGGGAGAAGTTACCCCACCCCGTTGTTATTTTATTATTTATTTCAAATTTTAAGGGGAGGCGTTCCCCCTCCCCCGGTGAGGGAGACAACCTAGGAAATACAGCAATAAAGGGAGGTAACTATAACAAAGCAACAGTACAGTCCTGGACGCGACCAACTTTCCGGCCGCCATATTGGATATGTACAATGATAATTAGCCTAAAGTGATATATATCATAAATTTAAGCCCATTACTTTACTATTGATATAGAATAGAATATTGAATATAGACTATTGGCATTGGACTTTTTTTTGGTCAAAGTAGGCTACCTGAAACTAAAACTGTTTTAGAAATTAAATGAATTACTTAAAATTAAAAGGGTAATTTAGTAATTTTTAAAATTATGTAAAAACCATTTAAAAGTAAAAGCAGTCACCATGGCCCATGTCCATGCGTGGTCACTTGATTGTAGTTGATTTACTAACTATCACTGATCACTACCGAGTTAGCAGATGGTAGAAAGAATCATTAAGAATGGTAGGACTAGGACTCAACTCACAATAATACAATAATTTTAATAATTAATAATTAGATACTACTATCTTAGATAGTCAATAAAAATAATATTAATAAATAATTATTCAATATATTTTGAACATCTTAATTAATTTCCCTAATGTACTATACACAAAATAAAACACATACTGAAGAGTCACAGCTTATCAATAATCTACGCGTCCGTATGTTTGGAGCCTCTCTTGCAATCTATTTGCAGTTGTCAACAATTACAATTGATGAGGTGTCCTACCGGGTTAAAATCAATGAAACGGACCACTAATCCCAACTAAAAGAATAATATTAAATGTATAAGTACACAATACGTGTTTAACACGTGAGGATTACGTAACGATAGCATTTATTAATTTTGTTTTTAAATATTCATATTACACGTAAAAATCAGATTAATTTGTTAAACATATTTTCCACATATATTTTTATTCTATAAATATTAAAATTTCAAAATATATGAATGGTGCTACTATTATATTTTAAAGGTTTTTAGAACTATGTAGCACAATATTATATGACAGGAAGTGCAGACTGGAAGAACATTAATATCGGTAAATGTAGAATTTCAATATTATTAGATTATACTGATTTTACTTCTATCAACTTTGACTTGTAATTTGTAACTTGTTTTATAATATCATTAGGTGGTTAGCGCGAGTGTGGCTTCCTGTTTCCACGACGAAGTTAAAGCTTTTTAAGTAAAAAATTAATTTCAAAGACATAATAAGGCGTAATAAAACTTAATATTTCAAAGGTTTAAGAATGATGGAATGAAAGTGTTCATAAACGGGCGCTTGTATTGATTTTAAATAAACGACAGCGATTCTCAAATACGCAAGATCAAACATGCATGCACGATTTTCTTGGAAGCTATTTTAAACGTTAGTACTACTGTATATGACAAGGTACCTACTACACAGGCGTCACTAGGTTTGGTGTCACCCGGGGCGGTAGCCCATGGTGTCACCCGGGGCGGTAGCTAATGGCATCACCCCCTCACGATTTAACCAGAGTTGCCAACTCAATAAAATAACATTTACGGACAAATATAAAAAATCTCAATAAAAATTACGGACCAAAACAATTTTTTACGGACACATTTAACATAAAATGTTGCCCTTAAAACGAACGAATATGAAGCATTATAATAATCTAAGCATTGTGGCTAAAAAAATGTTAAGTATCCATATGAGCACGTCTCTATTACCATGCTCATATTCTAAAACGTTAGTTTATACTTTCTCAGGTTGGTTTTTAATAAACTAACAGCAGAAAAAACGCGTTCTACTTCTACTGTTCCACCTGGAAGCGCCAACATTGTTTGTGCAAACTTCGAAAGTAGCGGAAATCTGTACTCTTCGTTTTCGACATTTCTAGTCATTTGTCAAAGTTGATGCCAGAAAGCATCATCCCCTCCGTCAGCCTTGCTTATGCTTCAATCCGCAACTTTGTAATCAACAAACTCGGCCCCTAAATAATCAAAATCTTCTGAATTTATGGAAAAAGCTGGGCC
The DNA here is from genome assembly GCA_002072015.1 of Radix auricularia. NCBI lineage: Eukaryota > Metazoa > Mollusca > Gastropoda > Lymnaeidae > Radix > Radix auricularia. Next base: position 164,311 of record MUZC01002565.1, read on the forward strand.
AATTCCAAAATTTCCGAATGTTCCACCGTAATTCTGTTAGTGGGTTTATTGTTAGAATGTTTTATATTATTATTATTATTATTAAACTTTTGTCAAAATATAATTTTCCTTTTCGCGGTTACAGAGTGGATACTGAATGACACCACGCAGCAATTTCGAGTTACAGCGTAGCACATTTTGATAAGGGGTGTAAAAAAATTTAACAAAAATAGATCCCGTGTAACTTTGTACAAGATTTTTTATTTTGCACATGGACAGACAAACCTGAGAGAGAACATTGGTTCAAATATAGGCAATATTTTATAGAGCAGTTGATCCAGTACTCTGAAAAATGCATGTAAAATCTAAAAAGGTAACATGAAGCCACAGCCACACATATCTTTTTTTTTTTTTAAATTGAAATCTTAGCTGGAGTAAAGGAATATATGATGGAATTTCCATTCAGCTGAGAACACCGACGCATTAGATGTTGATGAGACCATGACTTTGTGAAATTCATTATCAATTACATTCTTTAGGCGCCAACTTAGCTTTGGTATTTCTCTTGAAGCGAATATGCGAATAACTCATCATAGATTTTTTTAAAAAAATATTTGTAACTGACATATACTCCTCACTACCACTTTCTATCTCCATCTTCCAATCATCAATAATTGAGGATAAGTTTAGAAACAGGGGCTAAAACATTTGATTTAATTAACACCTTTTTTTTAAAAAAAATCATCATTATTTTATTGCATGACGTCAATGATATTATACATAGTTGACCACAGTTTATTACATTTGGATTACGCATAACATCAACAAAAACAATTTACAATAGCTTAACAAACAAACCTACTCTGGTTAGGGGCCGTCCATAAAGTACGTCACGCTCCAGAGGAGGGAGGGGCTCCAAGAAAGTGTGACAGGGGGAGGGGAGTATCCGGCCATGTGTGATGTCACGGAGTTTAATATTACATTTTAATTATTAAAAATTGAAAAATTATTTTTGTGATTTACTTTATGTGGGGGGGGGGGGGTTGGTCGAGATTTGTGACAGGGAGGAGGAGGGAGTTAAAATTAAAATTGTCAAAAATAATGAGACGTACTTTATGGACGGCCCCTAATACAAATGCTATTTGTTTTGTTTTTTTTTAATCATTACCCGTATTGTTCTTACAATGTGAGACTTAATTCGTCGTATTTCACTTATTGAATTTTATTTTCGGTGAGATAGGGGAAAGGGTCTTGTTGACTTATTGTGTAACAAATTAACATTCCGCTGAATTTTTCCTAATCTTTATTTACAGTAATATCAAGAGAAAGTTCTATAGCACACGTTATGCTTAATGAATGGGCGGTGGCTTGGCTCTCTGGTTGCTGTTTTTAGCAGTGAAGAAATAAGGCTTCTCCTGTAAAGGAAAACAATAAATGCTAAAAATATTAATTGCAACACATCAGTTGTCTTCTTAAACAGCTCTAGAACATTTCCCATACATTCAATTAACAAGATGAAGATTCTTCTCAAGGCATATGAAAAGCTCATACATACTCCACCTTTAACAATTTCACTTCTCTAAATCTAAGAACAAATTCACAAATTGCACTTATTTCCCACCCCAAAACCCCACTATGCCTCCGTGTGTCTTAACTAACTTATTCTGCAATATGTCCAAATAACAAAAGAAATGACTCAAGATTATTGTGTCCAGGACTGAAGTTTTTGGGCTCCCTGTGTATCTACACCACTGCCTGTAAAAAGCAGACGATGTTAAATGGAAGCCCCTTTAAGTCAGGAAACCGTTTAGCCCAGTTTGCTCTCAAAATAATCTGACGTTTAACTGTGTCCACCTACCTCGGAGGGACATTCGAGAGGTTCTCCTGGCATCCAGTTCAGACGTTTAGACCCGACTGGCTCGACCTAGGAGGAGTAACCGAGGTATTACACATACATTAGAGGAGTTCTGCGGTACTATCTCTGCACAGGACAATAGTTGTGTTACGTAACACAAACAAAACAATGCAGCATCTCTGAATTACAGTAGTGGAACATTAAAACAGTTCTTAAGAACTGCTCTACGATATACATATAACAGCACTGTGCATAACAATAACTCTACATTAAAAAATCTCCTCCATAAAACAAAGCGACTTACATATAGATCTAACAATAGTTTTACACGACAATAATTTTACATTACAATAGCTCTTCGAAATCAGAGACCGGCATAACAACAGCTACACTATTAAACATAACAAATAATCCTGCTTCAAATTCAAAGTATATAAGTGGTGGGGAGGGGGGGGGGTAACTGCAATCGGGTTTGATCGGAAAATTTTTTTTCTTTGAACAAGGGTATGGATGCGTCAGTAAAGAAAAGCCATAAAACAACGCTAGACTCTATAATATCCTATTAAATTACCAGTTTTTTTTTCATAATAAAGTAATTATATCCCTAACTGCCTCTTTATAAATATATCGTCGATAAATTACAGCATCTTGAGACTTTAGCATCTCTACAATACGACCTCTGCATATTACACCTTCTCTAAAAGACAGACTCCTTGAAATATAGCCTTTACTTCTTGTGGCTTCTATAAAAAAAACAGCCCTCCAATTTGTTTTAAAACCCAGGAGCCTATATATCAAACAGCGTCTATAATGCAGTATCTCTGTATTAAATCATCTCTAGGCATACATCACAACAGCTTGCTTGAAAGTTCTTCGTCTTGTGTATAAACAAGCTAGATATATACAATAAGGCATTCTTGCAGTCTTCCATAATGTCTTGTCTCGTAGATTCTTGTGTTTATCTTCTTTGGTAGTAAAACCACAATGAACGGTGTTTGTAAATTTAAACATATAAATATAACCAGACGTTCGTCGAAACAACATGCATGTTTTACAAACTGTTTTATTTACATTTTTATGATTGTATAATAATTGATATAGATTAATTTTAAATATACCACGTTTTCACAAACATTGATATAAGTCAGGGGTGCACAATATTTGGGCTACTGCAGATCGCAATAAAAAATAATTATTTTCGCAATGGCCGCCAAAAATTTTTCACTGAAAAACGAAATGGCCACTGTCAAAATTTTACCTCTCGTAATAGTCAACGCGAGATAATAATGACATCATCATAATGTATTGTAGACACACAGTGTTTTAGTTACAAACAAAAACATTTCCATCGATATTCTCCTATATTTCTACTTTATTGAACACTGTTATGGAAACCTAACACAATTTCACACACTCAAACCTACTGCACGAGTGTTTTTTAAAGTGGCATTGATACACCGAGAACATAATAATTGAATTAGTGATAAGCGGTTTAACTAACACTGTCCATGTAACTTAGCAGTCTAGGGTCCAGAAATTAGTTACCGACTTTCTCTTGGATGTTGACCCAAAGTCGCGTAAGTCCGGGCACTCGCTGGACATCATCAGTCGTATTCCTGACGCCTGATTGGTGTCCACCATTCAGGTTCGACATTGTTTCTTGGGATATTTCATTCGTGAAAATGGCACTTTGCACATGTAGGTGCTTCCAAACAGCACTTGAGTGTTCCTTGCTATTTCGCAAAGCTTGGGATACTACACAGCTACGTTCCATGTCTCATGTAAATCATTTTTGTCCTCGAATTTCTTTACAAGCTGAACATTTTTTTAGTTCGATCTGTTTCATTTGGACATCCAACGGTGCACTCTCTTTCTCAACCAAATGTGGAGAAACAGCGTGTTTCATATTTTCTGAGATCTTGCACAAAGCTATTTCAACGTCTATGAGCGCTAAACAGTGCAGCTAACGCTACAACTGCCCAACTGCCGGAGTCGTAATTTGTTTCGCAATAAGAGTGTAAATGAATATTCGATGTTTCATTTAAAACTTTACATAATATATTGCCGAATTCCAATTATATGACGGCCGCAGGTTATTATAATTTAAGCAGATTTCAACGGCCGCACATTTTCGTGCCCACGGCCGCGTACGGCCGCAGGTTGCGTACACCTGATTTAAGTGAATACCACGTATATATAAACGTTGACATAAACGTTTATTTAAACATATGGATTATGGATGTATTTTCCGCTATGCGGGTCGACCACACAATGAACACATACCATATTATTCCAAAGCGCTTCTGCTGCCGCCTGCTGACCCTTCTTGCTGTGATGGAAACAGTCACTGGCAAAGAAGGACATGTCCGGTTGGCCATCGCTCTATCGTCGTTCAAGAGTGAGCATGGGACAAAAATCAATAAGACAAAAAACATGTTATCCCAGGCCATTGCCGAAATACGTTGATAAACAGTTTCACACATATATTCCACGCACATTATCAACTAAGAACAGTTTTGATTTCTCCAGTTCGTAACTGTCTGCCGTCCACAGAGGACAGACAGGGTCACCATGACCTTACCGTTCTTGGAGTGAATGTCTCCCTGTAGAACGGCTGGAGAACGACAGTGAAGTCTTCGTTGGTGTCGTACCGTCCAGACGCCACAAGGTCACGTGCGGCCTTCTGATAGCCCTCTCGCAGACGTATTAATTCGTCCAGATCTGCTTGGCTGCCGGGATTCGCGGCACAGTTACAGGCGAAGCTGAAATCGAAAGCGTTTTTCGAATACGATGATTAATTTTTTATTAAAATGCGTGTTGAAATATCATAAACTGAAGAAAGTGTTTTAAAAATTCCTCACCATGCTCACATTTTTGCCAATAGACTACATAGAAAACCTACATTGCAGTCATGACCATGGCAGGGCGAAGCTCCACGCGAAAAATTGTCCGATTAATCGTATTTTGAAGATAGTGTCCGAAGTGAATCGCCCCTTCCGCCCCCCCCCCAAAGTTTCCTACTTCATTCCCACTTTCTTGGTGTCAATAGCCAGAGCACCTATATCAACTTTAAAACTGATACAAATTATGATGATGGAATATATGATTATATAAATTGGATGTATCTTTTATTTGTTGTGTTGTTGTTTTTTTAAGAAAGTCTTGTAATTGACGATTTTTAAAAAAAATATTCGTAAAAACACAATGATTTATTTCTAAATTTTACTTTCCAAATAAAACTTTAATTAAAGATAATAAAGTTTAAGCATAATAATACGTTGTTTATACTACATAATATTATCTCACTATCAATATGATTCAGGGAGTTATTGTTAATATCCTACAAATTGAATTATTTCAACAGCCTTGAGCTCAAGGCTCCCAGAGAACTCTTGAAGCATTTTAACCTTCTACTAAGAGAATTTAAAGATCGCCATTCAAAGACACCCACAATAAATGGATGTCATTAAAAAAAATTCTAATACGTTAAGTTAAGCAGGGCATACATTTTAGAGGGCAAACGCACCGGTCATTAAGGAATGAAATGTGAACTGATATTTTAACAAGTATTCTTACAAGTGTATAGCTTCACAGAGTAAGTTGTCGGCCAGGTCCTTGACCATCTCCAAATTGAGAACCTCCACGAGGTTGACAAATGCGCGCGGTACGTTGGCGTGCAGATAGTCGAGAGTATCTTGGAGATGAACGGCGTACTTTTCGGCGCTGTACTCTTCCTGTTACAATGGTGAGGGAATGTAAGCGGACAATGAAAGTTATTTACATACCACGATTAGATTATTGAAATGTATGCTTTAGAGGAATTAAGAGCATGGATATTTCATCCAATTACTTACACCTAAAACAAACCCGCATACACCCCAAACAAATCCGCATACACACCCCAAACAAACACCCATACACCTCAAACAAATCCTCATACACCTAAAACAAACCCGCATACACCCCAAACAAATCCGCATACACACCCCAAACAAACACGCATACACCTCAAACAAACAATCATACACCTCAAACAACCACGCATACACCCCAACAAAACCAGCATACACCTCAAACAAACCCGCATACACCTCAAACAAATCCGCATACACACCCCAAACAAACACGCATATACCTCAAACAAACCCGCATACAACTCAAACAAACACGCATACACCTCAAACAAACACGCATACACCTCAAACAAACACTAATACACATAAAACAAACACTCATACACATAAAACAAACACTCATACACCTGAAACGAACACGCATACACCTAAAAACACGCATACACCCCAAAAACAAATCCGCATACACCTCAAACAAACCCGCATACACCTCAAACAAACACGCATACACCTCAAACAAACCTACATTCACCTCACACACTCATACACCTCAAACAAACACTCATACACCTCAAACAAAC
>MUZC01002565.1:170950-182640 GCA_002072015.1 Radix auricularia
ATACACCTCAAACAAACCCACATACACCTCAAAGAAACACGCATACACCCAAAAAAAACCCGCATACACCTCAAACAAACCCTCATACACCTAAAACAATCCGCATACACACCCCAAACAAACACGCATACACCTCAACCAAACCCACATACACCTCAAACAAATACGCATACACCCCAACAAAACCAGCATACACCTCAAACAAACACTCATACACATCAAACAAACCCACAAACACCTAAAAACACGCATACACCCCAAACAAACCCACATACACCTAAAAAAACACGCATACACCCCAAACATACACTCATACACCTCATACAAACAAACATACACCTCAAACAAACACTCATACACCTCAAACAAACCCGCACACATCTCAAACAAACCCGCATACACCCCAAACAAATCCGCATACACACCCAACACAAACAGGCATATACCTCAAACAAACTCGCATACAACTCAAACAAACACGCATACACCTCAAACAAACACGCATACACCTCAAACAAACACTCATAACATCAAACAAACACTCATACACCTGAAACAAACACGCATACACCCCAAATAATCCCACATACACCTAAAAACACGCATACACCCCAAACAAACCCACATACACCTTAATAAAACACGCATACACCCCAAACAAACCCACATACACCTAAAAAACACGCATACACCCCAAACAAATCCACATACACCTAAAAAACACGCATACACCCCAAACAAACCCGAATACACCCCAAACAAACACTCATACACCTCAAACAAACCCGCATACATCTCAAACAAACGCGGATACACCCCAAACAAACACGCATATACCTCAAACGAACCCGCATACACCCCAAACAAACCCGCATACACCCCATACAAACAAGCATACACCTCAAACAAACACTCATACACCTCAAACAAACCCGCATACATCTCAAACAAACGCGGATACACTCCAAACAAACACGCATATACCTCAAACAAACCCGCATACAACTCAAACAAACGCGCATACACTCCAAACAAACACGCATATACCTCAAACAAACCCGCATACAACTCAAACAAATCCGTATACACCTCGGTTGTTTATGCAATCTAAACTATTCCTTATCTTCTCTTACCCTGCTTTCTCTTCTATCTTGCTCGCGGAGCCCAAGTTTCATTATAAATAACCTCAATAATTAAACCCTAATTCCTTAATCTGCCTCCAGTCTTATCCCAGTCTTTATCTGGCAAGTCAACCTCGGGGGTGTTTGGGGGGGGGGGTGTATTTGGGACCGAGAACAAAATTAAAACGCGGACAAGTCACGTATGTCAAAGTCATACTGAAACTTTGTGGCCATTAAGCTGAATGAGCAACGTACTTTAAAAGTTCATACGGAAATCTTGCAGATAAGAAGAGTGATGTCAATTCTAGTGTAATGGTTTATGCTTTTTATCAAATCATTAGATTTTGAAATATTGAAAATCTATCATAACATTTTTTTTCCACATGCATTTTTCCAAGTACGAATACCGGCGACTCTAAGAACTTTCTGACGATGGGGATAACACCACCATAATTCATTAATAGGGAAATGGCCATGGCAAGCAGATATTCAAATTTAAATACTAAACTTACGAAACAAAACATCCTTGCGAGTTGTGCACTGAATAAGAGCACAATGGGTTCTAAAGTTAGTTACACACAGTCATACACACAAGTGTACTCCAAGAATAATTTTATTTGCGATAGTTTAATTAAAAACCCCTTTATCGTCGGCCAAATGTCTAATGTAGCCGACTCAACATAAATATTTAGTTCGTATATTTTACACTAGCAATTTACCCGCGCTTTTCTGCGGTGAATTAGGTTTTTAGTTGGCGTTGAAAACCTGCGTTATACCAATTCAAAACACAAATTGATTTTAAAATTTAATCTAGATCATGATAGATTATCTAAATATATTAAATTCACCGTGTTTGTTGTCTGTCTTTCGTGGTCCAGTGAAAAAAATTAATTAAATGACAATTACAGAATTAGTGATGATCAGTTATAATATAATACATAAACTACATTTGTATTATCCGGTCCCCAGGTACTGATAAATTAAATGCATTTAAGCCTGTTAACATCACAGGAGTTTACTGGGAGATTTTAAAATAATACAATTTTCAAATGTCTTATTTAATGTACGACAGAAAATAATTGTTCTTAATGTTGGTGAACTTAAACAGTTTTAATAACTTTTTCATTGAAAAGACTATAGATGTGAAGATTTGAAAATGTAATTTTTTTTTTATTGATGAATCTTTTTCTGTAGTAACACATTAATAAATATCTATTTAAATATAAAACAATAGTAAGTATTTGGGCAGTTATAATAGTCCTGTAGGAACATGATGTGTAACTTCATTAAAAGTCATTTTAATGCTCCTGCCTACACCGGAAGTTAGAGAATTAGTGATGATTGATGAGTGAGTGAATTAAAAACTATACTTGGGCCCCAGGTCCCCAGTAAGGGATATTTTAAATATGTTTTCACCTGCTACCATCGTGGAAGTGTATTTAACTACCCCCCCCCCCACGTTGCACGCCTTTACCTATTCAGTAAGTAAGAGAATTATTGATTTTCAATTTTTATATAGCTCACATAAGAGAAAAAACGTTTTTGGGGCCCCAGCCCTCATGAGTGTGTATTTCAAAAATCTTTTACACCAACTTTCGTTGTGAGAGGTTACATAACAATTTTCCAAAGTTTCATGCTCCAACCTACTCGGAAAATTTGGACAATTAGTGATGAGTCGATTTTTAATATAACAAAAACTATATTTGGGCCCCCGGACACCCATGAGAGGGAGTTTTACATTATTTTTTGCAAAATTACGTAGTGAGCGTGTACTCAAAATTTTGTCCACAGTTTCAATCATCTACCTATACAGGAAAAAGGAGAATTAGTGATTTTCAATTTTTATATAGCTCATATTAGGAAAAAAGTTTTTTGGGGCCCAGGCCCCCATGAGTGGGAAATTTTAAATTCTTTTTTTGGTCAAAATAATCGTAGGAAACATGTACACAAAAAAATTTCCAAGGTTTCATGCTTCTACCTACACGGGAAATAAGAAAATTGGTGATTTTCCATTTTTATTAAGCCCATATTAGGAACAAAAATATTTTGGGTCCCCGGCCCCACATGAGCGAGATTTTAAAAACTTTTTTTCGCCAGTTTTCGTCGTGAGAGGGTTTCAAACAACTTCCCAAAATTCCATGCTCCTAACTACACCGAAAAGGGGAGAATTAGTTATGAATTCGGTTTTTAATGTAAGAGAAAACAACATCCTATAGTTTCATATTTCTACCTACACGATAACTTGGAGAATTAGTGATGTAAAAAAACAATTTTTGGGCCCCACATGAGCGAGATTTTAAAAATTCTTTTTCGCCAATTTTTGTAATTAGAGGGTACCCAATAACTCCCAAAAGTTTCATGCTTCTACCTGCACGGGAAATAGGTAAATTGCTGACTTTCAATTTTTAAAGGGTCCATATAAGAAAAAAACTTTTGGGGCCCCCGGCCCCACATGAGGGAGATTTTTTAAATTCTTTTTCAACAAATATTGTCGTTATTGGGTACCCAACAACATCCTATAGTGTCATGTTTTAACTACACGGTAACTTGGAGAATTAGTGATGTAGAAAAAAACAGTTTTTGGGCCCCCGGTCCCACATGAGCGAGATTTTAAAATTTCTTTTTCGCCAATTTTCATAGTGAGAGGGTACCCAACAGCTTCCCAAAGTTTCATGCTTCTACCTACACGGGAAGTTAGAGAATTAGTGATGAATCAGTGAGTGAGTGAGTGAGTGAGTGAGTCAGTGAGTGAGTGAGTGAGTCAGTGAGGGCTTTCCCTTTTATTAGTATAGATATGACCTCTGTAATCATCCTATTATTCTGTTAGTTTAGAGCAATATTATCCACTGTGCACCAGGTCGTACCTCATGATCCATGATATTCCCATACCTCTTGTTACAAAACTGATCCAACTCTTCTCTCAACAGTGATTGATCTAGTACCGGTATGTAATGAATGGTTAAACTGTGGCGTTGCTAGGGGGTGCAGTGGGGGCGGGCCGCCTCGGGTGACACAATCAGGAGTGTGACAATAGACTGTAAAATTCTATACATTCCCGTTATTTAGCAGTGGAAAATTCGGAGTTCTATGGGTTAAATCATGAGGGGGTGACACCATGAGCTACCGCCCCGGGTGACACCATGAGCTACCGCCCCGGGTGGCACCAACCCTAGTGACGCCTCTGTGGTTAAATAAGTGTCTATAAGTATAAGGACAATCCCCACTGACCCTGTTCTCACACCAATCACAGAGGTCGTTCCCGCCGATGAACACGGTGATGACCTTCCAGTCATTATTGAAATCAACACTACTGCTTTCCTTCAGTAACGTGACCAGCCGCTGGGCCTGTTCTAGAACATCACTGTCGGGTGTCATCAAGAGTTGTGAGAAAAGAATACATTAAGCTAGAATCATAGCACTTAACTTAGATTGTATTATAATTTACATATAGATGTGCTTGCTTGAATGATGGAGACTACGTTAAGACTTTGACGTCATTATTGACATTAAAATTGATATGACTTCGAAGTAAAGATGCCTGACCCACCCATTACTCTTTTTTTTTTTTACTCTTAGTTGTCTGAACAAATAACTTACACGAGTGTTACAATAAAAATTATATTTTCATTACATAAGACAGTCTAAGTAGGGGAAAGTAATTACAGAAAGATTGTAAGAAGAAATAAACACAAACAATACAACCCATCCCCGGAAAATCAACAATGACACAAGGATAAACGAGGAGGAATTTTCAAACATTTGAGTACGTGTAAGTTATTTGCATAAGCTGAAACGTATACTTTTGTATTAGTTAACTAACAAAGCTTTAAATTATTATTGTGATTACACAATTTTGTGTATCTTATATTTTATTTGCGAATGACCCATGGATTTTTACTGACAGCGCATTACCTTGATTTGGCTCCACTCACGGCCACGTTAAAGCCTGGGTCGTCCGTTCCCGTGCCTTGAGAGTAGCCAAATAGACCGTTGCTGTATTGGCGTAGAATGTCTGGAGGGTAAAAGTTCAGAGCGTTTGGTTTGAAACCAAGAAACAGCAAGACAAGCATCAACCACAATCTTTCTGCAGTGAACTGAACATTCGCTGAACACTATAACAAGTTTACCTAAATATTTAAAAATTAGTTCCCTATCTTGTGTGTGTGGGGGGGGGGGATTATAAAATACCCTGTTGCATTTCATGATAAAATTAATATTACTCATAGTTGGATATAACTAATGTTAACATTCGCACCTTAACTAATTTACACCCATACAAGTATGCGTTAACAAAGCCACATAAAAACGATAGTTAATAAGACCAAGCAAGCCTAGTAAGTAGAGATGACTGTTTTGTAAGCTGGTATAAAGCCATGCATTAATATATCTAGCTGTAAGTTAACGCATTCAATTAAACAAATTTGAACTTACTTGGTAGAGTGCTGAGGTCCTGGTAGGACTTGTCGCCTCCAATGCTAAGAAATCGAAAAGAAGACAGCAATGACATGAGAGAATATTAGAGCTGTTAGTTTTGGACAATAACCACGTAGGGCAAATTGATTAAAGAGATAATGATCATACCCAGCCTCTGGAAAAGGTAAAGGGGTTGCCACCCCATCACCAGCCTCTGGAAAAGGTAAAGGGGGTGCCACCCCATCGCCAGCCTCTGGAAAAGGTAAAGGGGGTGCCACCCAATCGCCAGCCTCTGGAAAAGGTAAAGGGGGTGCCACCCCATCGCCAGCCTCTGGAAAAGGTAAAGGGGTTCATTGCCACCCCATGACCAGCCTGGAATGCCAGGCATACATCTTCAATTTTCTTTTAACCTACTATAAATAATACATAATCATGTTATCACGTTTATATCATTTATTGTTGAAACCTTCTTGGAGCACCTTTTCCTGAGTTCGCCGGGGCGGTGATTTTTCTCCTCGTGCGTTTCTTTAAAGAAGTGTAAGAAAGAAAAGTCCTGGGATCATTTAATCAATTACTGAGTACTAGAATTTACATTTGAATTTTTCTAAATAATATGCATAGCCACTGATTACATTGCATTGTGTGCCATTAGCCATCCATTACATCTCAGGCACCACTTCAAACAAACCTAACTTCACTTCAAAGAACAAAATCAGGATAGTCCAACTTGGCTATTGTCGTGGACACCGTTGGTGACGAATTATTTTTTTAAAAATCATAATAACAGTGTTATCTTATCTTATCTTATATGTTACAGACGCTCCTTCTGTACAGAAGATTATTGCGTCCTACGTATTTCTATGGTTTGTGCTTAGTCCAGTATTCTTACTAGAGTTTTAAATGATGATAAAATGTTGGCTTTCCTGGTTTCTTCAGGCAACCCATTCCACGCCCGAATATCGGACGGAAAGAAAGAAAACTTGTATGTGTTTGTTCTTGCATATGGAATAAGAAAGGTGTTTTTATCTTTATATCTATCTGAGGGTTGTATTAAGTTATCTTTGTGTTGTAGGCCTATTTCTAAATTAGAATTAATTGCCTTATGTATAATTACTAATTTACTCTTGGTTCTTCTATCCTCTGGTGTTTCAAGGTTTAATGATTTAACTAATGGTGTTACTCTTGTCAGTTTTGAATATTCTCCAGTATTGAATCTGGCAGCTCTTTTTGGATTTGTTCTAACTTATCCATATTTTCTTTGGTGGATGGGTCCCATACAGAAGATGCATATTCTAGTATAGGTCTCACCAGGGTGAGGTAGCATTTTAGTTTTATATCTTTGCTACATTTGTAAAAGTTTGTGTAAGTGTTGACCTAATGGCCTACCTCCAAGACAAGCCGCGATAGTCAATCAGCAGGCCAATGATTCCACCTTCAGCTCCCCGTCCAGCCTGGGAACAAGTAATTAAAAACATCGTCATCCAACACTATTGAGATCTCACCTGAATGATGTACATTGTATCGGACACAAACCATCTGGATTTGTCCTTGTAGCATAAAATATATATCACATATTCCTACATAAATTTTATGAATAAACCACTGATGTCTTAAAAAATAACTTTCAACTGTATAAGCATGAACCTCATTTTCAAATAGCGATTATCTACAACTAACCTCCCAACCCCACCCTCCCAATCCCCAAACTTAAAGTTAATTTATTTTAAAAACGAGTACCTTCGAAAATTACACCCAATTTTCCCATTTTAAAAAAAACAATAATTATATTTTCTCCTATGACTAGACTTATTGTATCCAAACTATTAATCCTCATTATCATTATATTTCTAGTTAAACATGTATTAATTGATTTTTACATTGTTCACGAAACCTTTCTCAAATTATTGGTAGGTCTTAGATCTATACAAGAAAATTTCTGACGTCACATTTCATTGATAATTAAGAGCCGTTAAAGACGGAATTAAAGGCTGAAAACATTCAAATTTTGCCATTAATTTTATTTATTTATTTATTTTATATTTTGTTGTTGATGTTGTTGTCGGAATGGGTTTTTTGTTTATCTTCAAAACCAATACATTAATAGCAGTCGAATTTTTTCTCAGAACTTTTTTTAAAGAGCATTTCAAGTTCCCACCTTGATAGAGTGGCGTCGGTAAGGGGACGGTGTTCTTATAAGAATATTTTATTTGCTGGAAATCTTTCACAATCCAGTCAACTCGGAACTGATACGGATACTACTTACAGTTAAAGAATCACCAAGGGCCGCAACCACCTTCACGTCAGCTGGTCTCAAACTGTGCACTGGACACAAGGAAATAAAAATTGGATGGGAGATAATACAGTTATATAAAGGTAGATTTGACAAAACAACAAGTATTACATAAACATAGATACGATATGGTTTTTCTTAGTTCAGACCTCGGTAGCAATGAACTGATTTTTTTTTCAAATCACACTCTGCAAACTCACAAACTCTTTCACTTTTAATTTTATGTTATTTTCCCATCACTCCAAAGCAAGCCACTTCAACAAACCTGAGGTGGGTACTGTTGGCGATGGGTTCAGCCCGGGGCATGGGAAACTCGCTGCAACATTCTGAAAAGGAAACATCTCAGTATTGTTACCCGGGAACTCAAGGCCAAAACCTATTACACACTGCAGTAAAAGAAGTGCGGGATAATGACATTTAGCATGAAAATAATGAACTAAGTATTCAAGAATCTAATCTGTACACATAAATATTGACCTACTTTGTAAAGATTTGGCCTGGCACCGAAAACCTTGTCAAATTCTGCGGCGTAAGTTTTGTTAGATTTGTACAAGTGAATTATCTTAGCTACGAGGACCTCTTCCCGCCTCTCCAAATCTGCATACAGATATATGACATGTGCTAGAAGCGTTCATTTGAAATAAATTTGATGGTTTCAATAAAGTTTAATGTTAGCTTAATGACCCTGCATGGTATATTTGATGTTCTCTGAGTTATTGGCCTCCCGTCCGTGTTGCATTTAAATGAGATGTGTGTGGGGTGGGAGGGGAAATCGGACGATCACAATTCTGAACTTGAACCTAGTTGGGAGAAAACCCGAAATCTCTATATAAAAAAAATAATGTATAATCTTGCGATCTTACCATTGTATTTTTTACGAAGTTATATTAACAACTTTTCAGTAGTTATTGATACATGTCATTGGGGCCTGAGGTGAGCAGTTGTAAAATTATGTATTTACATTATATTTTTATTAAAACTCAGCTTTGTTCCATTGATATACATGCATTTTAAGGTGATTAGTGACTTTTTTTCGAAGATGGTTCATAATGGTTGACTGGGCCGCTCAACCTTAACACCTATCAGAAGCTCAAAGCCATTAGATTTCATAAATGTACACAGCCCTTAATGGTTAATTTGAAACTGATGTGATGATTCATGCTCAGGAATTACATTAGCATTATTTCCGAAAGGTCTGAATGAATTTAGGTCGACGGGATTCGAATTCAGTTTTCCAAGAGTTATGCTTTTGCCCAAACATCGTGATTAAATAAAAAAGCTCAGTTGAGTTCGTAAGACATGAAGCCTATACGACGTCATTGCGAGTAAGTGTGTGTAAAGGAGGTTTTGTGATTGGTCGAATGTTTTTGTGTAAGGAAAAGTGTTTGTGAGGGGGATAGCGCATGCGTGGGAGTGGAAATGTGTTTAATGGGACGTGAGTATGTGAGTTAGTGAAAGTGTGAGTGATTAGGTGATTATATTTGACGCAAGGGAAGTTTGTGGGTGAGAGGGGAAGAGGGTATTTGTATTAGAAATATGTATGTTTGTCATGGGTCAGTGTGTGATTGGAATAGTATAACTATGTGAAGGGCATTTAGTGTGTATGTATTTGAAGGGATTTTAGCATAAGTATGTATGTGAATGGGAGGTGTGTGTATGTGGAAGAGTTTATTCGTGTGAGGTGAAGTGCTTATGTGCGTGAAGGGGAAGTATGTGTGTTTGGGAGAGTGTATTTGTGTGAGATTGAGTTTGTGTAAGTGGGAGAATATCTGTAAGAATGTTAGGTGTTTTATTGTTTTAAAGTTTTATATTAAGTCAAGCCCGATTCAATCGCCACCCCCCCCCCAACCAAAAGAAAAAAATGGAGAAAAAAAGCAGCAAAAATAGTATTCTTGTATTGAGAGTGGCATTGTCACGTGATCTGATTGACTTAATATACGCTCCTTCTGAAAATATTTGAACAAACAAAATTTGATAAATTTAACAGTTTTTAAATTATTCATTTATACTTTTAACTGTTAAATCTGGATGAGCTTCCTAAAACTACATTTTAAAATAACATTGGCCTGTTACAGTGTTTGGAGAACTTTACATTCATTGCCCCTTACCTTATCACGAATAAATATATTTGTTCAGTAAATTGAACGACAACTAAAGATCGTGAGAACCAATTCTTGATTGTCACATTGTCCTTCAGTCGTTCAACGTGGCAAATGGTTACTGAGAGACCATAAATCACGAAATAGGTGACTGCTGGCTAGGACTGAAGATTACAAATTACTTCCCATGTTACGATACTTTGATATCTCCCGAAAGAAGATTTATCCTGACAACACAGGTTGTACAAATACTTTTTTGCTTTCCTACTAGGCAAGCACTTAAACGGCGATTTCAATACAATAAGAAACACATTTTTAAATATCAAGTAACATAATATAAGTTAACAGTTGTATATAAGATCAAATGACAAGCTAGTACAAGGCCGGCTTTAGGCATAGGCACACTAGGCAGTCACCTAGGGCCTCCGACTAGTCTCGTCAGTAGTGGAGGTCTTACACAAGAATCTTTCCATATTTATTATTTATTTTTCTACTACATTTAGGGCCACAAAATTCAATTCGCCTAGGGCTCCTATTCCATTAGGCCGGCCCTGGTGAGTAAATTCCCGAAGTATCAGCATATACCATGACGTAATTATTTTGTTGCAGTTCAAAAAGAACACAATTTAACAGTACGTTTTTCAGTTTGTCGAAATTTTTCTTCGAAGTTGCTGTAAATCTTTTAATCTCCCAGTGTTTAGCAGCAGAATTTTAAGTTGAATGCAGGTTTCAAGGACTTTTGTGTTTATACATATATTAATGGACATTTTTATATAAATTTTTTCAGCATTTACCTGTCTTCCCTTGGACGCTGACCAGTATAACCAAACAAGCCAAGGACACACTCACTGCTACTTGTTTCTCCATGTCTGAGTGGTGAGCCTGCTGTCCACACTTGCATTTAATGGGACAGTGGACCGAAGATTTCCGGAAGATTATGTACCGCTATTTACATCACTGACATAGTTTTTGGTGCTTATCTGCTTTGAAAAGATAAAAGAGTCCGTCGTACAAATTTTTATCTTTTGGTGGGTTCTATCAGAGGCGGATCCAGTAACAAAAAACTCGTCTCGATCCATGAGTTGTATTTGTTTCCTATAAAATATGCTATCTTTACGCTTTGCCTACAAGATCTCTTAAACGTGTTGGCAATTTCAAAAGACCTTGGTGGCATATTGATCCAGCCTCAACTCCACAAATCATCAATTTTCTCTGTTTCTTGTTTATTAATGAGTGCAAAGTTTCTGAAATGAGAACTCTGATTGCACATGGAAAAGTTCGATGCCCTTTATATCACGTGATGATTACACGTAGTAACGACATTTAGAACGACTGACATCATGGTGTGATTTTTTGTTTAACATAAATAGCTATTACATTAGTCTATAATAATTTTACT
The DNA here is from genome assembly GCA_002072015.1 of Radix auricularia. Classification (NCBI taxonomy): domain Eukaryota; kingdom Metazoa; phylum Mollusca; class Gastropoda; family Lymnaeidae; genus Radix; species Radix auricularia. Next base: position 182,273 of record MUZC01002565.1, read on the forward strand.
TTTATATATTGGTTCATTAGCTATTACATCATTCAAAGACTAACGGGAAAGTTTATGTAAGCACGTGTAGACATGTATAAGAACTATTGAAAACCCTCACAAATTTTTGGCTTATACAAAGTCATTTATACATTATAAAGTCTATAATCTTACTGGATTTTAATGAGTTCACAAGTGTTTAAACATTTTTTAAAAGTTAATAGAGTAATGTAAGAGGAAGCAAGAATTGTTTTAAAAATTCTACTCAGTTCAGCGTTATAGAACCTTTTTCTTTATCCCCCTGAGAGGTCTTCCATAAAGAACGTTCCGCTTCACAAGTGGAAGGGGGTATAAGAATGTGTGACAGTTTGTAACAGTTGGGGGGGGGG
>MUZC01002565.1:193216-208952 GCA_002072015.1 Radix auricularia
GATGTGACGTAGTGGGACTACATTGAGAGATGTTATAACCTCACGTCAGATGATGTGACGTAGTGGGACTACATTGAGAGATGTTATAACCTCACGTCAGATGATGTGACGTAGTGGGACTACATTGAGAGATGTTATAACCGCACGTCAGATGATGTGACGTAGTGGGACTACATTGAGAGATGTTATAACCGCACGTCAGATGGGACGTAGTGGGACTACATTGAGAGATGTTATAACCTCACGCATCAATCTCAAATAGCCTTGGTGTCGAGGCAAACAAAAAAACATTATTGCCTGCAACACGATATGAGGTCAGTGCTGCTGCATAGGTGGTTATGTTCATGGTGAATGGTGGTTATTGTCAGGGTGAATGGTGGTTATTGTCAGGGTGGCTATGGTCAAGGTGGCTATGGTCATGGTGGCTATGGTCATGGTGGCTATGGTCAGGGTGGCTGTGGTCATGGTGGCATTGATCATGGTGGCTATGGTCAGGGTGGCTATGGTCAAGGTGGCTATGGTCAGGATGGCTATGGTCAGGGTGGCTATGGTCATGGTGGCACTGGTCAGGGTGGCACTGGTCAGGGTGGATTTGGTCATGGTGGCTATGGTCATGGTGGCTATGGTCATGGTGGCTATGGTCAGGGTGGCTATGGTCATGGTGGCTATGGTCAGGGTGGCTATGGTCAGGGTTGCTATAGTCATGGTGGCTATGGTCAGGGTGGCTATGGTCATGGTAGCTATGGTCAGGGTGGCTATGGTCAGGGTGGCTATGGGTTAGGGTTAGGGTGGTTATGGTCAGGGTGGGGTTGTTATGGTCAGGGTGGTTATGGTCATGGCGGCTATGGTCAGGGTGGTTATGGTCAGGGTGGGGTTGTTATGGTCAGGGTGGTTATGGTCATGGCGGCTATGGTCAGGGTGGTTATGGTCATGGTGGCTATGGTCAGGGTGGTTATGGTCATGGCGGCTTTGGTCATGGCGGCTATGGTCATGGTGGCTATGGTCATGGCGGCTATGGTCATGGTGGCTATGGTTATGGTGGCTATGGTCATGGCGGCTATGGTCATGGTGGCACTGGTCAGGGTGGCTTTGGTCATGGTGGCTATGGTCATGGCGGCTATGGTCATGGCGGCTATGGTCATGGTGGCACTGGTCAGGGTGGCCATGGTCATGGTGGCTATGGTCATGGTGGCTATGGTTATGGTGGCTATGGTCATGGCGGCTATGGTAATGGCGGCTATGGTCATGGCGGCTATGGTCATGGCGGCTATGGTCATGGCGGCTAATGTCATGGTGTCTATGGTCATGGCGGCTATGGTCATGGTGGCTATGGTCATGGTGTCTATGGTCATGGCGGCTATGGTCATGGCGGATATGGTCATGTCGGCTATGGTCATGGTGGCTATGGTCATGGTGGCTATGGTCATGGTGGCTATGGTCAGGGTGGCTCAATTGAATTGGTTTTCCTGCTATAAAGTAACAACCAAGACCTTCTGTCTGGTTTCTCCTAAATTTATAAAACCTGATTATTATATTGTACTAGCTACCACCCGAGGTGTAGCATACGCCACAGACTTACTCATGCATAGTGCTAAGAAAAGGGGGGGGGGAGAATGGACACACACAGTAGCACCTGGCTTTTGGACCACTTTAGGAACAAGTACCAGGAGTGGGCTGACAATACAACGGCCGGGGGGGGGGGGTTCGCTATCATGCCCAGGCCGAACCGATCAGACCAGAGGTGGTGTCTAATCCGTATACACCAGAGTTTAGTAACCCAAATGCGCACCGAGCATTGCCGAACCAACTCTTACTTTAACAGGGTAGACCACAACAGGGACTCGAACTGCCGTCATTGCAGCCAAGCCTCTAAGACGGTCACACACCTGCTGATGTCGTATACCGCGCTAGACAAAGCCGGGGAGGTACGGGAGGCAAAAAAGACCCACGTGAAGACAAAGTTCTATGGCACAGCTCAGCAGATTGAGCAGATTGCCCAAATATTAGCCAAGGCAATAGGAAATTATTGTCAGGCCTAAAGAATATGTGTTTAGTTTAGTAGCACGAACAAATGGGAACAACGGCAGTAATCTTTATATGTGTTTAGTTTAGTAACACGAACAAATGGGAACAACGGCAGTAATCTTTATATGTGTTTAGTTTAGTAGCACGAACAAATGGGAACAACGGCAGTAATCTTTATATGTGTTTAGTTTAGTAGCACGAACAAATGGGAACAACGAAAGTAATCTTTATATGTGTTTAGTTTAGTAGCACGAACAAATGGGAACAACGGCAGTAATCTTTATATGTGTTTAGTTTAGTAGCACGAACAAATGGGAACAACGACAGTAATCTTTATATGTGTTTAGTTTAGTAGCACGAACAAATGGGAACAACGGCAGTAATCTTTGGGGGGGGGGACCACCGCAGAGCTTAAATATCGAGAAGTATTTCGGACACCGCGACAATTTTCAGCCTCGCCACCAAATATTCCTGAAGTATTCACGAACTAAGCGTAATTTTGAGAGTGTAAGACTACGTGTCATTGAAAACATAGGAGATCACGTGACCGAAGTTATCCTAATGTTGAGAGTGTATGACTACGTTTCACCGAAGTTATCCCAATGTTGAGAGTGTATGACTACGTGTCACCAAAGTTATCCTAATGATGAGAGTGTATGACTACGTGTCACCGAAGTTATCCCAATGTTGAGAGTGTATGACTACGTGTCACCAAAGTTATCCCAATGTTGAGAGTGTATGACTACGTGTCACCGACAGCAATAGAGATCACGTGACCAAAGTTATCCCAATGTTGAGACACAAAGTTTACAGCCATGTTTCCATGTTGGAGAGCAACAACTCCGTCTATGATCTTTTCCCAGAAATATTAGACTGATAGAAACAGTTACGCGATGAACGAATTGGTATAACATTGAATGAAGCTTTTTTCCATGAAATACATGCGAAGTGGTCTTTATGTGTTTATGGTGTTTATGTGTTTATGGTGTTTATGTGTTTATGGTGTTTATGTGTTTATGTGTTTATGGTGTTTATGTGTTTATGGTGTTTATGTGTTTATGGTGTTTATGTGTTTATGGTGTTTATGTGTTTATGTGTTTATGTGTTTATGGTGTTTATGGTGTTTATGTGTTTATGTGTTTATGTTGGCTAAGGAAGGAGGATAAGAACCGGCATGAACATAAACATTTTAAATTTTAAAAAGAAAAAAAAATGGCCTCTGGGGTTTGAACCTAGGACCTATCGCATGTCAGGTGGATAAAATTACCACTACAAAATACATGCACTCAGTGAAGGAACAATGAAACTGAATGCAGACAGAATTCCTGGTCTCAAGACATGNCCCCCCCCCCCCCACTACCTTCACTAGTCAACCGTTGACTGTGATTAGTTGACCCCAGCAAGGGTCACTTGTCATGCTTACTTGCACATACCCGCTTTGGTGAAATATATATATATATATATTATATATATACATATATTTAACGGCATACTAAAAGGGTAAAAATATCGTACTCAATTATCAACACGTTCGAGCACAACATAAAAACACGAATAAAATATTTCGACACCTATATTATTTCTCCTCAAATCTTTTTATTTGTAAGTTCCTATCAAAATATTTGAACTCTTTAAATAATATCACAGCTTCTCAGTCACATTTGTTGGAGCGGTACACATCTATAAAAAAACAACAACTTTGTCATAAATAATTTATATATATTACTTTCTTTACTGCTCATGTCTTTGAATCAACTGTACAGCTTTATAAATGTTTGCTGGACCCATCACAGGATCAATCACATATTTCCTTCAAAGGAACAGTACTGTCAGACTGATCCATGGGATTTGTCTTGTGTACATGCTTTACACCAGTGTGACACTCACAATGGTCGTTGCCATCATTTAAGTTTTTTAATGCCAGACATGTACAACGTCATGGTAACTTAACTCGAGATCTTCAATGTACACATCACACGGACTGTGTACACAATAGAGGAGTTCTGTGTTGTTTGACTAAACACATCACAAGGACTGTGTACACAATAGAGGAGTTCTGTGTTGTTTGACTAAACACATCACAAGGACTGTGTACATAATAGAGGAGTTCTGTGTTGTTTGACTAAACACATCACACGGACTGTGTACATAATAGAGAAGTTCTGTATTGTTTGACTAAACACATCACAAGGACTGTGTACATAATAGAGAAGTTCTGTGTTGTTTTACACCAAGCGAAGACATTCTTATGATGAGACCGTCTCATGAGTAGACAGGTTCTTCTTACAGGTATCACAACATATCACATTCATTGACTTTCATTGTTTGCTCTGAATACATTAGTTAACTAGTGCGTCTTGTTAATTGTTCGACACTTCAATTACCGTCCCGCTCGGACAATACCTTCCATAGTATCATCGAATAATTGTCTCTGTTGTCAACGGTTTCGGTATGCACCTGAATTGTATGAATAATTAATCAAGGTATTGTTCCCGACCAACAAACACGCCCTCCCCCGCCACCACTTCGTACACCCGCCTCTGTCTAACCTCGGACACCCGCCTCTGTCTATCCTAGGACATCCCCCTCTGTCTATCCTAGGACACCCGCCTCTGTCTATCCTAGGACACCCGCCTCTGTCTATCCTAGGACACCCCCTCTGTCTATCCTAGGACACCCGCCTCTGTCTATCCTAGGACACCCACCTCTGTCTATCCTAGGACACCCGCCTCTGTCTATCCTCAGACACCCGCCTCTGTCTATCCTTGGACATCCCCTCTGTCTATTTTAGGACACCCACCTCTGTCTAACCTCGGACACCCGCCTCTGTCCATCCTCGGACACCCACCTCTGTCCATCCTCGGACACCCGCCTCTGTCTATTCTAGGACACCCGCCTCTGTCTATTCTAGGACACCCGCCTTTGTCTATTCTAGGACACCTCGGACACCCATCTCTGTCTATTCTAGGACACCCACCTCTGTCTTTTCTAGGACACCCGCCTCTGTCTATCCTAGGACACCCACCCACCTCTGTCTTTTCTAGGACACCCGCCTCTATCTATTCTAGGACACCCGCCTCTGTCTATTCTAGTACACCCGCCTCTGTCTATTCTAGGACACCCGCCTCTGTCTAACCTCAGACACCCGCCTCTGTCTAACCTCGGACACCCGCCTCTGTCTATTCTAGGACACCCGCCTCTGTCTAACCTCAGACACCCGCCTCTGTCTAACCTCAGACACCCGCCTCTGTCTAACCTCGGACACCCGCCTCTGTCTAACCTCGGACACCCGCCTCTGTCAATCCTCGTGTCCCGAGTACCGACACTTACTCTCCATGTAGCGGTACTTAAAGGTGTCGGGGACGTTAGGATAACATCCACACGTTACATCTGGTGGTACACAGCTGAGATCACTGCATATCCATTAATCCATTAATCCACTTATATGAACGTGCTGAAACTGCCATTATACATCCGCTGTCAGAGATCATTGAACTAACGCACAGAAAATATATCCGTTAGTGAAAATAGCTGGCAACATCAAATGGATGTTAAGGGATAGGTCTAAAATGAGATCCGATAGATGTCAAGGGATAGGTCTAAAATGAGATCCGATACATGTCAAGGGATAGGTCTAAAATTAGATCAATGGATGTCACGGGATAGGTCTAAAATGGGATCCGATACATGTCAAGGGATAGGTCTAAAATTAGATCAATGGATGTCAAGGGATAGGTCTAAAATGGGATTAACGAAATGGTGTTCTTGAATTCATGTCATGGTTCAGTGAAATCATTCAACTGCCGTAGATTCATGTCACGTTTGAAAGAAATCATTCAACTGCCGTAGATAAACGTCAGTCAGGTCATCAGATTTAAGCATTATAAGGAAAGTACAGAAATACGTGACACAAAACGTCTGTGCATAGCATTGAAGCACAGCAAATATTTTATAGACAAAGAAAACATTTCATAGACAAAGAAAACATTTCATAGACAAAGAAAACATTTCATAGACAAAGAAAACATTTCATAGACAAAGAAAACATTTCATAATTTCAGCAAGCATTTCATAGACACATCAAACATTGCAGAGACACAGAAAATAAAATTGAGATTTTTACCTGTTCAAATGAAATAATTTAATCCGTTTTTTAAAAGTATTTTTTCCTAACAAATGTTAACAAAATGGTTTCCCAAGGGTTCTCAAAGTTCAAACGTGCGGTAAATAAACCGTCCGGTAAAAAACGTCCGGTAAAAACGTCCGGTGAATTTGAAAGAATCAACAGCGGTTCAAAGAACTAGCCACGATCCAGAAGAGGCCGACATCCCTGCTTCTAGCTGACTCCATGCTGCTGCTGTAGCACGCGCAGACCCGCGCCAAATCTACTCACGCGAGGCGCACGGAGCCCGGGCAACGATGGCAAGATTCAACCTACGGGGCCGGCCTTCAGAGCTTTAGCTCAGGGCTGGAGGGAGAGAGAGAGAGTTGGTTGCCCGTGAGCAGGCACGTGTAAGTGAGGTGGCGGGCGGGGTGGAGGGGGTGAAGGGAGAGCTTATACGGTGTGGGGTGTAGTTAGTCGTTTAGGCATTAATGCGGAAAGGGAAAGGGGGGTGTGTGGAGGAGGAATGGTGTGATGGAGGGTACGAGATACATAGATGAAGCGAAATTTGATTTTTAGTAAACACACTTGGAAACGGAGAGATAGAGAGCGAGATATATATATATATATATATATATATATATAAAGTGAGAGAGAGAGAGAGAGAGAATCCTTGATTTTATTTTCATTCAGTGGTACATGCCCGTTACAACCCGCCCCAAACTATTCCATTTTGACATATTCCATCCCATTTTTATCCACTCCATCCCATTTTGACCAACTTCTATCCAATTTCATAATATCACCTAACTCACCCAAACCCAGTAATCCTACACAACGCATAGCAACCCATCCTATCCCAATCAACCAATCCAAACCAGTCGTCTTATCTTATCTTAGATATACAGACGCTCCTTCTATGCAGAATTGCGTCCACAGACCATGAGAGATGATCTGTTGGCAAGTGATGCAGCGGTCACAGGCCACGGCTATAGGGGTTCCACGCATTACCCCAGCCGCCTAACTATTGTCTAGTTAGGTACCCATTCGGAGCTGGGTGACTCGGGGACTCCTCAGGCCGCGAGAACAAATCCACACCTTCGTGTGGATTCGAACCCGTGACCATCGGTATGACAGTCGAGAGCGCTTCCTCTCGACCACCACGTCCCAGTCGTATTACAACCAATTCGAAAACAACATCACCATCCAAACCCATCCTCTCCCAAGATATTCTATCAAACCCGTCTTGACCCAACCAAACCCATCCTTTTCCAGCCCCTCCTATCCCAACTCATCTTAACCCAACTGAACCCATCCTATCCCAACCCATCCCAAATATTACATTAAAATGCTGGCTTTGGTCAACTAATATGTTTTTGTTAAAATTCTCATAGGTTGAGGTCAACTTATATTGTTCTTGATTCTTGTTAAACCAGGTTTGGGGTTAACAAATATGGTTTTTGGGTTAAAATTCTCATTAAACCAGGTTTGGGCTCAACTAATATGGTTTTTTGATTATTGTTGAACCAGACTGAGTTCATTTTATCCGTTTGTTAGCTAGATACGAACCCAGAAAGTAATTCACAGTTTCATTGTCTTTCATATCTTACTAATCATTTATGTCACAATGCGATTTTTATGACTTACCTACAAAAATGACTACACCAATTTTAGGTAAAAGTGTTTAACTTTTTTCTATGCTTCCAATCGTCCTGTCGAAGAATATGTCGAGACAATCACAATCTATTATATTTGCGATATGAACATGACATTTGACTGATGACGTGAGCACAGTTAAATTATGACATTTTAATGACATTTGGACATGCAGTTATTTCACCATTAACCACGTGCATAATGCCATGTCTTTGAATGGTGTCGACCACTTGACATTTGCAGCATTCATAGTTCTGCTCCGCTGGTGCGCAATGGTGCGCTCAAGAACTTAGCTCTCGTGAACAAAGAAAACGTCGAGTTGGCTCCGAGGAAACGTGTACAGACAAGCAATCGGGTTGCCGTTTGTTTGTTGCCATACCAGCGAGTCGCGAGAACCACTTGATATTAGGTACCCCAAACATACACACACGCACGCATACACACACACGAAAAAAACATCACCTCATCCCGGTGTCGTAAAGATACAGAGCAAGGTTACATTAGGATGGAATATAATAAAACTTTTTGAGGTTTTCAAGATTTTCTTTTTACTTCCAAATCTCACTTATTGTTTCGGTATCAGTATCTCGGTACAAAGTTAACTCTGTTTCTTACCGTTTGGTTTTACACTTGTATCTGGACTGAGATCACTACAAACACGTGATTGGTGGAGGATCAGTGTTTATTACTGGAAAGCTAGCTGTAATTTAATGTAACGTTTTTTTTTTTTAAAGTCGGGTACAAATGTGTTTTAGTCAATGTTCGTTCAGTGCCGTAGATAGGGGACGGGGTGTGCACATTCGAAAGTCCCCCCGGGCCACCACTTGAGAGAGGCCCCCCAAGGCAGTATGCGATTTTTTTTAAAACATTAAATATTACGGTACCGCCATGTAAACGTAAGCAGGGCCACCAAAGGAGGCCAAGCCCTCTCCCCGGGGACCACAAAGTCTCTACAAATCTATAGCTACGCCTCTGCGTTCGTTATCTTGAAGCTGAATCATAACTTTCCTGCCTATAAACTAATTTTGAGAGGAAAAATACGAGACAAATTCTCCATGGAAATTCTCCATTTGCTATCATTGACTCCCCAAGAAGATGAAAATTCAATTCAAACATTATTAAAACCAATAACATAAACGAAATACTGTACATGAATTTTTTTTAAAAAAATGAAGATGAACATAGAATTTTAGAACTCATGCCTGGATTCAATACATACTCTACGATCTTTCACTGCAATGTATTGTTAGAAAACTATTTCTCTATTTTATTATTAATTTTTGTTTAGACATAGTTCATTTTAACAATTGCGACTATTGGATTTTTATTTATATCAGTATTACATGTCATGTAAATGATCACTAAGTAGATATCAGTATTATAGGTGATATATGTGATCACTAAGTAGATATCAGTATTATAGGTGATATATGTGATCACTAAGTAGATATCAGTATTATAGGTGATATATGTGATCACTATGTAGATATCTGTATTACAAGTTATATATGTGATCACTATGTAGATATCAGTATTACATGTGATATATGTAATCACTATGTAAAGCTCACTTTTGTATCTCCTTGGTCAGCTACTGGTGTCATTTAGCCAATGTTACCTGCCTCCTGACCATAGGTCCCTTGAAGCAAATGGGGAATGATTGTCGAAAGCTGGTGGGCAGTTCGTGTCAATATCATAGTGACCAGGTCAGTGTTAAGTTATGTTGAGGTGCAAAGCAGCGAAGACCTAAAGGAAAATAAGAATACGGTTTCAGGTTGTGTCCAGGACGCACTCTCTACTTGAGCTAAGTTTTGGAAAGAAAGAAAAAATTATATATATATAAAATTCTCTACATGGTCCGACCAAGTCGGACAAGACGTAGCAAGCTGTCTGACCTCTGACCCCACCGACCAATCAGATTGCAAGAAAAAAGTAGTAAACATTCAAAATTTCGTTGAATTGAAGTCAATAACTGTGTTCTTTGAAAACAGCAAAATAACATGTATTTCGTAGTGTAATGGTTATACCATTTGCCTAACACGCGGAGGTCGGAGGTTCAATTCCCAGTTACGACATTGCTTATTTAAATTTTTGAAAATATATGTGTTTGTGCCCCTACTATCTTTTCGATCGACATAACAAGCACAAGACGAGTGGGAATAAGCTTGAATGACCTTTGTCAGGTTATGCCAATTAGTTTATGGTTGGCAAGCTAAGGTGGTGCGGGATGGCAAGTGGCTAATCACAGTGAACATGTTTGCAGATCAACAAGATGTCGCAATTATCACCGCCCCCGAGGTGCATTCGCGTTGTTCTGATTTCATCATGATGTAGTTTTGTGTCTGTTCACCCCCCTCCACGTTCTTTGCACTATCTATGAGCAAAACTGCGGCGTATGCTACGCCGCGGGCATCTAGTTTTCATTTATTTTCCTTAATCCATAATACTAAATCCTTTTCAAAGTATTCATCTAATCTTTAATTAACCAAAATAACAACAATGTTAGCTGTTTAACTATATTATATTGTGTATTCTATAATATTCTATAATAAAAACACTAAGAGGTAATATTATGTAGGCAGCCATTTTTGTTGATATTGACAATAAACTCTTAACTCTCCTTACCATAACTGTTAACATAAAATAAAAGCACAAACAAACCTTGCAAATAACTTAGATTACATCAATTATACATTCAAAGCGAAATTTTTGTATTAAAATTAATTAAATTAGAACAAATAAACACAATTGAACAAATCATACTTAAACCTCTATAGTATAATTATAATTAATAATAATTAATTATAGTAATATCTTTAGCCTTAGACCTAGCCTTACCGAAAATTAGAATTTTAATCTCAGTCTTAGTAATAAATAACCACAGTGCTTTTAACGGCATTAAAATCAACCAACAAACATCGTAATAATCATAGTGATACATCAATTTAACTAAACTACCACAACGCTAAGCACACTGACTACATCTCTATGACAGATTCTATATTAAGCACAGTAAAGGAAATTACCATTAACCAATGAAAACATAACAATAATAAAATATGTAGATACAGGCTAAAGCACTTAATTTAAATCTGCCCCCCCCCCCTCAAGCGACATAGAAATTAACCCAGGCCCAATGTCATGTAAATGCCAAATTTGTACAAAGTCATGCACTAGTAAACAAGGAGCAATTCAGTGTGACACCTGCAATGAATGGTACCACACAGTTTGCCTGCATGCTAATACACCCAAGTACATATCAATGGGCCTAAGAAATAAATATACATCTTGGCACTGCACACATTGTGGATTTCCCCAAATCAATTCAGACTTGTTCAATTATAGGGACCTGATCACCACAAACTTTTACAGTGTTTTGGCTAATTCTAATATAAAAAACACCCTAGATAAAATCAGACCTGCCACACAAACCCATGAAAATAACAAATCTAATAATACTGACAATCAAAACACTCTTAAAACTCTAATAATTTTTAAAGCATAAAAAATAAAATTCCAGATTAGAACTTCTTTAAAAAACAGAAGAACCAGACATAATTGCTGGTTCTGAAACTTGGTTGAACCCCAATATATATAACTCTGAAATTTTTAGCAGCCTTTATTATATTTTTAGAAAAGATAGAACAGACAACCATGGTGGCGTCCTACTTGCAATAAAATCAACTCTCATAGCCGAAGAAATTAGCACACAACCAAACTCTAATATAGAATCTGTTTTCTTGTAAAATAGTTACACCAAACTCAGCACCCTTTATTGTAGGCAGTATATATAGGCCACCACATACAAACATAGAATACATGAAGAATCTCTGCAGTCAACTAATTTCTATTAAAGAAAATCATAAAAATGCTGTAATTTTGACCAGGGAGTCTTTAACCTTCCAGATATAAATTGGAAAAACTATACAATTGATAGCCACCAAAATAATACAGAAATTAATTAACATTTCTTAGACACTATAAACACTATAAACCTAGAACAGATGGTAAAACAACACCTTGGAAAAAGCAAAACACCAGATTTATTTCTAAGAAACAGACCAGGACTAGTAGTAGACTGCACAATAATTCCTGGGCTGTCTGACCATGATATTGTTGGGGTGACCAATACAATAAAAACTAAAATAAATAAGATGCCAAGAAGAACATTATATCTTTGGAATAAATGCAACTTAATAAATTTAGAACCGTCAGCTGCTAATATCCAACAAAATTTCCTAAAGTAAATTCAGCATAGATAGCCCCGTAGAAGAAATATGGAAGGAAATAAAGACAAATCTAAAAACCATAATGGATGAGAATGTTCCGACAAAACTAACTTCAAACACAATTAACAAATGTTGGTTCAATTCTAAACTCAAAAAAAGTTATGCAAACAATAAGAGAACTTATTTAAGAAATTTATGAGGCTACCAAGGATACACAAAAATTACTGTTTGATGTTGTTTGATGTATAAGACCCATTATAAAAAGTTGTTTTATGTATAAGACCCATTATAAAAAGTTGTTTGATGTATAAGACCCATTATAAAAAGTTGTTTGATGTATAAGAATCATTATAAAAAGTTGTTTGATGTATAAGAATCATTATAAAAAGTTCTTTGATGTATAAGACCCATTATAAAAAGTTGTTTGATGTATAAGAATCATTATAAAAAGTTGTTTGATGTATAAGACCCATTATAAAAAGTTGTTTGATGGATAAGACCCATTATAAAAAGTTGTTTGATGTATAAGACCCATTATAAAAAGTTGTTTGATGGATAAGACTCATTAAGGAAAGTTGTTTGATGCAATATTAATAGTAGCCCTCCTACCCTCCCCTCCTACCCCACCCTCCCCACCAACGAGTTTCCGAACGTCGTATAAATCAGACAGGAGAAAATTGTTTCAAAAATTCCAATTACGTCCCCTGTCACCCCTCCTAGAGGCCGGAGATTACTTTCGCGCCCATTTCATATTTCTGAAGCAAAATGGCCGACCATTTTATGATGGGTTTATGGCAAATGCATATTTGGGAGGTGGAGCACAAGGGGATGGAGGCCAAATTGTAATTAAAGGCAAAGGCAGGTTGGGGGGATGCATGTGTTGTTATGGATACATTGAAACTGGGACTTTAAGTTGATTTGGATTAAGTGAATATACAATGGGAAAAGGGCGTAGTCCAGATTATTGACACCACGATAAGAGGTCAAAAAGATGTTGAGCTAAGACCACTAAGATGGTTGAACCTTTCCAAAGGTCATGCATGAGTTCACGTTAGTTTAAGTAATACACTGTAGTCGTAGTCGACTATTGCTGTTAGTTTAAATAATACACTGTAGTCGTAGTCGACTATTGCTGTTAGTTTAAGTAATACACTGGTATTTGTACACGCGTCGAGACTTATCTTATCTTAGATATACAGACACTCCTTCTATGCAGAAGATAATTGCGTCCACAGACAATGTAATTTGTGACAGATTTGCCGTCAGTGGTAAAAAGGTGAGGCAGGTCATTGCCCTAGCGATCGTTTCCTAGAGTATCTTCACGCTAAAACTACAAGAAAAACTTATGAAGAGTCAGGAGTCTCGAACTTCATCTTGTTCTAAAACATGTGACCTAATTTTAATTTAAAATATGGATAACTTTGGGTCACAAGAAACATTACAATGTGACAATGAACAACATGACAATGTGACAATGACAAACATTACAATGTGACAATGACAAACATGACAATGTGACAATGACAAAAATTACATTGTGACAATGAAAAACATTACAATGTGACAATTACAAACATTACAATGTGACAATGACAAACATTACATTGTGACAATGAAAAACATTACAATGTGACAATGACAAACATTACATTGTGACAATGACAAACATTACAATGTGACAATGACAAACATGACAATGTGACAATGACAAACATTACGATGTGACAATGAAAAACATTACAATGTGACTATGACAAACATTACAATGTGACAATTACAAACATTACATTGTGACAATGACAAACATTACAATGTGACAATGACAAACATTACAATGTGACAATTACAAACATTACATTGTGACAATGTCAAACATTACAATGTGACAATGACAAAGATTACATTGTGACAATGTCAAACATTACAATGTGACAATGTCAAACATTACAATGTGACAATGACAAACATTACAATGTGACAATGACAAACATTACAATGTGACAATGAGAAACATTACAGTGTGACAATGACAACGAACTCTTCTATGATTTACTTGATTCGAGTCAAATTGATACAACAGATTTTTTAAAAAAAAACCATATCACCAATTTGACTATTATCTTTGACTGTTTTAGCTGACATGCCTCATCCTTTGATTGTGTTTCACTCATTTATTTATGTAAATATCTCAAGTTTATTTAAATAACTCTGGGAGGTTCTCAATCTTGTATTAACTCGTCGTCACAGATATTACCTATTACCTATTACCTATAAACCCAAAGTAAGCTAAAATTGAATCACAATCGTTTGCGCTGATAAAAAGAGGCGGCATTTTCTCTTCGAACGAACAGTGTTACGTCATCGTAATGACGAAGCAGGCAAAGTCTTAAAATGTGTTTCAATGACGTGTCGAACGGGAGTCCCCAGAGAATATCGCCGCCAGCTATTTTTCTTATCGTATCTTATGTGTTACAGACGCCCCATCTGTATAGAAGATTATTGAGTCCTAAGTATATCTATCGTTTGTGTTAAGTCCTGTATTCTTATTAGAGTTTTAAATGATGATAAAGTTTTGTCTTTCCTGGTTTCTTCAGGCAACCCAATCAATGCCGAATACCGGACGGAAAGAAAGAAAACTTGTATGTGTTTGTTCTTGCATACCGAATAAGAAAGCTCTTTTAATCTCTATGTCTATCTGAGGGTTGTATTAAGGGGCCGTCCATAAATGACGTCACGCAATTATGGCCGATTTTTTACCCCCTCCCCCCCTACGTCACGCGTCGTCACAAAATCGTCGACCCCCCCCCCTCAAAAAATACGTCACANGCCAGTGATTCTCAAACTTTTTCGTATCAGACGACCGCAAAGAATTTTTCCATTTCACCAGGTACCATTGCATTCTTTTCCCGTTTTGACATGATTTTCTCTGTACTTATTTGATAGCATAATGAGCACCTACACAGCTGAAAGCCCTATAAGATTAATTATGCATTCTGCTTGTTTTATATATTACATTTTTTAAAAGAAATGTTTAGTTGCCATGGCATAGCAAGACAGCTAACGAACAATACAGCGGTAATGTCAAAAACCATTGATGTGAAAACCTTCACGATTAAGCTCGCGAATGTGACTATTGATATTACAAGGATCATTGCATTGTTAAAGACCTAGAATATATAGATACAAGACAATTCCTCAAATTGATTTCGATCTTCTAATGACAGTTTCCCTGCTAAGTATATGCACATCAAAGGCATTTGATCTAAAATTATCACATTGATATCACATCTCATGTTTTCTAAAAATTATTAGGTATGCGCTGGAAGAGAAAAATGGCCCAATCTGTATGAACCCCACATTTGTGCAGGAAAGTAGGGTGTCATTTTGTGCGTCGCAAAATACAGTAATTCTTGCAAGTTGAGGACTGAAATACTATGACATTATTAAAATATCCAACATTATCATAAGTTTTAACTCCAAAAGTCACAAGTTTGTTTGTTTTTGTTTTTTTTTTCTTTTCAATTCTTTCCTCTTCAGGATTTTACGTACGTCAGACAACAGTTGTAAATATAATTTCACCAATAAATTGTCTCATTTGGGGTAAAAATGGAGCTCTTGGGGGTAATGCTCAATCATTGTGGGCATAGAAAATTTGCTAGAATCCGCTACTTTTGGGTTAACAGTATTGTTAATATAAACTTTTATAATTTTAATATTTAGGTAT
>MUZC01002565.1:220776-231904 GCA_002072015.1 Radix auricularia
GGGAGGGGTGTGTGGGAAGAAAAGTGAGTAGCATAAGTTTGTGTGATCTGTTTATTTCCATTAAATATTTCAACCAAAGTTCTCTTCTTTAAAATGTTATTTGACTTAAAAGATTCCAATAGAAAGTATATTAGACATGTTGTGTTTATTAAAATTTAGAGTATATTAAGCATGGAGTTTTATTAAAATAGAAAGTATATTAGACATGGTATTTTATTAAAATAGAAAGTATATTAGACATGGTATTTTATTAAAATAGAAAGTATATTAGACATGGTAACAAGGCCGGGAATAAGAGTAAGGCGACATGGCAGGAAACTACAGAGAGACTGGTATGGTAAGACCGATGCCATCCGCGGGTTGTTACTTACTAAACAATTTATTTCATATTTAAAATATGAAAGTTTTGTTCCAACAGACTCCAAAGTGAAAATGAAACGTCACAAGTCGTAGCACAGGTCTGTCGGTGTACTTGCTTACTATAAAACTCAGAGTTGACCGTATAGCTCTTGCTTATGAATTGGACGCTCTATTTTGGTAGTTGTTATGCAGAAGCGTTTACAGAACATTGGCGTCGAAGGGCAAGGGATGTGGACCCTCGTTTTGCTTGTTGGCCCAAGTTGCCTTTGGTTGCCCCTGGTGTGCACAGCAGTATATATAAGTCACTGTTAAATATCAAGAATTTCCTTGAAGTCGACATTTTCATGAAGCATGCATCACTGCCATTGACTAAGTTGCCTTTGTCCATCCCGCTGAGAGCTTTTACAGCAACGTCAGATGAAGTACGGACATGTGAAAAGCCAACGTACAGTTGTCCATGAGTGAAGACTGGTTCTGGAAAATATATGCCGACTTTATCTAGAGTTTGTCTTTGAGGCTTGTTGATGGTCATGGCGAAAGCCAGATTGACTGGGAACTGTCGTCTCCGTAAAACAAAAGGTAGATCTGTGCTTGCAGGGGCTCAGTCAATTCTTGGAATAAAAATGTTTGTTGCTGCTGTACGCCCAGTGAGTATTTTGGTAATGATGGTGTGTTGTTTCAACGATTGTAGACCACTAATCGGGTCCCATTACGAAGTCCTCGCTTTGTGTTCAAATTTCGTAGTAGAATGATAATTGCTCCAACTTTTATATTTAAGATGTGAAGAGGCATTCCTGCTGGTGAAAGTCCACTAAAGAACTCGACAAGGAAATGGTTAGGATCTTCAGGAATGGCCATTGCACCCTCGTAGTGTTGAGTCATATTTCTGGGGCTTCATTGAAAAGATGGCGGAAGAATAACAGGTTTTCTAGGACGAATACCTTCATCGGCTGCTCTAGTATGAGTGTAATCCATTAAACCGATGTATTTTCCATCCTCAAATCTGTTTGGTTATGTCGAATGTATTTAAGCCTGTTGCCTTCAGCTTTGACGTATGCGTCTACGAAGTGTTGCTGAGTCAGTTTTCCGGCACTAAGGAGCGGGTTAAATCCTTCTCTGTGACTGTATTATTGCATTTGTTTTATGCTTGTCTTGTGATTTACGGCTGGGGCCCTTCGTAATGTTGCAGGGTGGTAGTTCATTAACATTAAATCTGGGGCCCTTCATAATGTTGCAGGGTGGTAGTTCATTAACTTTAAATCTGGGGGCCCTTCGTAATGTTGCAGGGTGGTATTTCATTAACTTTAAATCTGGGGCCCTTCGTAATGTTGCAGGGTGGTAGTTCATTAACTTTAAATCTGGAGTCCAAATTTGTTCGCTAAAAGGAAGTAGTAAAGATATACCTTTGGTTCAAGGTTGGGGTAAAAAATTATACCCCTTTCAATACTTCTATCATTGTTCAGAGATCTGTATTGCATCAGAGACCCATGGAAGCAAATGCCAAAGAACTGTTAATTGAACGGATGTTTTATAAGAAGTTTTTGTGATGCTAATGGCGAACATGCCATGAGACTCTCAATTAAAGGACAGGCACGGATTGGTTGTAAGTGGACTTTGTTTTTTCGAGCAGCAATCACTAAATTGTTTTGTCTTGGGAACTTTTCGGCAAGCAAGTGTTAAGCATTGCAATATTCGCTGCGTGTAATGAGATCGCCGCAACTGGTACGTGAAATTTTTGGTAAAACCTGTTCATGTCGGCGTCGACGGTGTTGATGCGAGAGGCTAACCTGTTCATGTCCACGCCGACGGTGTTAATGCGAGAGGCTAACCTGTTCATGTCCACGCCGACGGTGTTGATGCGAGAGGCTAACCTGTTCATGTCCACGCCGACGGTGTTGATGCGAGAGGCTATTAGCCACCAACTTATAGAATATCGCTGTTTACAATGTTTGTTTTCTGAGGTGATCTTCAACCTAAAAGCCACCAACTTATAGAATATCGCTGTTTACAATGTTTGTTTTCTGAGGTGATCTTCAACCTAAAAGCCACCAACTTATAGAATATCGCTGTTTACAATGTTTGTTTTCTGAGGTGATCTTCAACCTAAAAGCCACCAACTTATAGAATATCGCTGTTTACAATGTTTGTTTTCTGAGGTGATCTTCAACCTAAAAGCCACCAACTTATAAATTTTAATGCCACGAGATTGGTGTCATTTACAGACATGGAGTTCCTAATTTCTCAATATTTATTTTTAAAATTTTGAAAATGAATAAAAAAGAAGTTATGTGTGTATACTGTAAATATTTTTTTTTATATATAATAAACTATTAGAAATCATTTAAAATGTAAGATTTTATTTCCAACCGAGATGATTAAATCATTGACCTTAATCTGTTTTAAAAATGTAGTTAGACTAAAAACATTATAATTAAANATGCGAGAGTCTAACCTGTTCATGTCCACGCCGACGGTGTTGATGCGAGCGGCTAACCTGTTCATGTCCACGCCGACGGTGTTGATGCGAGAGGCTAACCTGTTCATGTCCACGCCGACGGTGTTGATGCGAGAGGCTAACCTGTTCATATCCGCGATGACGGTGTTGATGCGAGAGGCTAACCTGTTCATGTCCACGCCGACGGTGTTGATGCGAGAGGCTATTAAGCGTCGATGTACAAGAAGATCATCTTCCCTTATTTTGCTTCTTTGTTGATCTGTTGGTGCAGCACGGGCCAGGCGTTGACGCTGTGCGTGTATTTCCCGGTGACGGGCGGAGTCGTCTTGTGACCTGTTGCGACGCTGTTCTCGACGCCTTGCATTAATACGCCGCGTAGCTTCTTCAATATCGACGGCGGAACGCTGTCGTTGCATGGGGGAAGGAGTAACAGTAATGATTAGCATGACTGACACACTTCAAGCAACACAGTACTGAATGATAACTTACACACCAAATAGAACTGGTTTTGAACGCTCGCGTATATTTATTCATTGAAACACTTCAAGATGAGAACATAGTACTGAATGATGACCAAAAACAACTGCACCAAAAATAACTCGTTTTGAACGTTCACGTTAATGTACTCAATTTGTCAATGAGACTAATTTTTTTCTGATTGGCTGTGGGAGTCTTTAGGAGTTTAAAGTAGACCCCTCAGCCGACGCCGCGCGCCGAATACGCCACAAAATTTTCGTCCGCCGAAAATATGCGGCGCGCCGCATTAGCCGCCGAATTTTGTCAGCCGTAAATCCGCCGAAAAATGAACGAGCCGCCGAAACGTAATGTTTTTGTTTCTTAAGTTTCATTGCGTTCCGTTTTAAGATCGATTGTATTTTTTAGAATAACCGTCGCCGGAAGTGTGATGAAAATAAGTTATTTGTATAGTTTGTTTAAACCTAAATAATATAATCACTGATAAATTTCTTACATGTTATCTTTTTATTAAAATCTTAATTTTTAAAATACTAATTAAAATAAATACAAAAAAAAATAATTAATTAATTTAAATTATAGTTAAGCTTTGTCGTAAATGGGCGACTTATTTTTTACTCAATTATGGCTCAACGATCTTCTACCTCTACTACTGCTAGTTTGTTACTAGGCCTAGCAGAAAGGTAAGCCTATATAACTATATTAACTATATACTATAATAATATACAATAATATAAGCTATATTAATTGTTTTAATTAACTAGATAAATACTAGTTTAGTCAATAACTGATGATTTTTAAGGGTGATCCTGAAGCCTTAGACTTTAGGACGTAAATGTTTTCGCTGCGAATTTTATTTTTTTCGTGAGAACTTTCATTTTTAATTTATTAAATGCATAGATATATGTCATATTTTAATTATTATAGCGCTAATTTGTAAGGCTTTTCAATTTATAAGGCTTTTTCGGCCTTTGACGCTACATTATCGGAGTAGGATGCATCATTTTTGTCTATCTAGAACCCTGCTAGCCAGATTTTATTTACCTGGAACAACCCATGCTAAAACAAATTTAATGACTGAAGATGTTTTTAAAAAAAGTTTCATTTATCCATTTTAAGATTCTTAGAAGATCAATAAATATTTTAATAAAAATTTCATTTTTATTTCCTTACTAGATGTTTGTTTCTTTTTTGCTTGTTTGTAAGTGAGAAAATTTCATTTAACCTCTTGCTGTGACAACCCAGCAAGTAGGGTGTTAGATAAACAAAATGGATGTAACATACTCTACTCTGATTATGTAGCATCAAGGGCTGAAAACAGCCTTATAAATTAAAAAACCTCGAAAATTAGCGCTATAATAGCTAACATATATAATTGCATTTAATAAATTAAAATGAAAGTTCTCAAAAGAAAATTAAAACTTTGCAGTGAAATAATATACGTGCTAAGACTGCAGGATTACCTTTTTACGTTACACCATTTCTAATGTAACAATTCTTTATGACTATATGATGATTTTAGGTGAACTCAAATGTCAGCAAATTTCACCTTAACCGAGAAGAGAGGCAGTTCATTAAAAACCTACAAGTAAATCCTAAACCGCCTAGCCTACATGGAAATTCTAAAGCACAATGCTGGAAATATTTTGGTAGCCTGTTCTCTGCTGCTGGGAGAAATGTAGACGAAGATCGAGTTTATTGTCAGCTGTGTCTCACTGCTCAGCAGTCATTGGGTGACATGGGTCACATTTCAAAAGTAACCAATTTTGCCGCAATTACATCAAGTGGCAATATGAATCTTCACTTAAGTGTCAAGCACAATGGGTCAGTAAAAAGTCAAGAAAAGTCTAATAAAATTTTGGGATATTTCCATAAATATGGCTATTTAAATACTTTTAGTGACATTTAGTATAGGTTTTATTCCAATAATTTTTACTGTTATCTATTTACTGAACAAACTATATATTACACCTACTGTGTACTATAATGAAATGTTATATAACCTAGCAGTTAGTACTGTTGTGTTTTGATTTTTTGATCATTTATTTCAGTTAGCCTTGGAAATTGCAAACTATTTGACGGCGCCTGTTGTTCAATTTCATGATGTTCTTCCTTTCTGGCGTAGCTGTGCTGCATCATCATCGTATCCACAACTTACTCAACTGGCTCGTCTACACCTATCATCATCAGCATCATCTGTACCGGTGGAGTGCATGTTTTCGGTTGCTGGTTTGATAATAAACAGCAAACGATCAAGCCTAACAGCTGATAAACTACATCGCGTTTCTTTTATCCATGACAATCATAAACTGATTTTTTAAGTGCATAACGGGCTAGAGTGACAGAAACTGATTGAGTGGAATGCATTCATGATTCGTGCACAATTTTAGTACTATAGCAAATAAAACTGTTTGTTTTTTATTGTTAAAAGTAATAAAACGTTCTGAAGTATTGTAAAAGTGTTTTATTGCTGAAGGTTTATTTCTTCATTATTGACCAGGCTTCAGCCAAATTTCAGCTGAATATTTCGTAATAAGACGAAGATCAGCTGCAAATGTCAATTTACGGAGAAATCCGGCTAATCCGGATATCAGCCGAAAAATTATGTCAGCCAGCCGAAATGTTAAAATCCGGCTAATCCGGATATCAGCCGAAAAATTATGTCAGCCAGCCAAAATTTAAAAAAAAATGCGGCTGGCAGGTCTAGGATTTGTTCTCGGGGCCTGAGTCACCCGGCTCTGAATGGGTACCTAACTAGACAATAGTTAGGTGGCTGGGGTAATGCGTGGAACCCCTATAGCCGTGGCCTGTGACCGCTACATCACTTGCCAACAGATCATCTCTCATGGTCTGTGGACGCAATTATTTTCTGCTAAGAAGGAGCGTCTGTATATCTAAGATTGACTAAATTAAACAACAATGAAATCAATTAACTGTAGTCAGTGGCCTTAAACTTAAAATAAATATCAACTATACTACTACTTTACATTATTTAAACTTAAAATAAATATCAACTATACTACTTTACATTATTAGTTATTATGAGTATTTCAAAACCGTGGGATTACCGTAAATATCGGCGTATAACACGCACTCCCCCCCCCTGAAAATAGTGGGAAAATAGTACGCCGAAATTTCCAACTTAAAATGAAGGTGCGTGTTATACACCTGTGCGTGTTGTTATACGCCGATAAATACGGCAATTTCCGACATTATCGGCACTGTCAAACCGTGGGAATAATGTTGGACATTATCGGCACGGTTATGACGTCAAAACCGTGCCAATAACGCTTGCCAATATAATTTACACAATTATTTTGTCACGAGTTTATTTATTCATTTAGTCCACTCATATCAAGGAAACTTAGGATGATAAAATGATAACCAGGCGGGTAGCTAATATACAATATTTTGAAATTTAAACAATAAATAACCAACCTCTGATTTCAATTGAAATGCTCGCCTCCCCTAACCCCAAAGACTCTTCAGAATGTGGGTATTCGCCTGTCAAAGTAAATTGTGAATTCGTTTTATTTTATGTTTGACTTTATTATCGTCAAAAAGTTTTGTTTTTTTAATTGACTGTGAACATGAACTCCGAAGATATCTGAAAGTACTTCTATGCCTTTTTTTATTAAAAGGACTGAGTCTGTGAGACAGAAATTTGTCAAAGGCTTGAGACTTTAGTTTTAGGCTTTTACATTGGCAAATACTAGACTTTTTAATCGCTATACTATACTATACACAAATTAGACTTAGACATTAAATTGGAAATAAAAATAAATCCAAGATTCATTAAACACGAGAGTATAAAGAATAATTTGTAGTGTAATGAACGACAGCGCAGAATGTCGATACACTCTCACTATATTCTCGCCGCACCCCCCCCCCCAAAAAAAAATAAAAAAATAAAAAATAAATAATAAATAAATAAATTTTAAAAAATAATAATAATTTTAAAAAATTAATATATAAAAATGTAGTATTAATAATAATTAAGAAAGGGATGAAATAAATATGGGCGAAATGTAGTCATTATCTTAATTTCATTTTATTCAGTTACTGTTAATTTTTATATCAATTTCCAACTCACACTTTCTGCTCCATTTTAGTGTGATCTATAAAGACTATTGGTTTAAAATTTATTATTTTTTAAACCACGGTTTAAAACACTTATTTTAATATCCCGGTTAAAGCTATACGGGGAAGGTAGTGGTAGAAAAGAAAGTCTATAAATATCGGGATCAGATTTTGAAATTAGTTTGTAAAATTAGACCAAAGTTTACCTACTGCAGGAAGGAAATTGAGAAGCGGAACGAAATTAACAAGATTCATAAATCTTGAACGTGCCATTGGAATCATTGTAGGCAACCAATTTAGATTGGTTAAAATCTTCTATACAATGTGGATTATTCCTTACGTCTCTCGTTTGATTGGTCACAATAATATTTCCTGACATGAGCGTTTAAGTTAAAGAGTTGTTGCCCAAGACATGTTTGTCGATCTTTTAAAAGAAAAAAAGCGTTTTTTTTTTTTTTAATTTAATTTTTTATTTTGTTTATTTTTTAAAGGCTTTCGGTCATTAAAAATACTACAAACAACTCTTTTGCTAGTAGAGCAGAGCTACGCATGTATCAAGAAAAAACGAATTAGCACTCCTAACGTGTCACTAAATAGAACATTTTAACTACCAGTTTATTTCAGGTTTAAAAGAGATGTGGAATTTAATCGAAATAAATATAAGTATATGATTTGTCTGTAAATATCGATTGGGAGATCCAGAAAAGAAATAGCTTTGTGAATTATTTATAATTTCACACAGAGGTCGGAAAACGTTTGACTTGTAGCCCACATTTCAAGAAATCAAAAAATGTCTTCAAGTTCAGAAGAAAATAAAATGTACAAAAAAAAGATTTTTTGCATTAAAAATACTGCACGACAAAATCGCAACAGTTAAAAAAAATATGTAAGGTGATCACCAGTGAGCCAGTGAGTTAATAGATAAACTTCTTTAAAAACTTTATTTTCCAGGACAGCTGTTGGCACGATCAAGTTCTTCGTAATAGTATGAGCATACAGTTGACATGAGTGCAGATCGCTGAAAACTGAGCACGAGAACCGTGGGCGGTTGAGGTCACAGAGCGTCAATTCGAATCCGATGTCGGTAATATGACCTTGAACCAATTTGCTGAGTGCACTATTCGGGCAAATGTCAATTGTCTTATCTCACATTCTTCACTCTAAGGTCATTTGGCTCGGCACGTCCAAGTGCGCGAAACGCGTACACGTCCCATGTTAAATGAAAGTGATACAAGAGTAATTACGTTAACAAAATAACAATCACCGCCATCCCGAGTACTGAGCATCTGTTCCTTACTTACAACTGCTGAGAGTTCTAAAAATAAAATCGGGCTACAGATTGATCCTCGAGCGGAAGTAATTCATGGTTAAAATATTGTCAATCCGGTACGAGTCAAGAGTTTTAATAAATAATCCCCTGTCAAAGTCCCTGCTACCCCTACCTAATACTAAGCCGTGAAGAGGCACGCTGGCAGTGGCGTAGCTAGGGGGGGGGGGCGGAGGGGGCGGTCCGCCCCGGGCGGCACTCATTTTGAGGGCGGCTTTTGTGGGCATTTGAAAATCTAAACCGTTTCCGAAAAAAAAAAACTTTCTCTTTTGAAGGGGGAAAACCAAGATGAAACAAAAATATTCTTAATTTTGAGTCTTAATTAACGGATTCGAGCAACATTTGTTTTATTACACAGTTATTATCATAACTAACGCAAAATGTTTAAAAATTTTAAATTGCTCAAAAAGGTAAGGTGAAAAATTAAGTGGTATACGTCACCAATGGCGCTTTTAAAAGAAAACTGAAAAAAAAAAAAAAACAAACAAACAAATCACCGCTGACTCGAAAATATGTAACATTAATATCACCATGACAATTTTTGCGTAACTTATATTACTTTTCAGGTTTCATAAAGTTATTGTAAGGTAACTTATTAACTTATGAAAAATTGACATCTGAAGTAACTAGTAAAACGAGATCAGATGCTGGAATTTTACTCAGTTCAATGCAATCTTTTTCTTTTCTGTGTTATCTCAATTTATGTGAACTCGTATCTGTTTCAAATTAATGCAAACATATTTCATGGAACAAAGATATTTGTATTGTACTAATACAGAACGCTGTTACAGAGAGTTGGAGATATCAATTGAGCACCGGGTTATAAGGAGAAAAATATGAGTGGGGAAAATTCAGTAGACGTGGTTCTATTTTTCGAGCAAGAAGTACAATGAGAAGTGTTTTTATCCATAGATGTAATTATAAAAGAAAATAAAAGAACGCGCTGATGAGTTACGTGTCCTTGCAAAGAAATATTTGTGTAAAATACCATTTAACCTCCTAAATGAAGAATTTGAATTAAAAGAATTTTTTAATTTACAATGATAAAGAATTTTTCGATATTGAAACAGAAAGGATCCAGGTTTTCATGGCATTCCACAGGGCGGTCTTAGCATTTACGGGGCGCCATGTAGCTTAGTATGCGAAAAGGATTGCGCAGGGCCCAGTTCGGGTAAAGATAATGTATTAATGAGGATTATTAGTGAAACTTAAGATAGATGGGACCTATGAAAGCGCGGGGCCCACTCCGACTGCATATGTTGCAGTAGCCTAAACTAGCCCCGGCTGTACCCACACTACAAGAAGAGGCATTATGTTGAAAAACGGGGGGAAATCCCCTTTGATCTATTAAAATATATTCAACAGTATAGATTGGAAAATTCTTTACCCAAAATTAAAATTTGGCTAAGAGTTTTTTCAACAATTGCGATCAATGTATCTAGTTGAAGAAGAAATTATATTCGCTCCACAATAAGTTATTTAAGACAACAAAATCTTGCAATATTGTCCATAGAATAAGATATTACAAATAATTTAAATTTGATAACATAATACACGATATTTCTACTATGGAAGCTAGGTATGTAAGTAAATGTAGAAATAATAAGAAATGTGTTTACTCACTGATGTATACAATGTCTTTGTTTATTTAAAAAAAACAGTAACATCTATTTAAAAATAAAAGCATATTAATTGTAAATGTTTAGGGCATGCATTTGTATGTTTTGTCTCATTTGAGGGTTAGGGGGGGCCAACGACTACAATAACTTTCTTGTGGCCTTCAAAACAATAATAATTATCTTGTATTTTTATAAATGTGTATTTATAGGTAAATCATCTCATGAGAGACCCCTTTTATTTAATACTTACAAAGATAGGGCATGCTGTGGTACAATTCCCCCCCCCCACCTCATACAATGTGCATCGTTTCAATTACAATTATTTATTCATGTTTATTAATTTATAAAAAACATCATATGATTGACTTAAGGGGCCGTCCATAAATGACGTCATGTGATTTTGGCTTATTTTTTACCCACAGCCAGTGGCGTAGCTAGAGCTTTTGCCGCCCGGGGCGGTCTCCAATTTGCCGCCCTTTTAGGGGACGTCCATAAATGACGTCACACATGGGGGGGGGGGAGAGAGAGAGGTGTCACACATTTGAAGTCACATTAAAACGCGCAACTTTAAATAAAAGTTCCATATATGATTACCGACACTTTGTTTAAAGAATTGTTACATGGCTTCACAGGTGTTACGGTACTAGAGTGCAGCCTTACACTAAAAATATTTAAATGACAAAAAATTGAGTGTAACCCTGCTCATTTTCAAATAGAAAATACGGCTTTTCTTGTCACATTCAAGAAGGGGTCTAAGTTTTTGTGACCACGTGTGACCAGGGTGCAGGGGGTGAAAATTAGCTAAAATTGCGT
>MUZC01002565.1:251383-275552 GCA_002072015.1 Radix auricularia
TTTTTTTTATTGTAAGCACTGCAGACAAACCCCTTTTACAAAGTTGCAAAGGGTAAAAGAATTTTAAAAACTTTCTGAGACAGTTCGGAGTACTCCAAATTTCATTAACCCAACTTTCTGATGCAACATATTCAAATTGTTATCACTGGTCAGTTCAATTAATTGGTTTAATTACGATGTTGGTAATTTCATCTTCATTGTGTTCGAGATTAGGACTGGAAACCCACGATAAATATCAAAATAGAAGAAATAAAATTGGCCCCGCATTTATTGAATATGACAAGAAATCAAATTAATCAACAGTGGTTTATTTAATTATTTCTGCATTTTCTGGTTTTTCGGTGATTTCGTACAATTTATCAAACACCTCAAAGTTACCTTGAAATAATATTCTTTTTCAAAGATCAAGCTTTTTCGTAAAAGCAGACATTCTGTCACTGAGAGTTATATAATGTATCTGCTTTCCTTGCCGAGTTGAATTAAGTTTATTGAGTTTTTCAAAAATTTCAGCCAAGTAAGCCAGAACAGCAACCCATTAGCCATGGTTCAAATGATCAACAAGCTTTGAGTTATTTCTACATGAAACTCTCTTACGTCATCACGTAATTAAAACAGTCAGATAACCAGCGAACTTCAGTATACATTAGTAAATGTTAATTTTCAAGATTCATATTCGAGCATAAAAAATCAAAGAGACGAGAATTTAATTGACGAGCTTGATAAAATTAAAAACCATTATGGCCAGATCAGACATATATTTAAGTCTGCATTAATTCTTTTACTTGCTAGTCTTTCTCGATGATTCCTACAGTGCGTAAATTTCATGCTTTGCTCACGGACCACCTGGCAAATCTTCGCGGACCACTAGTGGTCAGTGGACCACAGGGTGAGAACCACTGCTTTAAGCCACTCCTTTTTCTGGTCTTGGTAATTTCGGTTGCTTTTAGTGTCGTCTCTGCTAGCTCTATTAAAAGAATCGTATTGGTCTCTTACTGCTCACTCCCCATCAACTCACAGTTTTTTAAATTTAAAAAAACACATCACCAATCCTACATTAGGGTGTGTCATTTATTTATGAGTAGAATGGCGCCCCTTAACGCTCAATGGGGGCGCCAAAATCATGTTTACCAACTGTTTTGTAATAAAGATATTTTCGGAGCTCCAATATTCAATCTTGCAAACGTATTTGGGATACATTAGTTTACATAAAAATGAAATAAAATAATGAGTTTTAATACTCATTTTGGCGCCCCCTAACGTGGCGCCCGGGGACATTCGCCCCCCCTGCCCCCCTCGCTACGCCACTGACACTACACTTGTGCTTCAATTGTCCAACCAAGCCTTTATTTATGTCACTCATGTTCTTTCCTCCATCAGCAGTCAAGCAATTGAAGTTAGTCCAGTTTAAGTTATAATGTCTTTTTCATTTTATTGAATATATCCCCTCCGGTAGTTTTGCGATACATGCTATGTATTGAAGCCAGCACTTGTTCATCTCTTCATCCACACCTCTAATGAACACCACCAGTTGAGAGGTGGAACAGCTATCCAGCGTTTCATTTTCATCCATTGCAATTGAAAAATGGCTAAACTTGCTTGCATTTTTCGATGATTGAGTCACAATGTTTTCACCAAAATCTGCCAAACGGCGAGCCATGCTATTTGCACCCAAAGCTATGTTTTTAAATTCTTTGGACTTTTCTGGGCAAAGTTCTTCAGCTACCTCCAACAAACATTACTTCACCAGCAGTAAATGGTTTGCCACTTTTACCCAGGACATAGGCAACTTGATAACTAGCGTTAGTTAAGGATTCATTTTCAGTTGAGGATTCCGTTGTTCACTAGGTTTGTGGTAAAAAAAAATAGTATCTTTTTTCTTTGGTGATTAAAAGGTCTGCAGGGGCCAGATGAGAGAGCCTCGCGGGCCGAATCTGGCCCGCAGACCGTAGTTTAGATAAACCTGATATAGATGAATAAGTGAATTTTTAATACAATTCAAACGTTAAGATCTACGACAAAAATTAGAAAAGGAACACCTAAATAATAACAGAAAAACAATACTGATGTAGTAAAACAATTTTAATGTTTTTAAAAACGTATCAAAAACGTATAAATCTTTTGATAAAACGTTCAATGAATAGCAAAAAGTTAAAAATATTCATCTTACAATGCCCTTTTAAAGTTTATTCTCTGGATTTCAAAACTGTTCATATTTACCAAAACATACATCATATACATAATAATTAAGCATTTTATATTACATGTAAAGCTATTTACTGTATACACATATTAAGAAATGAATAGATGATTAATAAATAAACCATTAACCATAGCTCATCCACACACAAATAATAATTATCACCATCCAAACCTTTTTATATTATTCCCATTTATGACTGACTCAAAACAAAGAAATAAAACTCAAAATGTTCAAATCAATTATATATGATACAGGTTATGTCCTCAGTCATTCAGCAAGTATTCAATGAAGTGATGACCAAAAAAATATACATGAACAAAATTAAAATGTATGGAAAATAGTTGCCACTTTTAAACATTTCTTGAGTACAGTACTTAGCCATATAAAACTACATGATACAGTGATGGAGTCCACTATAAGTTAACAAATATTGTTTACTGGAAATGATATTCTCATCATGGCTGTGGAGACAAACATGTGTCTTTGACTAGTCTTTGGTAGAACAAAGTCACCAAATAAGATGAGGGCAAGTAAAACAGGTTTTAGTTAATGACAGTCATGGCAGGTAATGGGTTAAATCATCTAGGCAAGTCATGTTTTATCACATAATGTGGAATGGGAAATAAAAAAGTACAAACAAGTTAGAAAAGGCTGCCAAGGAGAAGATTGGTTAAACCCTGAGTTGTGCTCAATTGAAAATGTTCATTTGTTTTATTCGTTCAATGGCAACAGATTGTTACAAACTGAAGTTAAATAATGAGGTTAGAGGAATCATATAATCCTTTAACAGTTTTGGAAAAGATCAATTAAAAGAATGACTTATTTACAGAAGTTGTGCCTCACATGAAACCATACAAAAAAGGTGTTTCAACATTTTTAAAAGTATATCAATCATCTGAAATTAAAAACAAAAATCTAAAATTATTGCAATTGCTTCCTGTGACCAGTTCTACTTCTGTGCAATCCCTGACCCCCATTGACATAACCTTAATTTAATAAATTAAAAAAGTAGATCACCAATGCAGTGATACTTAATATAATTTGTTATCTAATATAATTTGTTATCTTAAAAAAAGTGTGGAATGCAAATTTTAATGTTAAAAAAAAACTCATTTCATTTTTAAAAAATGTCAGGTAATGATTAAATAAATCCTAGAAAAGTAAATAAATCCTAAGAAAATCAAAAGAATTTCATTGACAATATAACTACTTTTGGAGGGCTAGTTTTCAAAATTTCATAACATCCTAAAAATGTATCAGCATAACAAATTTTTTAAATACTTTTATAACGAGTATTTTCTAAGAATGAAATTATTAAAATCAGTATTTAAAAATTAAAGTGTGATATTTTAAATTATTTCTTTAAGCAGATATTGGATTATGTGTAGAAAACTGAATATTAAAATCAACCATTAAGAATATAAAAAATGTTTTCGCAGCAAATGCAAAAACATTTCTTATTAAAAGTTGTACAAATTTAAATATAGTAGCAAAAATAATTAAAAGGTCTAAAAAATAAACATTAAAATGGAACTTGTGATCATGGTTTAAAGAAATGAAACTTAAAGTTTTCTTTTTTTTTTTTAAGTTTCTCTTGCTCACTTTAATTAAAAGTATTGAAATATTAGATTGTTATTATTTTTATCATTTAGCTTTATTATGAGGAGTGAAGGAAAATGGCTTTAATATGAGGAAATTTTTACTTCTTTTTAGGCCATCAACAATTTGTGCTTACATTTAAACTGCTTAAGAAATTTTCCTTTACACCTCAAGAGTATTATAACATGAAGTTCAAAATCAAAATCATGGTGTACTGATTTGAATACAACCTAGGTATAGTCCAACGATGCTATTCTATAAAAACAAGTTAAAGGAATTGAAATATTTATTTACCATTTATAATCTTGGCATATAAAATAATCTTGAAACTACATTACTACACAAAGCATATCAATGGTGTAGTTCCAGATTTAGGTCTACAAGAATCATTTTTCAAATATTTTAATCAAAATAAGAATGCTAGGTTTCAGGCAGTGCTTTAAATATAATACTAAATATTAATGTGCATACAATATTCTATGCAAATGAAGTTGTAATTTGTTTTTTTAAAAGAAATGAATATTCATAGTTATGAATTTTTTAGTTAAATTGATCATTGAAACATGTTAAACAGCCAAGAGCTAGAGGTATATTTTTCTTATATAAAGATACCCCTATGGTGAAAGATTTGATTTACAGGAATATGAAGCTTCAGATATAATTTTTTCTATCCTTTTTGTATACTTTGATACAAAAAAATTTGAATTTTCATTCACATTGATTGTTTTTCCTTGTGCTCTCTGGTCTAGGAGAACAATTATTTCCATTTTTTTGAAGTACCTTTGTCTACACTTAACTTTATTGTCTTTCTGGACAAAAACTTTCAGCACTAAAGTAGGACTATATCCAAAGTGCAGCTGCTGTTTTATATTATTCAATCGACTGACACGTGTAAGGTGAAGTTCAACAATGTCAGGTTGAAATTTTGGAGACCGTTTTATTCTCACTGCTTGAATGAGTGCTTTGAAACCTAAGTAAAGGTAACCACAATTTAGTTAGTCATTTAAAAACATGCAAATCATTAATGAAAACTGCTGAATATATTACATATTTTTAAAATTACTTTCATTTTAAAATTCAACATTTTTAAATAACAGTAACAATTAGAATATTCAATTTCTTACAAATTTAATTTTTTAAGCAGCTATGAATATAATTTCTTAAATTTTAAAAATGTATTTTATTAAAATTTTTAACAGTTATTAATAAGTTAAGTTAAGATAATATTAATAGGGCTTACCAAATTTTCTGTTGCATCCGTGTTTGTTGATTTGATCCAAGTTTTTTAGATTTTTAAGTTGACATAATTTTTGGGTATCATTGAATTTGTTAACTACCTGTTTCAATTTAAAAACATTTATGTATTGTTTAGAAAGCTCCTATTTTATGAATACTTAGACTCTAGCAATTTATACATGTATTTATTCTAAATTATTCTCATATCAATGGTAAATACAATTTTATTCTCCATGAGTGTGATGGACGTTCAATACCTCAACTTAAAATACCTTAATTTTTTGCATTAAATTAGACAGACATTATTTCATAACTTATAATAGGAAAACCTTTGTGACATTTATTTTCACCATCTTTATTTCTAATGATATTATTTACTTTTTTAGTCATGTAAAATAATTACAACCAAACCAACTCACCTTATTCAAGTCACATTTGGACAAAGTGGTGTCATAAAGTTCTCTGTCACCACAGCATTGAATTTTTCCTTCAGCATTGTAGGGGTAAGCTGCCGCACAGCAATTTTTCTTTCTTCTATTCACATAGAATCTACCACAACATGAACGTTGAGGCTTTGTGAGGTAAGGATGGCCTGCACAACAATCTTTTACAGATGTATCAATATATTTTTGACCACAGCATGCAAAATCTTCCTTAAAGTCATGAATGATTCCTTCACAGCAAACTTGATATGATACATCATAAAGTGATCCAGAGCAGTCATAAATGCATGGGTTGTTAGAATCATTAAATTTGTATACCACACCATCAATATCACAGCACCTGAATGAACAATAAGAGATATAAATATAGTGAATCCCATTAGAGCTAAAGGGAAATGTTTAGCTAATTTTTAACAAATATTTTTATGTTAAGTTAATTTTTTTTTTTTAATTTAAAAAGCTGTTGAGCAGTTATAAAATGCTTTAAAATTTAGCTAAAGTCAACCTCATGTGATGACAAAAAGTAATCTGCCACTATGTTTAGATGGTCTGATATTAGAAAACTGCTTTTAATGCACATTTTAAAGTAGTCTTACCTGCCATCATTGGGAGCTATTGTAGATACAACATCATGACAACATTGTTGTATTTTAGGATTGAAGACCGTGCCAGAACAACACTCATGTGTATCACTGTTGTAAGCCTTGCTGTCACAACACTTATCTCCTTTAGATTTGCTGACTACATGTCCTCCACAACATATTTCTGTTGCTACATAATAGTATCCCCTAAGCCCACACGGCTCTGTGCCTTCTTTATAACCGTCAACTACGGATCCATTTACACACCGCTGATCTTTGAATCGACTGAAAGTTGCAACAGGATGATCACCATTAAAGCAGCATTCATCATCATCAAGTTCAGTTTTTTTAAGTGGCAGTACACCTTCACAGCACAAGTGATCATGGCTTATCCCAACTCCATTGCAGCACATAAAATGTTTAGGTATGGCTGTGATATTCAAATAACCTGAAAATTTAAAATATTAAGAATATATCTAGAAATAAATGAAGTTTTTCTTTAGTGCAAATAATGGTTAATCAGTTTTTAACATTTCTGTACAGCTCTTCACAACTGCAATAATCTTAAAAGAGAAACACTTTAGAAAAGATAGTAAAAATCAGCTATTGTTTATTTTCTTTAAGGCTTGAAAAACACTTTCATCATATACTCCTAATATAAGTAATCATAACAGTATAAATTTTTGAAACACAAAGGGTAAACTTTTGCAAACAATCTTCAGCTAATTTTGCAATGTCACATACACTATATCTTGAAACAAGCCAACAGTGAATATGTAATTAAATTAAAAAGAGATTAATCACTTTAACAACTAATAATTATTTAAATATAAATAATAAGTATAGATACAATTTTTAGGATTTAAAATAAATATAACAACAAAAAAGATTTACCATTACAACAAAGTTCACTGTCTTTATCATAAACTGTATTTAGACAGCATCCTTGTAAATCTGGATCATAGTAACTTTCACCACATAGAGGCCTGTCTGGTTTTATTTTAAATATCTTTCCATTATAGCAGGTTTCTTGTGTTGTGTTGTAAGAACCTATAACATGTTACCAAAAATAAAATATTAGTGTTACAGATTCATTATGTTATGGGTGATCTATTGCAGACAAATATGCAGCTTAACAAAATTCATATTTGTATAGTTTTTTTTTAGTAAAAACTGACATTTCATTACAGCCAGACTTACCATTTCCACAGCATTTAATTTCTGGTCTGTTTTGAATGGTATGGGTAGGAAAGTTTGGAAAGTGATGATTTCGACAGCACTTATTTTCAATAGGATTCATCACCAATGAATCACAACAGCTAAAATGTGGGTTAGGTTCATTTAGATTTGGAAATTCAGGATTGTACTCTGGAACATTGTTTAGAACTCCTGTTTTGTGTATAAAAATGTATGACATATAAATTGAATTAAAATATATATATATTTCAATGGTTTGGAAACATGAATATATATAAGTATTTTTTTTTAAATGAGAAGAATTTTTAAATATATATATATACAAGTTTAACATTTCAAAATATCAAAGATTAATTTAACATATCAGAGATGAAGAACGGTTTATAAGGAGCCAACATTTAATGCATAAAAAAGTTTTTAAAAAATACAAACCTAAACAACATCCATTTACATTTTTATTGTATTTGTGATCACCGCACATTCCCTCACTTTTGTTTCCAATTATATAATTCAGATGACCAGTCTCACTCACGGAAAACAAACAATTTCCAGTGTCATGTCTGAAAAATGTGTCTCCACAACAATCTATAGCTCTATTTTCCAATAATTGTTTTTTTTTCTTTCCACAACAAATTTCACTGCGAACATCATACAAGGTGGTTTCATTGCAACATTCCAGAAAATCTCTATCTATTTCTGAAATGAAAATTTTTTTCTTTGATGAAAATCAAAGTTAAATATAATTTTTTCAAATTATTATTATTTTATTTACAAATTATAAAAAAAATAATTATAGTGTAATCTTATGATAGTTGTTACAATACTGTTTACAAATTTATCATCTGATTTTGTGTTATTTTTTTCTCTATTTTCTTTAATAAGTATTTATAAGTAGATAGCAATAGCACCAATAGTTACTACAGGTGGTTAGTTAGGACTAGAAATATCATTAGACTATGAGCTTTTTTGTTTGTATTTTACTGATTGATATCATCCAATTAAGAAAACTAATCTAATCACTTATAAATAATAGGCTGATGTATCTAAGCTTACTTACTTTGGGAGAGGGTCAAAAGAATTTTGTTGCCATAACAACAAATAGCATCTTCTTTGGAAATAGACTCCTTCCCACAGCACATCTGTTCCTCACAGTTGACATCATTTGAAGAGCACTCTTGTTGAATAAGCTCTTCTTTTTCACAGGATTTTTTGTTTTCAGGACAAACATTTGTAATATAGCGATCCTTCAAGTTACTTTCACAACAAAGTGATGTATCAGTCTTGTAAAATTGAGTTCCTCCTAAGAAAAGTAATAAATGTTTTTTTAAAATATATATTTATAAATTAAAAACAGCAGTTTATGAATAACAAACCATTACCATTTTAGCATGGTTTATAATCTTATCTTATTATATTTATTCTTGGTAATATGTGTTATCAATAATAATCAATATATTCATACCACAACATTCTTGGCCAAGCAGACGATTCTGTATCTTGCCTTTGCAGCAGATTTGATTATGGTGGTTATAAAGTTCATTATTATTACACCAACTGTCTAAATCTAAGAAATACATAATATATACATTAGTCAAATAAGAAATTCGAGTTCCTTTGAATTTATTTTTATAGACTATACGTTAATCCATGATAATCATAAAAATTGCAGTAACCCACAAATTGTTCATGAATCATATCCTACGGCTTACGACTTACGGCCTATAACTATAAGTATAACTATTAGTTAATTAGTTATTGAATGAAATGAATATATTATATAATATTATAAATAATATTAATAATATAATATGACAAATGCATTAAATTTGGCATATTTATTATTATTATTTAAATTATTGCGTTCTTTGCTGCTCATTACTAAGTGCATAAAATATAAAAAATAAAACCCCATCATCTAGTCTAGTATTATTATATGTAGCCTTACGTCTTTCTTATACTTTTTACTTTTACACTAATGCTAATACTAATACTAATAGTACTAACACTGAGTAACACTAATACTAATACTGCACTTTTAATAAAGAACAAGAACTACCTAACTAACTATTCAATTTCAATTAAACTTTGATCTGCTGCTGCTAATGGCTAAGTAGTTAATCAATATAATAATAAATACTTTAGAATTATTTACATTTTGCTGAAGATCCGACAAGACAACTGAATAACCAAACCAAACTGATTAGTAGGCCTACTCTAGAAAGTACCGGTATTTTAAATAGTTTGGTCATTGTACACTATCAATGACTATCAAACTATCAATGAAGACCAAGAAGAGAATAAGAGAAGTAAGAAGCCTGTGCCTGTACTGTAGTGTAGTTAGTAGTCCAACACTGAACACAAGACTATACTCAGACTTATTATTTTTGATTAGGCATAAATTTGAAACAGTACAGTAGAATATGAACTAGTTGCTACTGCTATCGTTAAAGTTTCTAGAAGAAGTGGCTAGAGTGAATTAAATTCTCACCTTTATTAAGCTTTTTGTGCGAATTCCCTTGGTTTTAGTAACTCGAAAATAGTTTTTAAAATTCCTTAACTTTCCCAACAAGCAAAGAATTCTATCAACCTTATTGGTAGATTAAAATAAACTTGGGGAATTACCATTGCTTGGATTTTTTTTTTCATTCTTTTCAAGTATAAAATTAGACCAGAACAAAATATTAAGTCACGCTGTTTTGTCAAGTGTTTAGGGACCCCCTCACCACCAAAATTGATAGAGGCATAGAGGCTTATTCCATATGCAAGAACAAACACATACAAGTTTTCTTTCTTTCCGTTCGGTATTCGGGCGTGGAATGGGTTGCCTGAAGAAACCAGGAAAGCCACCACTTTATCATCTTTTAAAACTCTAGTAAGAATACAGGACTAAACACAAACCATAGAAATACGTAGGACGCAATAATATTCTGTACAGAAGGAGCGTCTGTAACATATAAGATAAGATAAGATAAGGCTACATGTATTTTGTAAAAAAAAAAATGAAACGGTTATAGTAATTATTAGACTCCTAATTACCGATTAATATAATTATGTTTGTAACTGTAAAGTTTGTTGCAAATTTATGGTCATTTACTCTATTGTCATAGACCGAACTGCCCTTACTTACTGAGATCTTATAACTTATATTATCTTATTAACTGTTACAGAAGATTATTGCGTTCTACGCTTATACGTGTATAAGATTTGTGTCTAGTCCTGTAATCTGATTAGAGTTTTAAATGTTGATAAAGTGTTGGTATTCCTGGTTTCTTCAGGCAACCCATACCACGATTGAATTCCGGACGAGAAGACCGAAAATTTGTAATTAGTAATTGTATGTGTTGGTTCTTGCATACGGAATAAGATTTTTTTTTAAAAATCATTATGCCTTATGTCTATCTGAGGGTTGTATTATTTTATCTTTGTGTTGTATTTATACATTAGAATTAATTGCTTCATGTATAATTACTACTTTTACTACTTTACTCTTGGTTCTTCTATCCTCCAGTGCTTCAAGGTTTAATGATTTAAATAATGGTGTTATTTTTGTCAGTTTTGAATATTCTACAGTAATGACGTAATCTGGCAGCTTCTTTTTTTTTTTTTCTTCAAATCAATGTTTTCTTTGGTGGATGAGTGGATGGGTCCCATACAGAATAAGCATATTCTAGTATAAGTCTCACCAAGGTGATGTAGCATTTTAGTTTTATATCTTTATTACATTTGTAAAATTTTCTTTTTATAAAGCCTAAGGTTTTGTTTGATTTTTTAATAGCCTCATTAACATGGAGATTCCATGTTAGTTCCTCAATTATTATTGCTATTACTATTAATTATTTAGCATCTTTAGATTACTGAGAATGAGAAAGAGATCAGAATATTCAGCATGCACATTCTGTATTGGACCTATACCTACGACCAAATAAGACGATAAATTATTTTAAATATTCAAAAAATAATTGCAGAATTCCTTACTGGTGAATGTTCTAAACTGACAAGAGTAACTCCATTAATTAAATTATCAGACTTAGAAACACTAGAGGACAGAATAGCAAAGAGTTAACTAGAACAGTAAAAAGATAATTGCATACCTACGCCTGAACGAGCCAACAAAAAACAATATTCTAAATCTTATTAAAAAGACAATACTATACATTAAAAAAATGGATAAGCCTTCTGTATAGAAAGGGCGTCTGTCATGTTTAAGATGAGGCTTCTATTAAAACTGACAGTGAGATGTTTAAAGCCTGAGTTATTCCAACTAGGGAAAAGTTGTCTGTTTTAGGGGTTACCAGACATGTAGTAAATGAGCAATTTTAAATGTAAAAAAAATTGCTGAGAGCCACATTGAAGCACTATATGGGTCATTAAATCTTGCAGTGAGTAATCCTTGTAACATATCTTTCATAAATTGTACGCGAGCCGCAATGTATACACAGAAGAGCCACAAGGGGCTCCCGAGCCGCAGTTTGGCCACCGTTGGTCTATTGAATAGGATATGGATGAGCCTGAAAAGACGCCATCAAGTAACAAACGTAACGACAAAAAACCTTCGAAAGTTTGTCAACGAATAATTTAAGTGATATTTTGTTTGCTCCATAACCATAGCCCAATACATATAAGATCATTTGAAAAAATATATTACAAGTAGAAATTAATAATCTATTAATTCATTGTTAGTCCACTGACACTAAGACATTGTTTAATTAAAAATAGTCAATACCTCAATACCCCAGTAGGTTGGATAGAAATCTAGGACTTCAAGACGTAGCTTATAAAAAGTATTAAGGGGTAGCAACAACAAAAAAGGCTTTTAACTGAAACACTAGAAGGAGTTACTGCCCCTGCATTAGATCATGCAATCTTTGTTAGTATATAATTGACCTTAAACTAAATGCTGTGTCATCCAAGGAAATACTACCTCGTCTTTCAGCATTACTATTAATAATTATGAACAGTTTTTATTTGAAGTATTCATATACTGAGGATAGGACCACATGGCGGGCTATAGTGAAAGAAGGATCACTTATAGCAGAGGAGCAATCTAGGGAAGAAGCAGTTGGAAAAAGAGCGAGGAGAAAGGCCAGACAACACTGCCCGACTACATTCGTGTGTATAAAATGCAGAAGAGACTGCCACTCAAGGATTGGTCTCATCAGCCACACGCCATGCCCCCCCCCCCTAAAATATGACGTCTCAAAGATTTGCATCTCCCACCTTAAAGCCGTATTTCCTAGTTAAAAACGAGCATGTTTCAAATAACTTGTCAATGTATTTATTGCAAGGCTGCAATCTGATATCATAACTTGCGTAAAGCCATTTCAAACAACAGTAAATAAATTGTAATAAATCAAATATTTAAGCTGAACTTTAAAAAAAAAAAAAGTTGCGCGTTTTGATGTGGCGTCACAGTTTTTAAACACCCCCTTGTCACAAACGTACGACCAACCCCCCCCCCCTATATTTTCTAGGTGCATGACGTCATTTATGGACAGCATCCAAGCTACAAAACGTGAAATGCAAAGTTTTGTTGTGGACACAGACTTTTGTGGTATTATTAAATGCTTTGATGAATGTTCAAATGATGCAAATGTTTGTTAAATACCTTATGTTATAACTTCACCGTCTTGTCGTGGTGAAACCCGTGGAAAAACAAAAGTAAAAAATGACCCGTTTTCCGTTATCCTATCGAGCTGAAATTTTGAACATAGACTTGTGTCACCTAGCAATGTATTGTATCAAAATTTCAGATCGATCAAATGTACCGTAATTAAATTAATGAATTTTTAGTTTATCTCTGCATATCTCTATGTATCATGTGTAGCCGTCTGCTTTAGTTGACCTCCACGTGTCACTGGAAGTTCACTCCAGTCCTCGATGTCACAGGGGTCTGTCGCGCGGTGCGTATGAGATTGAACATAATCAATACTTTTTAGTTTTGTCTTATATTTAAGAAATTTGTTATAAAAAACTTCGTTTTTACGGGGGTTGGGGGTGTCATTATTTTAGTCAACAGACCGTTGTTTGTAGGCTCATTTTCCACCACCATCTGCCTGGCTGTGACATTTTTGTGTGTACCCAACTACCAGTGGTGCTGCACGCATATTCCTTATGCCATTTAATCAGTGGCGTAGATAGGGGGGTGGTGGGAGCGGTCCACCCCGGGCGACACTCATCTAGAGGGCGGCATTTGTGGGCATTTATTTGAAAAATAAAGCATTTCCGACAACCGCCCTCTTTTCTTTTGAAAGGGGGAAAACCAAGCTGAAACAAACATATCCTTTATTTTCGAATCTTAATTAACGTATTCACGCAACATCTGTTTGATTACTTAGTGATTGTTATAATTAACGCAAAACCGTTCAAAAATTAAAAATCCATCAAAAGAGGAATCAATTTGTTTGGAAAATTAAGTGGTATGCGTCACAAAAGGCGCTTTTACAAGTAAACTGCACAAAAAACAACACATCACAACTGGGCCGAATAATATGTACTATTAATATCGACACGACAGTTTTTGCGTGGAATTTCGACATGCGCAGAATGATGCGCTAACACGTACCTATATAACATGGTGCTTTAAATATTGTGTTTAACTTGCAAATAGTAATTTATATTACTGTTTCAGTTTTAGAAAATTATTTAAAAGTAACTTACTAAAAATTAGATGTTTTTTTTTAATGGCATTAAAATAGTAGGACTGGCCTGGGGGGAAAAGTCCCACTTCAAATTGGTATCAACTTAAGCCTGTAACCAAGTCAATATGCACAGTATGTTTGAATGTCTCTGCATGCATACTCAAGAAACCTGTGAATCAACATCAAAGTGCAAGAGTTGATATTTGTTGAATTAAATGGCAAAATATAGATTTTGGGACTTTTCACCCAGGTCTCCCCTACACATAATTTGTGTTTTTCATTAAAATATTGTTATTCATTAAAAATGCTACGCGTATCCAATTAAAGTAATGCGTACATAATTTGAATGTTTCTATTTATGGAAAATTATTAAGATTTAGCGAAAGAACATGAAAATATTAAAATTTATCCGTTAATAAACATCGTTCTTTAAAAGACATAGTTAAAAATTTTAAACGTTTTGGAAAAAAAATTACATCTGAAGAAGTAACTAGTAAAACGAGATCATATGCTGGAACTTTACTCAGTTCAATGCAATACGTCTCTTTTCTAAATTATCTCAATTTATGGGAACCCGTTTTCTTTTAAAAATAAATAATGCAAACCCATTTCATGGAACAAAGTTATGCGCTATATAGAGAGAGAGAGTTGGAGATATCAACTGAACGCCATGTTAGAAGGATAATAAATATGAGTGGAGAACATTCAGGTTCTATCTTTAGAGCAAGTCGTACAACAAGAAATGTTTTCAGCCATAGATGTAATTATACAATTTTTTAAAACAAATTAGAACCCGCTGATGAGTTGCATGCCATTGCAAGAAAATATTCGTGTATTATACCATGTAACCTACTAAATGAAGAATTTGGACATCAAATAAATTTCTTTCTTGACATTGATAAAGAACAGTTTGGTATTGAAAGAGAAAGGTTCCAGGTTTTTATGGCTGTACACAGGGCCATTCTTTGCAATTACGGGGTCTTATGCAGCTTATAATGCGAAAATGGCCAAGTTTAGGTAGAGAGAAAGGAATTAATATGGATAAGTGAAAATTAAGATAGGTGGGGCCTATGAAAGCGTGAACCCACTGTGGCCGCATAGGTGGCAGTGGCTTAAGACCAGCCCTGGCTTTACCCATGCACACTACTAGAAGAGGCATTATGTTAGAAAATCAGGGGTGGTGGGGGAATGCCCACTTGATCTATTAAAATATATTCAATAGTATAGATTGGAAAATTCTTTACCAAACATTATAATTTTGCTAAGAATGTTTTCAAAAATTGCTATCGGTGTATCTAGTTGTGAAAGAAGCTTTTCCAAACTGCAATTGATTTTAAAAAATACATCCGTTCCACAATGAGTGATTTAATCGATATTTTAAACACACACACACAACAACCCAAAAAGCATCTTGTATTGTTAAAAATGTGTATTTATAAATATATCCTCTTATTCGGCCTATTTTATTAATGCTTACTTAAATATGGCATGTAAGGTTTAACATGTTCCCCACCCTTTTCTTTTACAATGTACTTCGTTTCAATTAAAATTATTTATTAATGTTTATTAATTTATAAAAACCATCATACGATTGACTTAAGTGGTAATCCTTAAATGACGTCACGCAATTTTCACCCCTGCCCCCCAGTCACACGTCGTCACAAAAACTTAGAGCCCTTCTCCAATGTGACATCACAA
The DNA here is from genome assembly GCA_002072015.1 of Radix auricularia. Classification (NCBI taxonomy): domain Eukaryota; kingdom Metazoa; phylum Mollusca; class Gastropoda; family Lymnaeidae; genus Radix; species Radix auricularia. Next base: position 266,976 of record MUZC01002565.1, read on the forward strand.
AGCTTCCCCCTCCCATAAAAGCCGTATTGTCTATTTGAAAATGAGCATGTTTCCAATCAATTTTTTTGTAATTTATAATTTTTTAGTATAAGGCTGCACTCAAATATCATAACACGCGTGAAGCCATGTAAAACTTCATTAAGAATACTTTCTTTTTGTATTGCTGTAGGTGTCGGTGTCACGAAATTCTTTTTTTTTTTTTTTTTTTAAATAATATCATTCTTTTAAATCAAAAGTGTGAAGGGCGGATTTATTTTGGGGGGATATATTATTTTACAGGGTAAGGGAGGATTAATTTTAATCGGGAGGAAAATAATTTCTCCTCCGGAGGGTTTGTTTTAAAATAGATTATCCGGAAGGGGGGAGGATTTATTTTGCAACACTGGAATTAAATATCAGACAGTGGCATAGCTAGAATATTTTGCACCCGCGAAACAATTATGAAAATGGTGTCCCCTCCCCATTTAATTTATATCATACCATTTTTACTTATATTTTGGCAATCAGGGACACCCTTTGCCCATCCTCGTAAAGCTACTGATCTCAGAGCCTGGTGTTGTATTCTTACCACGCAGAGCACTTACACTGTATTCCATCAACCACATAAAACGACCTTGGAAAGTGCTCTGGGTGTAGGCGTTTGGAAAGTAACGATTAATTAAGAGATTAATTGATAATAATTTTTATCGATTAAATTATTTTAATCATTTAAAATTTAAGAAAAGTTTTATATTTTTTCCCAATTTATTCATTATTTTATACTTTTTTGTTACTTAAACACTTTTTTCTCGTATCATTATTATTTATTTAGACGTGCATGCGTAAACAAAAAGGTTTTTCTTCCTTATTTCTTGCATAGCATTTTAACCGAAAACCCCTTTATAAAGTCATCAAAACACATGAAAAAATAATATTTAACCATTTAAGACCATTTGATTACTTATATTAATTATTGAATGTATTTAAATTAGGAAAAGTAAGATAGTTTTTTGCTCTACAAAAATAAATTGCTCTAAAAGAAGAAATGACGCATCGTTATCCTTTTCAATTGAATTCCAATTTTTTGCCACATGAATCTACTTGAACATGAAACTTGTGACATACATTATTATGATACACCTTCGTCTTAATTATCACAGGCCACGGCTATGAGGGTTCCACACATTACCTAGCCGCGTAACTATTGTAAGTTAGGTACCCATTCGGAGTTGGATCAGTGGCGGATTTAGCTATAAATTTGCCCCCCGCGCCACTGTTGGGTCTAAAATGGCACCCCCTTTAAGACGCCCTCAGTGAACACTACAAAGGTGTCACTAGAGGAGAAAAAAAGATTGCTGAACAGGAAAATTCTAATCAACACTTAACTTCAATACGACAATATTTATTTGCTTGCTAAATATCGTATTTCAAAACAGTAATATACGATTTGATCAGTCAGGAGCGTCGTCAAGTGGAAAAGAATAGAGAAGTATTGAAGTGAATGATAGTGATAGACGTGACGTTGTTCTAAGTAAAGCAAAGTTTGCCATTCAGAGGACACAGGGAAAATTCTTGCTTAGTTGTAGTTGTAGTAGAAACACTTGAAATTTTCGTGAACTTTTATCTTTATTAGCTAAATTAATATGATTCTACTTTAGACAGTCATCTAAAGTTTGAAAAGAAAAATGAACTTTATTTAAGTTATGATGTGCTAATTGATTTAATTCAATCAATTGCATCTGAATTATCGGCGATAATTGATAAAGAAGTTAATTCTGCACAATTCTTTTCTTTTGTTATTGATTACACCGTTGCTATATCTAAAATTGATCAGGGTGTATCTAAAAATGATCAGATTTACGTTCAGTTTTAATATCAGGACATGTTGCAGTAAGATTTATAGGCTTTTATACAGGCATGGATTAACCATTAGGCAAACAAGGCACGTGCCCAGGGCACCAAGGGTTTGGGGGCACCATCAGTCCTCAAGAAAAATGTGTATATTGTCTCAGTAGACATGCGTAATCGACATGACATTAGCCAATTGCAAATGTAAAATCGAGTCGCACATTATTCTTAAGTCTCATCCTCAGATTATAAAAGCGTTATAATGTTTACAAGTTCAAAAGAAGACCAGTCACAGAAGGGCGACACTGGAAGAGACGAAGAACACATTGCAAAGACGATGCAAGAATTATAATTTTCTCCCTTGCTTGTGTTTTGGGAAGAAGTGTTACAACATTTTCACAGGGTCAGTCAAGCTCTACAAAATGAGCACGTGAATTTAAATAAGTGTGCTGATTTGTATTCTTCACTACCAGATCACTTGCCTAAATCTAGGAATGAATTAGTATTAGAAAGGTTTGAAGAAGCTGCAAAAGAAATAACACCAGGTCACCTTTGACCCGTAATCGTAAAAGAAAGTGTTGATTGATGGCGATGCCCCTGAGGTATCTCTGAATTTCAAAGAAAAATTTCATAAATCTACTTTCTATGCCATTGTTGACAAACTTGAGGCAAAGATGTGTAGACGAGGACGGCTATATAATGATATAGCAGTTTCATTTTCTTGTTTAGTCGATGTAACATAAACGCCTCAATATTTTCAAGGACTAATAAATTCTTATCTCGAAGATCTGTACAATAATTTACATACTGAACTATGAAAGTTCCACTCAAAAATATTCGTAACAAGTTTCTGGCATCAAAATCTTAATGCAACGCATCCAGTCATGCTGAATTATACAAAGTGATAGTGACAACATCAAGGGTGATTTTCCAAAGGTAAAAATCGCCTTGCGCATATAATATTAATGGTTACGCCGTATATAAAATCAAAGTAGATGAAACAAGATAAATAGTTCCTTGTCTCTGCTGATGATTGAGGCAGACTTGTGCACAATTAACGCTGATGATGTACTCAATAAACATTGCCAGATGTAAATCTGTGTGTGCATAATATTGAACATACCAGCGGTCATTGGAGGGTCGGGGCCAGAGACAGAAGGGGGCACCCATGTGGGTTTGTGCCTAGGGCAACAAGATGGCTTAATTCGGCCATGCTTTTATACTTTGGAAAACAGCAATGTTGCCGCATTTGCTGAGAAGATTTTAACGGAACTACAAATTACAAAAGGGAAACATTGACATCACACTCTGTCGAGGACAGGCATACGATGGCACATCTGTGATGTCTGGAAGTGGCCTTCAAACTCAAACAAAGAAACTTTCACCCAATGCCATCTATGTGGATTATTGTGCCCATGTTTTGAATTTGATTACTATCGAACCAATGTCTGTAAACAGTGATGTGCAGCTGTTTTTCTGCACAGCCGAAATGTTGTATGCATTCTTTACGTAAAGCTTACCACGTCTACATACTCTTAAAGAGCATCATAAATCTCAATATGAATCAACAGTAGATGCTGTGAAATTACTTTCTGATAAAGAATGGCAAGCCCTTAAGCATGCAGTTGATGCAGTTTTTGAATCATTTTTGGCTGTTCTAGCCACTCTAGAAGATATAAATTCAATGGAATCAACACAATATAAAGGAAGTGTTAAAGCAGAGGCTATAGGACTATCTGTTTTAATAACAAAATATTCTTTCGTTTTTTCTGATGCTATTTGTACAAAAGTTATTGGATAATATCTTCGTGTTATAAAATTACTTGCAGTGCAAGAGCATTGACATTGCATTTGTAAAACAGTTGATCGATGTTGGAAGAAATAAGTTTGTTGAAATGAGAAGCGATAAAGCTTTTGAAATTCTCAAACTGAAAGTATATTTATTAACGAAAATCGTTCCAAACTAGATTTTAAAAAACAAAATTTAAAGAAAAGCGAATAAAAAAATAATAATAATAATTTTAAAAAAAGTATGGCAGGCGAACGTAGCAGAGATGAAAGGGCTGATGATCAAACTATAAGCTTTAAATCTGAAACTACTTCACTGTCTTGGATACACTTGTAACGGAAATAGATGATCGATTTAATGACTTTCGGGGCACAGTTATTTATTTCTATTGTAATGATCCATCACAAACGTCGAAAAAAATAAAGAATCTTTTCGAAGTTTGTGCGAAAATTAACAAACACGACGTTAACCTTTAAGAAGCAATCGTTGAATATTTTACTTTCAAAGATTTTTATGCATCAATACGCCCATCACTATCTAGTGAACTAAAACTTAAAGAGGTTTGCCATTCTTGACTGAAAAACATATAAAATTTACTTGAATGTTCCTGTTAGCAATGATTGAAAATCATCAAAAATTATTTGCGCTCAACAATGACAAACGAAAGTCTGTCTGGATTGTTATTAATTTCAAATAAACGTGATCTAGATGAGAAAGTTGACTTTGAATCAACGATAAATCACTTGCTTCAATGAAATCGCGTAATAAGGAATTTAATTAGAGCCCAGGGCTCTATATAAATTTGTATAAACAAAGTTTCTTTCTTAGATAAAAAAAAAACTATACGATTGAAATAAATTTAGGTTAAAATTTTGAAAACATATCTGTTTATATTGTTGATTCTGCTTGACTTGTTTGATGATTTGGAATATTTACTAATTTTGTAAGCTAATAATTAGTACTTGCGGAATGCTAGGTTCTTAGTAAAATTTTGCCGCACCCCCTGACATTCCCCCCCCCCATGCAGACAAAGCTAAATCCGCCACTGAGTTGGATGACTCAGGAACTCCTTAGGCCACAGGAACAAAGCTACTGATCTCTGAGCTCGAACTCGTGACCGTCGGTACGCCAATCGAGCGCGTTTGCCACTCGACCACCGTTTACTATCTACACTTATGTTACAACGTTAAAACTTTTCTTTCCGTTATTCATTTTAAGAAAAAATATTCATTTTTTATTTTTATTGTTTATCTAGTCATTGATTTAAAAAAATATTAAAAAATTAATTAATAAAAACCGATTCAATTTTTGGGTCATTTTACATAAATCACAAACATGAGATATTCTTCCCATCAAGCAAAAAGAAACCATAAATGTGTTGACAAGTATGGGAGAACACCCTGAATATATTTAATCAGAATTTTTTTCTCACAAATCTAATACTTTCAGATTAGCCAGGTGGAATACTTGGGTCCCTGTGATAGAAAATGGATCACAAAGCAGGTATAAATATTTAATCGTATGCTATTCGGTATTTTCAAACCTTAAAATTTTATTATAATTTCGACTACCTGCTATGCTAAGTGAAAGTGCTAATACTGGACTGTAGTGTGTAGTAATACCTCACTACTACTAAGTACTGAACTGGCTGTACTGCTAAGTGAAAGTGCTAAGTACTAGCCTAAGTACTAAAGTGCTAAGCCTGCTTAGCCTTAGCCCCTAAGCCCTTGGATCTTAGCCTTAGCCTTAGTGATTAGTGGTGTTAGTAGTACTGAGTAGTATGCACTAAGGTTGTAAGTAAACGGTTAATCGGTTACCGCCGGTCCTCAGATCAGGATTGGTCCCTATTAATAAAGACCGGTTAACTGCAACTTCAATAAGCCTGTAATTAGCTTATTACCCGGAGTTAGTTTTTGTTGCCTTACGGTTAAGATGCAGTGATGCAGGGCAGCATACGAGACTAACGGTGACTTCAATTCGCTTTCTCCATATTCCGGTATATAAATAGCAATAACATACACGTAATCACTATTAGTTTACTTCGGCTACTGCTAAGGCTAAGGAATGATTTTTTTTTTAAATTTTAATTTGCTTAGATATCGAGGCACTGTAACTGTACGACAGCTAACACAGTGCGCGTTTGATGTCAATGACGGTCAAGGCCGAGGCTGTTTCTATTTATATTAATTATAGTCTGTTTCTTATAAAGAAAAAGAAAGCTATAAAAGCATATGACCCCGTGACCTATCGGCATTTTCTGATCACCAGTTTATAGTCTGTTTCAGGCATTCAAAAAACTTTTCGTGGCGCGCCGCTTAGTGAATTACATGTACCTATATTACAAAGAGGTATTTGAAAGACGTAGCAAAGATACCGGGTGATTAATCGGCCCACAAATTCGAGTTCAGTCTTTTAGTGACATTTTTTTCCTGCTAGTCAAAGGCATTTGACGTAAGATTACCACATTAATAGTACGGCGAGTGTAGCTCAAACCCTATTTGAACAGAAAAAACGGGGAGGGGGAACGTGTGCGCCGCAAAATTCAATTATTCTGGCAAGTGACGATTGAAAAATAATATGATTTTTAAAATAAATTCCATTTATCATCATTGTTTACTCCGTAAGCTTTATAATTTTATTATTAATTTTATTACACGAGTTGACCGGCATCACACATAAGAGAGGTAAACATGACGTCACAACAAACGGGGTGAGGCGTTGGTTTTTTAAACTAATGAAAAATACCCCGCTAACTTTAACGAATGATTGAACTGGTCCTCTTATTAAGAACAGTGAACTACGAGTCCTCAAAATAAAATATAAAAAAAGACTATTAACCATCACTGTTTAATTAATTCTTTTGATTTTTTTTAAAAAATGCATTGAATTGAGGGCAATGTGGAAAGAGCTGAACGCAAGCGGGGGGGAAGGAGGCTATGATGCCATCAGACGACGCCAGGCGACAACATTCTCTTGTTAGTTCTCAAAACATAAGGGATATAAGGACGAGCGGTTAACCGATTAACCGGTATTTTTTTGAACAGTTAGCTGGTCATCAAAAACGAGTGGTCTTAACAACCGTATACTTTGCAAAAACATTTATTTCTCCTTTTACTGAAAATTGCTACTTCTCCACTTACCCGTGTAGATAGAAACATGAAAATTTGGGAAGTTGTTGTGTTCACTCCCGCAATGGTAACATGCAAAAGAAATATATATATAAAGTATCACTCACTGGGGGCCGGGGCCCAAAATATATTTTTATTATATAAAAACTGACTCATCACTAATTCTCAGATTTCCTATGTAGGTAGAAGCCTGAAACTTTGCAAAGTTGTTGAGTAGCATATCGCAACTATAATGGGCATACAAATTTTTAAAATTCACACTCAAGGGGGCCGGGGGCCCAAAAACGTTTTTTTCTTATATGGACTATATTAAATATATAAATCACTAATCCTCTTTTTTTCCGAGTAGGCAGAATCATGAAACTTTTGGAAGTTATTGAGTACAATCCCGCGATGTTAACAGTCGAAAAAATATTTAAATTATCACTTATTTTTGGCAGGGGGCACAGATACAGTTTTTTAAACTTTTATTAGCTATTTAAAAACTGAAAATCCCTCATTCTCCTATTTCCCGTGTAGGTAGAAGAATGAAACTTTAGGTAAACTGATGAGTACACTCCCGCACTGGTAACAGGCGAGAAAAATATTAAATTGCCTCTCACTGGAGGTCGGGGGCCCAAATGTAGTTTTTTCACCTTATATTAGCTAAATAACAAATTTCAAACAATTTGGATACTGTGTAAATGTATTTTTACAAAACATGGAAGATAAAAACTTGATGGCCTATATTAAAATTCGGTAGGCATTAAATATATATTTTTTAAATCTTTTGTAGCCGAGGGCCCCTAATCTCTTTTTTGTTAACGTTTAAGACGTTTTAACCATTCGATTTTAGTCGATTGTTAAAAACAAACTCTGACTAACAAATATATTCATCATGATCCAAAATGAAATAAGCTGTTGTTTTGAACTATACATATTACACTGATAAGGCCTCCGACCCTCATTTTAGTTTTTTAAGACGTTTTAATAGTACATTTATTTTATTCATCCCATGGACATTAAACTTTAGGAAGATTTTGGGTATGCTACAGCGAAGGTTTCTGGCATTTGAAGTAAAAGCTTTAAAAACACCACCTTTTGGGGCTGGGGCCCCGTATGCCATTTTTAACATTAGTTATATAATGTTATTTAAAAAGTGGCTACTGGGTAAATTGATAAATTATTGACCAAATTTTATTTTAAAAAATAATAAATAAATAATACAACTTTTAAAGCGGTAATGAACTTCTAACGTCTGTTTCTTTGGGGCCGGGACCTAAAGTATTTTTTTCGTAAACATTTAACTCTTTCCCTGCCTATCGCCGATATATAGGCGATTTGAGTTTTTGAATTTATTTCGTTGCTTAGAGTGTCCCATTAGACTTTTTAAGTTTTAAAATGAGAGGTAACTCTTTTCTACTTCCTTTCTGTTTAGAAATAGCATGTGTTTACATTCAGTAGTGTTAAAATTAGCAGCTTGTTTCGATTTATTTTGTAAACAAAGATATGGCCACGCCTACTCAACGAACATAGTGATTTATTTTAGTATTTATTGCTATCTTATTAAATTTAAATGTGAATTATTGATGCAGAAACATTTTAAAACAATAATAAAACATTAGTTTTAGGATTTAGTTAAGATTTTCATCCGTATGATACAGCATTATATGATAAAAGAGCAGTGGTGACAGTTCGGTTTCTATATAAGGAAATAATAGAAAAAAGTTTTCTGCCATGGTCATCATCAATACAAAAAATGTCATAACTTTAAAACTACATGGGATATTTTCAAAATTTAAAAAGCATTTATTTCATAAATGGAATTTACATTGTGATAATTAAAGGAGAAAA
>MUZC01002565.1:276024-316233 GCA_002072015.1 Radix auricularia
TGTTAAAAAAAACTCCAAAAACACGTGCATGAACATTATCATTTATTAACGCTAGTGATGGGACGATACCAAAATCATAGGCTGCTTACTGTAAGCAAGGCTCCCCAGATTTTAAAATATATAATATAACAGACTACAGACAGTTTACTCTCAATCTCCCAAACCATTGTTGTTGGTTAGTCCTATTAGCATCAAGTTACCGAAGGAATTGTAAGCTGAGGGGATCGTATGGAATAATAAAATGTACCGTGTGCAGTGTCCAAACTTGTTGTCATTGGCAACCATTCATCCTTCAACCTCATTTTGACTATTACATGTACTGTACTACTGCTTTGTTCTCATTTTTTCATTCATAAGAAGTGGCCGTGTGCAAAAGCCATTTAACTATTGGTTAGAATTAATTAAAATATGTCAAAGTTGAGGGTTCAAAAGGAGTACCTAATTTTTTTGTGTACGTTTATATAAGAGGAGAGTTCGCTTTGTCATGAGTCATATATAGGTCACGATAGACCATTCCGAGTCCAGAAGAGAATGGTTCGGGGACAATGAGGGGATGTGTAGGTTACTTATTTGTGTAGCTTGTAAGGAAAATCAAGCAAGTCGCTTCGAAGGCACAGTATCGCTCAATCTGGGAATCACCGCAAAACGGCGTTATATTTAAACTTAAACAGTCTTTAAAAACGAACGGTCTTAACAACCTTAAGAAAGCGTGAAGAAATAGGGTCCCGACATTCCGATACGATTCTGATTAATCGTCCCATCACTAATTAACGCACATCACGTACATATAGAAATTTCAAGCGCATGTTAATATTTTGCCGCCATATTGGTTTTTGCTTTAACTCGATCATCGGTTATGTCGATGCCATTTTTCATTCCCCGACGCCGTCGACTTAAGCGGTTTCGACTGTATTTTATTTTCTTCTACATAATTGAATTCTCTATTCAATTTCCTTTCTTTTGATATAATATAAGATTCACCAATGTTGCTTTAGACATTTATTAAACATTGTACGATAGTTAAGGTCACCCTTAAAAAATTACCAAACTAAAAAATGGTCTGGCACGAACGTGTAAGAAACCCCCGAAACTCCCTGGCAGGGAAAGAGTTAAAGCATTTTTACCTTTAGATTAAAAAAAAAATATAGACACATACTTCTATCAATGACCTAGATTGAAATCCTCAGAACTTATGAGATATGCACATCCTGCATCGATTTTGCATGGGGGCCGGTAATGTCATATTAGTACCCATTTGATATTACACTACCTAGACAAATATTGACAAACAAGTGTCTCCATCATGGTTTAGACTGAAATCAATTGATGTTTTGAATTGGTGTGAAACAGGTTATCAATGCTTACTAAAATCCTAAATTCCGCAGCAGAGTGCGGATATTTTGCTAGGGTGACCAACCTTAAGGTAAGAGAGCCCATTATGTTGCTTTTTTGCTTTTATGAGCCTGTTAAAGTTTAGTTTGAGAGTTAGCTACTGTGTAAATGAATGATCCTTGACCAAATTTGGTATATAAGCACGTGAGAACCTTTAATAAAATACTGCAGTGCATTGAACTCATAATGTCCATTTCTGCGGAGTTGGGGCCACCAAATGTCTTTTTTCGGGTAATGTTTAAGATTTTATCTCCCATTCAATTTTATAAGATCTTAAGAAATAAAGACAAGACGGTATAAGATAATATATTTAGTTTATACATCATGATCCAGAATGAAAACAAATGGGTTTTGAATTGGTGTTTACGGGTTCTCAACGCTAACTGAAGTCCTAATTTACCGCTGCAAAGCGCGGGTAATTAGCTAGTATATATATATATATATATATATATATATATACAGTGCCTGGTAGTATTCTGCATTTTATTTATGTCTTCTTCCTGACAGTTCTCAGTTATTTTAAAAAGTACCCCTAGGCTACATAATTGAGTTTGTTATATAGTTAACATAAACTCATCAAATCATAAAGTAAAATGTGTTGGTTTTGAATCCTTTAGTCACTGGGAAGTGTTATAATATAAATATTTAATATTTATGTAATTTGAGGACCTATATCCACAACATCTTCATAAAATACAAAATTTAAAGTAATTATGTAGCCAAGAGGATATTTTAAATTAATTAGAACTGTCAACGTATCAACAAGGCTGTTCGCTAAAAATTAATAATTGACACACAAAATACAACTGGACGTTGAATGCCATATTTACCTTAATTTTTTAATAAGAAAGGTAAACCATTCACATGACCACAGGTTTCTAGGCCTATAGCACCTTCAGATCTCCATTCTGTTGCTAGAACTTTAGTGTGGGATATATTTATCCAGTTGCCAAGCTGCCATTTATTTATTTTATGTAAAGCGCATTGAACCAAGAATAAGGCTGGTGTACCTCAGTACCATGCTATGTGTCTTCAAATTAAAGTACAGGGATTCAGAAAGTCCATTTGGGACCTGGGTAAATATCCAAAAATATTAGACAGGGAGAGTAGGCAGAACTCTTCCTCCAATTTAAGGTGCACTTCTCCCCTTCCCCATAGAGTCATCCATTCTTTGACATTACTTACTAGCCATGTTCTGTTGTCTCAGAAGGCATTTTCCTTCCTACACCAGACCTCTCACTAAGGTTGAACCATTTCCTCAGGCATTCCTTTAGGATGGTTGCACTACCTGCCAAGGTACTGTTGGTTTCTGGAAGTGGAAAGCTCCACACTTGGTACTAGTGTTCTGAGCCATGTAGAGGCCATTCATTTTCCGCACACTTACGAATGATTACAAAATTTAACCACACATTTTATAGATATGGATATCGCTTATGGATATATAACCATCAGCTTTTTAAAAAAAAATTTCCTGTTTCCACAGAAAATGCACTTGGTATTTCATGGCATGATACTGCCTGGGTACCTCATCTAAATCAAAATAATATCTTGGACTACTTTTCTGAACGCTCCAATCCCTTTTACGATAGAACTTGCAACAATGAGGCAATAAAAATGCAGAGGTTTAGTCCAGACCAGATGGTGTAAGTTCACTTTTGCTTTGTATGATTTCGTTTTTGTTTTAAGTTCTTTATTATTCTAATTCATATTTAAATTTACAATTATCTTTTATATCTTAGAGTTTAGATCATGATAAAATTTTGAAATGCTTAAGAAAATATTTCAAAGTTAATCAAATAACCTTTTTATAGAAAATAAAATTCATGTTTCTTAAAAAAATGAATTATTTTGCTCTTTTTTTTTTTTAACACTGCACTTTTTTCCACTTTGTACAAGATTTCTTTTAAAAAGAAATATTTGTAAACAAATAATTAAGTAGGGAAATATTTTATGGTAGGTGACCACAAAGTAATTAAACTCTTAATTTTTAGAGATACAATAAATCTGAGAATTTATTAAAATGAATTTAAATAGAAATAAATTAATAAAAAATTTGAGTGTTGAAATTCATATATCTTCAAATTATGAAGTTATGAAACCCACTAAATTTCTAATGCCACGATAAAAATGTTGATGAATGTTGTTGTTGAGCCTTCTCATCCATGAGGGGTACCGATCATCATCGGCATCTGCGATTCCTCTAAGAGCACAGGCCACCTACAAGAGACCTCCAGGCATCTCTGTCCTGGACCAGCTTCTCCAGGATCTTCCATTCATGGCCAATTCTTTTGATGTCCTCCTCCTATTCTCGGCAGCAAGCGTTTTTTGGATGGCCTCTTTTCCGCTTACCCTGGGGGTTCCATTTCAGGGCTTGCCTTGATGATGAATGACTATTGCTAAAAAAAAGAGTCCTCTCGCTGACCTGGAGAGGAGATGGGCGCCGCCAAGGTCTACCAAGCCTAGAGAAAGCTCTAATGGAAACAGAACCCCCTATGACCACGAGGTTATGGGACTCAAAAAAAAATTTCCTATAAGTTTCTCCGGCAACTTTTTAATTTTTTTAATTGTTTTGAATACCATAGAAGTTACAAATCATTGTCCTTCTTTATTGTTATTTTAAAAAATAAAATATAAAATGAACAAATATTAATTTTTATATAGAAATATGACAGGATTGGAATACTCACTTCTACATGCACAAGAACCAATTTTGTATGTTATTCGCAAACAGCATCGCCATTCTCCAACCCAAGGTCAGTAAATCAGTATTGTATTTTTAAATTTTACTAAATTTATATAAATTTTCACAAATGTATATACTTTAGCTTTAGAAAAAAAAATAATTTTTTTTCATTTTTTTAGTGACGCCTCTTGCAGACTATTACATTATTGCTGGTACAGTTTATCAAGGTCCTGATTTATGCTCTGTTGTCAACTCTAGACTGGTATGAATTTTCTTTAAATAGGTACTTTTTGACAGAAATGAATTCCTGTTGAAAATGGGTTGCTTATTATTTGACACTAGTTTCCAGGGCTTAGCTGAGAGTTATTGTCTCTTGAAGTTGAAGGTTCATTTCCATCAAAATTTAAATGTATTAAGTTTTAAAATATATTTTTCATCACTAGAAAAAAAAAGCATCTTTTCCCGCAATCTTGTCCTCGCTTTTATTTAGCTGTTACAAGGCAACTTGAAACTTTACTGTTGTTATAAGATACTGATTTAATTTGAAAATAATTAAAGACGGGAAATAAGGTTCCTTAGTCTTTTAACTTAGATAGATTTTTTAAAATTATGATTAAGACACCTTTGAATTATTACAGCTCAACACATTACATAATTTACAGTCAGCATTTGATGAAGGTGGGTAATGTTCATTAATTTTTTTATGTGAATCTAATAAGCTTCAGCTGTTTTTCAACAAAACTACACATTTTTAAGCAAACAGGTTTTGGACTTTCTATTTTAATATGATGAAATAATGGGAAATCTGAATATTTTGTGTAAATACTCATCCATAAATAAGAAATATGAATTTGAAAAAGAATTCATAGAAGTTGATGTGTAAAGTATGATCATAAGGGCTGTTATCGATTAATGTAAATTTAATATTTTTAGGACATATATTTAAATATAAGTAGTTCATTTTAATTTCAATGAATTTTAATTTTGTTATTGTTAATTAATTAAAAGCAATGTTTTTTATATCATTTTTCTTATAAAAACTGCTTAGTTTAAAGAACACACTTTGGAAATCTTTTTTTTTAAATGGAGAAGTTGATACGTAAAGAAAAACTATTATTAATTATTAAAAGTTTATTATTTATTAATATATCCAAAAAAAAGTTTAAAATATTTTTAAAAATTTTAATTGCTATTTTATCAATTAAAATAATTTTACTGATTAATCGAAAAATTAATAGTTAATTTCCGCAGCCCAAATGATCATCTAACTTATCTTAAGACTAATTTAACTTGAATTCATTCTGCAGCACTAGGATATGCTAGATTCCACCCGTCTCGAGGATACTCTTGGGAATTCAAAGAAAAAGAAGAGAAAGGTGAGAAAACTAATTTCTTAATTATCCTTATCGTCTGAATGTATGTAAATTCTTTATTGCTCTTTTTTTTAAAAATTGATGTTTCTAATTAAATACAAGGTACACAAACATATTGTGTTATTAACACAATAGATTAAGGCTTTATTTGTTGACTAATACATAAGTAAAAATTTAATTTCAGCTAATGCTTTCATCAGTAAATACAAGTATTTAAATTAAATATTACATTCTATTATAACATGGAAAAAATATTAAACAAGGGAAGCAATGTTCCCATAAGATTCATTGGTCCTTGTGCAAAGTAAACAAACTTATGTGCACAGTAACCATTTTTTGTGTGCAATATTTTACAAAATTTGCTGCATGGTCATTCTAAACTGATGTACGGCATCTGTGAGATATAAAAAGAAGAAAGATGGGCACAAGTGCATTAAAAAAATCCTTTTTTTTGTAGGTTAAAAATACATGAAATATTTTTGATAATTACTTATGCCCATCTTTCTTCTTTTCATTTCTGTTTGCAACAGTGGCGTAGCTAGGGATTTTGGGGCTGGGGGGGGGGGCTTGGCCTCTTTGGGGGCCCCATCATTTTGACAGATGGCATAATGTATATTTTTTGTAAAAAATCTTTTCAAATTTGGACTCCCCTTCCGCTAGCTACGCAACTGGTTTTTTGTAATCACTACTTAATTTGTATTTATGTATTTATTCATACAGGTGAAGGCACTAGCTGAAACATTTTCTTGTGTTTTAGTTCATAAATGAAGCTTTAATTTATTGTTTCAATAACTATCTTGTAATTTATTCAAAAGTTTTATGGCAGTCTATATGACATGTATTTTTATTGACTTGTCTTATTTTAAATTAAATCTGTGGGCTGTGCATAATAAAATTTGTTGAAAATGAAAACTTTTAGTTGTATTTCTATTGCAGAGCCTGCTGCAAAAGATAAAAAAATCAAGAAGAAAGAAGAGGCTAGCTCAGCATTCCAAAGGAAAAGAGTAGATTTGCTGTTAGGAGAACTAGCAAAGAAACATCCACCTCTCTTCATGCCGCCACCATCGCAACCACCTGCGAAAAGTAAAATTAACTCTTCAGAATTTCATAGAATCTTATTTGCTTAGATGTACTTTCATATTATGTAATTTTTGCATTTTATTTGCATGATCAATAATTTTGCTTAATTTTCATGTTTAATATCAGTCTAAATCATTATGTGTTTGTAATCTCAGTACCACATGTGGAAGATGTCAAAACAGAAGTAAAAGTTGAGAAAATTGAAGACAAACTTACAGTTAACGGCAGCATGCGACCACCTCCAGAGAAGAGACAGAAATTGAGATAATGTTCCTCAATACAGCTATTTTGCTATTGTAAATAATTTTTGTATAGATTAATTAGTCTTTACATGTATAAAAGTCTTTTTAAAAAGACAGCGAAAAATAAATTTTAAAAACACAAGCTTAAGAATTTAATACGCCTTGAAAACCTCTTAGATTTTACTACCAGATTCTCATAGCTAAATTAATAAAAACACAATATTTACAAAATTTTCATTTTGGTCTTGTAAACTTTAAAAAAAAAAATTATGATAAGTCAAATCATGAATTTTACAAAGTAAGAAATGTTCCTTTCATTTAAATAAATTATTTTTTTAGAAAGGTGCCTATTTTACCTTTTTCTTTGTGTTTTTTTTATTAATTTTTTTGTTGTTGAGAATTTTAGAATTTTAAGATTGTATAAATTTTTAACACAAGTATCTAGTTTTGAATATCGAGACTTTTAAAAATTAAGAGAATGTTGTTGTTTTTTAAAATTTGAAAACAAGTTATTTAGCGCTTGGAAAATTTAAGCTATTTTCTGTGAAAGTTATTTTAAAAGAGTATTAAAATCTTCATACTTGGTGAAAGATCATGTTGAGAAAACATCTTGTAATTTGGCTTCAGAATTTAAAACACATGTGTATAAATGTGATCAAAAAATTTTAAAAAATAAGCTATAGGAAAATTGTCAAAAAGCAAATAAATTAAAACAACAAAATGAAGTGGACAGCAATGTTCCTTCCAAAGTTGGTTCGCGTGCAAAGTAAAAAAAACTTGTGAGCAAGTTGAACATCATCCAATTTTTGTGCAAATATTTGCAAAATTGTAAACTGCTCCGCAGCGTGGTTAGATAACGGTGTTCATGCGCAACTTAAGGGGAACTTTGGTAGACAACAGAATTTTAAAATTATTTTTTAGCACTTTTCCCACTTAATAATCAATTAATGGTGTTTCTCCATCCATATGTAATTTAAAAATATTGGAGTTATATTTGAACTGTTTACAGCAATTATCTATGAAAATGTTTGCTGCATTGAAAGGTCATAGTTGATGAGTAAAAATTACAAAGACAACTTAAGTATATAAGATAACATATAACCAGCTATGTAATTATAAAAAGTAATTTTTTGTGATAATTCAGACACTAATCAGAATTAAATCGGTTTTAAAAATATAACTGTACATACGAAGAAAGATAATTTTAAGTTATTAAAATATTTCTCATCTTATTTGAAAAATATTTGGGATAAATTTAAAAATGGAATTAGAAATATGACAATTTTAGTTCATCACCCTGTGCTCACACCTGCTTTAGGTCATTTATTTAATTTTAAATTTCAAAATTTATTAAATATTATGGAAATTGCAGATGCTCCCATCCCTTCTCATTTTGAGAACAGACTATGAATATTGAGCTAAAGATATTCACATCACAGAAAATTTATATTTTTTGGACACTAAACATAAATTTGTTGGGTAGCGAAGTCAATAGTGCGCTCGCCTAACAAGCTGAAGGGCCTGGGATCGAGACCATGTTAAAGCCACTATAAAAATTTTGAGAAATAACTAATGCTAAGAAAGTCCTCCGCTTACCTGGAGAGGGAAGGATCACGAGAATGTTATAATGGAAACATCAGAACCCCCTACCATCTAAAAAAAAAAAAAGAGGTTATTGGACTTCATTAAAAAAATTATTTTTAAAAGAACATAAATTGATAAAATAATATAATATACACCTTCCTTTTTTTTTTTTTGAAATGACTGCTACCTTTGTTAAATCTTATGACTTATTGATACAGAGAATACATTTTCAATAGTCATATATAATTTCAGAAATTACCATTATTACATATTATTGCTGTTAGAACTCTTTATAAACAACTCTCTTTTATTCATGATAGTTACCCTTTTTTAGGGATTGCTCCACTTACAAGTGCACTTGATAGTATGAATGATTTTTTAAAAATAAGTATGGTTATAAAATGGTTTATTTTCCAAAATCAAACAAACTCATAAGTGAATTTCATAAAAATGATCTTTAATACTTCTGACAAAAATTAGCAATGAAAATTGCATCATAAGGTATTGAGTTTTGTACAAATAATAACACGAAGTGTCTGGTCAAATGATGTGCAAACAGATAGTCCCATTTTGTCTGGGCTCCAATCAAAACTGCTAACTGGCTGAGTGGACAAAGTAACATTCTGTAACAAATCAACAGTTCCTGCCACTCCCATTTCTACCCCTTCTGAATCTTTTTTAGAACGAGATGATGGGTATGAGCTGAGGAAAATAGCAACATGCAATCACTGTGAAATTTGTAGTAACTAGTTGCTAATTTACATGGGTTGAGCAGTAATATAAAATTGATCAGGAGCAGATTTAAGCTGCTATTGATTTATTTAATACTTATTTTAAATTGACAACAACAACAATCTAGACTCAATAGAAAATAAGAGACCTGGTAATGTCCAAAAAGAAGATGTGTGATGTTTTAATGGGTCAGCCATCACTTATGAAATTTTGACAAATGAGCAAACTTACTATTTCCATAAGTTTAGAGAACCATTTCCTCCAAGAGTCATAAAAACATCCCTATTTTGAGGTAAATGCCTTGCAAGCCAAATGGTAGATTTATGAGCCTGTTAAGGACAGAAAGTATAATTCAAATTGAATCTCAGCGTCGATTTTATTAATTGAAAAATATTTAATGTGATTGAAATTAATTTGGCATGGTGGGTATAATATATGAAAATCATTGGGTGAGAAATTCATGTAATCCATAAGGTTGTTGTAAAGGCTAAGTTAGGATGTTTAAGACTGATTTAGTCAAAAGCTATTGGCCTCTTAAAGGAAAACCTGGGTGTTTTCATATTTTAGGCTTCTTAAATGTCTATTATAAGTAAGATAGGCCAATTGTGTGACAACTTCTTTAAAGACTAATTTTTTCCTTACACAATTTATTTATGATTGTTAAGGTTTTTAGCTTGAGTTGTTTAAGAAGCTGTCAACACAATATGCAATAATGTCAATGATTTTAAAAATATTGATTTCAACTTGATATTTTTATGTACCTTCTCCACTAGGCTTGCATATCCTTTACTGGGGTGCTGTGTTCTCATATCAAAAACATGAAATTTAGACTCTAAAGTTGTTGCTACAAGTTTGTTCATCTGAATATCTTTACGATCGAACTCTAAGCAGCAAACCTGCAATGAGGATTTCAGCCAGTATTAAAATAATAAGTCATAAGTTAAGTGTCAAACATGTAAAACAGCAGTTGAATAGCACATTTCTAGAAGTCATTTTCTTACCCCATTTTTTACATTTGTTTCCCATTTCAATGCCATATTCCTCAAGTCAAAAAGTTTTATGTCACCATTATCATATCCAGCAGCTACACATCTGTCTGTAGCACTGTAGGAATCCCCTGATGATTCAATGATGTGAGATATGAAAATCACATGTCGAGAATTATAAATACTTATTACCAAAATGAACATATAAGAATCAATTTTTAATTTTAAAATATAAACTCAAGTTTTAGTTTAAAAGGTATATCTTTTAACATGTTTCAGAAACACAAATTTACAGTAGCTACTAAATCTGATTTTCAAGAGGTTTTGCATTCATAGCCAAAATATCTTTTTATGAGAGTTGCTTGTAGTGCACAGAACTAAATTTAAATATTTTCTTTTATTAATTAAAATTTTTATCAATTTTTTATTAATAAATAAGGTTTATTTGATACACATCAAATGAGAGCTAAAAATAAGATTCACCAAATGCAACAGCCCAACAGTCTCGTTTAGCCTCCCCTTCTCCAGGTTCCATTGTAGCCACAGGTTCATTCTTCTGTCTTGGATCCCACACTTTAACAAGACCTTGAAAATTGTAAGGAATAGAAGGGCATGTTTACATTTTTGCATCATTTTACTGCTGATGCAAATATAAATTCTGGTAAATAAATTATTTCAATTAATTAAGACATTTTACTCCTTATTATATCCCATAGTAAAAGGCAATATTCCCTCTTAGTTTTTTTTTTAATCATGTGCAAGAAAATTGTCTCGAGTGCAAATTATCAATTTTTTTGGTACAAAATTTTACATCCCACTAACACAGACACTATCCTGACCAAACTTTGCTCAAAAATAAATCTAATTTGCTGCACTGTGTCTGGCAGATTGCTTAGAGCAGAGGTCGAGAAACCATGGCTCGCGAGCCAAATATGGCTCTATAGATGGCTGCAACTGGCTCTTAGAAAATGTTTGATTAAAAAAAAACAACGTTTTTACCCATTAAGACTTCTTCGAACTACATATTAATTGGATTAAAAAAATCAACAAAACTATGTTATTAAAAAAGAATTCAGAGACGTAATTATTGTTGAAGCAGAAAAAATGCACACATTTACTTGAATTTCTAGTTTTTAACACAAAATTACTCTTCAAAATATGTGGTGCTTTTGGCTATCTCAGACAAAAAGTTTCCCGACCCCTGGCTTAGAGGGACAATTGGTAGGAAAACTAAAAAGTGAAAATGTATAAAATGTATGGCATCTGTCCGTCTACGAGAGACGATAGATTTATCTTTAATATTTGCAGCTCTCGGTGTGGCTGATGAGACCAATCCTTGAGTGACAGTCTCTTCTGCATTTTACACACATGAATGTAGTCGGGCAGTGTTGCCTGGCCTTTCTCCTCGCTCTTTTTCCACCTGCTTCTTCCCTAGATTGCTCCTCTGCTTTAAGTGATCCTTCTTTCACTATAGCCCGCCATGTGGTCCTATCCTCAGCCAGGTTTTCCCAGTTTGGTATATCAATGTTGGCTACTTTCATGTCTCTCATGCATATGCCCGTGTATCTGAGACATGGCCGACCAACTGACCTTTTCCCTGTTGCCAGCTCGCTGTATAACACATCACTGGGTATGTGACCAGTTTGCATTCTCTTGACGTGTCCAAACCAGCGGAGGCGTCTTTGGCTTAATATGGCTGGAATGCTGCTCATGCTTGCTTGAGCCAGGACCTCTGTGTTGGGGACTTTCTCTTGCCATTTGATGTCAAGGATGCGGCGTAGGCATCTGAGGTGGAAGCTATTGAGCCTTCTTTCATGCCTGGTATAAGTGGTCCATGACTCGCATCCATAGAGGAGCATGCTCAGTACACAGGCCTGGTATACTGCAGCTTAGTCCTTGATGTGAGTTTGGCATTGGACCAGACTCTTTTGTACAGTCTAGCCATAACAGTTGCTGCCTTCCCTATCCGACAGCTTATCTCATCTTCCAGTGAGAGGGTGCTTGAGATGTTTGATCCCAGATATGTAAAACTGTCAACAACATCCAGGTTACAGTCGTCTATAGTGATAGTTGGGAGGGAGGCAGCATCCTGTGCCATAATGTTGGTTTTCTTTATGCTAATGATCAGGCCAAAATCTTTGCAGGCAACGGAGAAGCTGGATACAAGGTTCTGTAGTCCGTCTGCTGTGTGAGATATTAAGGCAGCAAATAAGAGCTTGCGCAGCAAAACCTTCTTTATTTTGGACTTTGCTCTAAGTCGAGCAATATTAAATAATGTGTATGTATATCCCCTCGCAGTTGTTCTTGAAGGCATACTGGAGTAAGATGGAGAAGAATATTGCAAACAGGGTAGATGCCAGCACGCAGCCTTGCTTTACTCCACTACTTACTGGGAAAGCTTCAGATGTGGCACCGTTATAACACACTGTGCCCTGCATGTTTTCGTGGAATTGCTTGATAATGTTCAGCAGATGTGTAGGGCAGCCTATTTTTGCTAAAATCTTGAAAAGGCCGCTTCTGCTGACAAGATCGAAAGCTTTAGTTAGGTCGACGAACGCGATGTATAGAGGCATATGTTGCTCCCTGCAGTTGGCGCAGAGAGAAGATCATGTCTATAGTTGATCTTCAGGCTCGAAAGCAGCACTGCGATTCTGGGAGTACACGCGATGCTAGGATCTGCAGGCGTGTTTAAGCAACTCGGGCGAAGGCCTTTCCAACTATACTCAGAAGAGAAATTCCAGAATAGTTATTGCAGTCGCTCTCGTCTCCTTTATTCTTATACAGTGTAACGATGTTGGCATCTTTCAACTCCTGTGGTATCTGTCCCTGTTCCCAGCACAGAGTGAGGAGGTCATGCAAAGGCTGTAAAAGTACTTCCTTTCCACATTTGAGAGCTTCTGGTGGAATTCCATTGCCAGCGGCTTTCCCACAGGCTAGAAAATCGATGGCTCTACTTAGCTATTCTATGGTGGGTAGAGCATCAAGCTCTTCCATGATCGGCAGGTCCGGGATATCGTCCAGGGCAGCAGTTGAGACATGGTTTATTGTTGCATACAATTCCAAGTAGTGCTCAATCCCACTGTTTGAGTTGTAGGTCTCGATCAGTGATAAGTTCCCCTGATTTTGACAATAGGGGTGCTGTCTTGGAGGTCAAAGGGCCTGTTGCTTGTTTTAAGTTCTCATACATAGCATTTGTATCGCCTCTATCAGCAGCTGACTGTATGCTTGAGCTTAGATTGAGCCAATATGCGTTAACAATTAAATTTAAATTAATCGTTATCAGCCCCAGTATTAAATAATCAAGCACCTTAAAATTAAATGTAACGTCTTACCATCTCTGCTTCCTGTCACCAACTCAGGCGCTCCTTCACCAACTCCTAGTCCACCAACTCCATCAATGCAGTTAATTATTTCCTTGTGAGCTTGTGCTGAGAAGATAGGCAGATCTAAAGTTTCTAGGTCCCTGAGTGAAAATATAAAATACAATGACATGTCGAATCAGGTACTAAACATATCAAAAGAAAAATAATAGGTACATACGTGTACAAATCTATTAGTTTCTTAGTCAAGTATATGTCATGACAATGGCCATGTACTGTTTTTTTAAAAAATGCAAATAAAAATTTAAAAATTAATGAACATATTACTGTTTGAAAAAAAGCAAATTTATAAAATTAAAGGTATGCATGAAAAAATAAATAGTCTACTAGATAAGTAAAAAATATTATTTTTTACACTGTTTTATGTTGTTTTGTATTTTAATTACGCTTTAATTTTAATTTTGTATCTGCAAATTGAAATTAGAGAGTAACAAAAATAAAAATAATTTAAAAAATTTGTGCTTGACAAATTGCTTTCACAATTTAAAGAGAATTTTTTTAAGACTAATATAGATGGTCAATTTTTTTTTTTTTTTAAAGTTCACATTTGATATTTATTTTTAACTGCTAATGTTTTTTAAAACAAAAGATAAAACCTAAGTATTATTTTCAGAATATG
Source organism: Radix auricularia (assembly GCA_002072015.1). Taxonomy (NCBI): domain Eukaryota; kingdom Metazoa; phylum Mollusca; class Gastropoda; family Lymnaeidae; genus Radix; species Radix auricularia. The sequence goes on from MUZC01002565.1 coordinate 290,096, forward strand.
TATTTGATGACATCTAATAAAATTAATAACCATATCTGAAGTTTTCCAGAGAAATCCCCAGTAGCTAAGTGTCTGTTTTGCAAGCTGGATGCACCAAAGGTACCACATTTGAAAGACTTTGATTTTTCAACCTAATAAAGATACACATTAATTAAAAAAGATGATTGGCATGACCTACAAGAAAGAACTATTGTTGTACACATCCTTAAATTAAATTAAGTTAATAATTTTTATCCATGCTATTAATGTTTGATCCTATGAGGAGATGCTTAAAATTCCATAAAAACCATAGTGCATCTCGAACAGCTGACTGATTTTAGAGATTTACTTAGGTCTTAAATTTAGCTGGTTTTAAAAAGAAAATGTGTTTAAATAGAAAATCTATGATAATTTATTTTTTTAAAATTGTGAACAGGTATTGTCATACTGGTAATACTTCTCATACGTTAATTGTATTTAAATGAAGTAACAAGTATATAGTTTAGCAACCTACATCTTTGATAATTTTGACATCTCCATGAGAAACCTCAAAGATTTGAATTGCCCCAGTTCCCCTTGGATAGTTACCAAGGGCTACAAACTTTGCACTGCATGGAATCCACTTTGCATCATACAATGTGTAGTTAACTGATTTCTGAATGTGAAGTATGATCTGAGGTTTATCCATGACGAAGTCTTTAGCTTATTTCTTGATTTTTTTTCTAAGAAAATATTGATGTAATTTTAAGAAACACTGTTCTTAAACAAATAATATTTAAGTGAATTTTAAAACTAAGGTAAATTAATTTCATTTCATATCTGAATCCAAAACAAAAACAACAATAACAACAACAAATATATATACAGTGTAAATTGTAAATAATTAAATTTATATGAGTATCAGAAACTTTATTACTTGTCTTTTACATGAAACGTTATATTCTTATTTAAAGAATTTAATTAATATCAAAATTGGTTCTTCAGTTGCATAAAATTGAAAACATAAGTAAAAACTAAATATTTATAAATAAACTCTGACAGCATAAGTACCATTAGTGTGCCAGTGAAGAAATAGCCAGAGGAAGCAGTATTGGCATTTAGATAAAACTAAATATATTGTGTAAGTGAGCTGTACTTTTGAGAGTTGTTGCTGGTCTGATTGATCATTGCAAGAAATAGAGAGGGGGCAAGGGCAGCACTCCCATGCTGTATATTAATATCAACTAATTTTAACTTAATCATAGAAAATATATTGTTGAAAATCTATAGTGAATTTTTTTTTTAACAAACTGGACCTGATGATAATGTGTGGTATAAAGATGTCTGATTTTTGTAGTAGGTGCAGGAGATGGATGGCATAAAGTCAGGTACAGAATTAACTCTAAACTTTATTGCTTTTATTTTGTGCTCTCAAACATCTTTTGAAGAGAGTCACAAGTCTATGCAGACTGTTCACCTGTATCCGGTTATTGTAAAACACATTTTTCATGACTTTTGTAAAGCAGTTTTTTTCTGCTCCCCAGAAAACCATTCACTATTTTTAGTTTGCCATAAAATATTCTCTTGGGCTTGCAGTTGTCACATATTTTTACACATGTCCCAATAAGCAAACATGTATCTGTTTTTAGAAGTTGCAAAGAGTGACTGCGTTCAAATAACTTAAAGCCACCATAAATGAAAACAATTAACTAAGAGTTATATATGCTGTTAGAAGACCCACCAATAGTATTAATAATTAAAAAAGGCAGGTTGCAATGTATCTTATCTTAGATATACAGACGCTCCTTCTATGCAGAAGATAATTGCGTCCACAGACCATGAGAGATGATCTGTTGGCAAGTGATGCAGCGGTCACAGGCCACGGCTATAGGGGTTCCACGCATTACCCCAGCCGCCTAACTATTGTCTAGTTAGGTACCCATTCGGAGCTGGGTGACTCGGGGACTCCTCAGGCCGCGAGAACAAATCCACACCTTCATGTGGATTTGAACCCGTGACCATCGGTATGACAGTCGAGAGCGCTACCTCTTGACCACCACGTCCCACATGTGGTGGTCATCTGAAAAGAATGCCTACCTTTAGAGTTTAGAGCAGCAGAGACAGCACATAGACAGAAACCAGAAGGTAGAAGGATAACGGGCAGACTGAGAATGGGATAGTGGATGCAGCTGATAAGGATCTAAAGCTGCTGAGTGACTGAGAATGGAGACTAAATGCCATGGATTGGTCAGAATGAAAGAAAGTGAGTAAGCAGGCCAAGGCCCTACATGGAATATAGTACCGAATATGATAATAATGTGATATAAATTTAGTTTAAATTAAATATATGATGTACACTTTTCAGAAAATATGAGTTTTCTGTAGTTTATTGGTCATAAAATGTTTTGGGTAGGACTATATATATGCAGTCAAAACCTCTCATAGCGAGCACCTCTCATAACGAGTTTTTTTTGTTTTTTTTGCATAACAAGCATTTGGGGGGGGGGGGGGGGGGGAGTTGCTCGCATAACAAGTGACGCAGTAGGAAAAAGTCTCTTTTTCCTGGAAATTTATTTGTGAATGGGCATTTCCACGCTGAAATATTATTCTGTATTTTGCATTCGGTCTGTTAGCGTATTGTTTTCGTGAGTCATAACCGTTTTACAAATTTTTTATTCTGACAGTATTCGTAATTTTGTTTTGTGCAAAGTGTAAAAACCTCTGCTAAAATGTCTTTGAAAAAAGAAACAATCATAAGAGGGGAGAGAATAAAATAACCATTGAAATGAAACGAAGAACCTTCCAACACCGAGAACAAGGTGGTTAATTTAGCCCTCAACTACAATCAGCCAACATCAACCATCTGCACTATTTTAAAGAGCAATTAAGGAGATGTCTACAATAACAGTTACCACACGTTTTTGAAACGTCGGAAAAAACTCATGTTTTTGGACAGTTTTCTGGTTAAAAAGGCATAATTATTTGTGATAAATTCATATTTTTGTTTATTTTTGTTTATTTGTTTATTTTTTGTTTTTTGTTTCAAAGCTAAATTTTATTCTAGTTGTTTCACTCTGTAACAATTCATAAGTAACTTTATTTCAATAAATGTTAATAAAATTTTTTGAAAAATTAGTATTTTTTTTCAGCATGGAACAGATTATCATATTTTACATTGATTTTTATGAGAAATATGATATTGTATAACCAGTGTTTCGCTTTACGAGTAAGTCTCTGGTACAAATTAATCTTGCTATGAGAGGTTTGACTGTATATATTAGGGCTGGGGAGATTAATTATTAATTAATCGACTAATTGTTACAAATTTTAATCAATTAAAATTATATTGATCTATTAAAATTCCATCAAAATAAAATTTAAGCATATATTTGTAATTCTTATCTCCAATTTATTAACAATTTATATTTTCTGTTATTACATACTTTTCCCACTTATTAATATTATTTATTTAGACATGTAAACGTAAACAAAAAGGTTATTCTTTCTATTTCTTTCATATCATAACATTAGCTGTGTTATGTCACAAAATTACCGCAACTTAAACTGATTTTACAAAATAATAAATCGCAAATTAATGGGATCTATATTATAATTAATCAAAATTAATCAATAATATTTTTCTGATTAATTGTACAATTTTTTAAAATCAGTAACAGCCCTAATATATATGATCATTTGTTTTGAAGGTCCATTAAAAAAAAAGAATTCTTAATCAGTTGACTGTCCATTAGCCAGGTATTTTTCCTAAGTCAAGTTTCTGAGACAGAGGCGTAGCGTGGATATATGCCACAATATAAATACAGTTTTTATTAAAAATTAATAATAAGGACACTGTGCATGCACAGTTTATGTTAGAAATGAAAATAAAATCTTTATTTCTTGAATAAAAATGTAAGTGTTTTGTAGACTTTTTTGACACTCCATTTGAAGCTTCCATTTCCTAAATTTTGTTTTTTTCTCTTGAAGCTTCCATTTCCTAAATTTGTTTTTTACTCTTGATGCTTCCATTTCCAAAAATTTTTTTTTCTCTTGAGAATAGTGCAGATTGTTGATGTTGGTCGATTGTAAGTGCGCGCTAGATGATTAGCCATGTTCACAACTTGTTCTTGCTTTTACATTATTTTACGTTTCATTTCAATAGTTATTTTTTCTCTCTTATAACTGTCTTCTTGTGTTCTTTTTCTTCAAAAACATTTCAGCACAGGTTATTACACTTTGTACATAAAAAATTACAAATAGTAAAAATTACAATACAAAATTTGTAAAAAAAAGGGTGATCACACACAAAAAAATAGGCTTACACTTACAGACTGAGTGCTAAACACAGACTATTGCATTGGCATGGAAGTCCCTGCTCACAAATGAATGTTGTGATTCAAAAAGTGACTTCTTAACTCGTTATGCGAAAATGGAGCAACTTTTTCACTTTTTTTTTTTTTTGTTGTTGTTTTTTGCTCCTGCAAAATAGTCGCTATGAGTATGAGAGGTGCTCACATTGTGTGAGGTTCCTCTGTATTTAGATAAAAAGCTCCACTTTCGTACTCTTGTCACACTCAATGAATTCATGACAAGAGCCAAACTTAAGAGTAAACAGTGATTAAGTATGATTTAAATACGTCATTATTTCTGCTTCATTAACTATTAACTCACTGGAATTAATTATTTATATGTCATGTAAATGATAAATGTAGTTAAACTTAAACGGTTGTTTTAAGATTTTAAGATTATAAATACATTAAAAAGGGAAGAGTTGAAGTTATGCAGTACAGGACAGGACCTGATCTTGCCGGTTAACTGTTAACAACCTAATTACACCCTGACATGAAAATTAAATAACAATTGTTTAAAGATAATGAATAATTATGTTTCAATAACTTACTATTTCTTGAATCTTCCAAACCTTCATTCCATGATACCACGCCTATTTTCCACAGAAAAAGAGCTACCGTGAAAGATAATCATTATAATTTTATTTCGTTGTACGGAATAAAACTAATTAACAAAGTCAAAGGTCCAAAAGGAAATAAAAATCCATTTTAACGTATACTAAGCTGATTGTTTTTTGTCTGAAAATGGTTAATTCGATGATATCTACTCTTTTGTATATTCAAAACATAATTAATAATAATTACCCTAAGGGGTCCACAAATCATTGTAACTATGCACGATGACTTACGCCACTTGCGCAAATCCTTTAGCGTAGAACAGGGGTCGGGAAACCATGGCTCGCGAGCCAGATATTGCTCTATTAATGGTAGCGCCGCTGCATCTGGTTCTCAGATGTTCGCTTAAAAAAAAAAACAAGCAACATCACATCTGTTCAGATGACGTTGATCTACATATTAATTGCATATAAAAACAACATAACAATATCATGAAAAAGAATTCAGAGACATAATTATTGTACTTCTAAGGGTCTGAAATTTTTTGACCATTGTTGATAAGGGGGAGGGGGTGGGGTGGGTCAATAAAAGTTGACGTCAACAATGTTGCTTTAAAAAATAAATTTATTTACTTAACAAATGAAAATTAGGCAGCATGTGTAGTCCCGTGTTTCACACTCGCCCAACCTTCAGTATTTTAATCTTACTCAAGAACTGTCGGGACTAATTTTGCCACATGAACATTTTGGAAGCCACCTCAACACACAAGGTCGAACGATTTGATGTAGTGTTGGAAAAATTAGACATCATATATGCTGGCAAAACATTGTCAGAAATTTGGAAGGAAGTAAGTATATACAATTTTCCAACAGTGGCAGAATATATTGTGCCTGAAAATTCTGAGCTTGAAGTTGAAAATGTAATAACCAAAGATTAAGTTTGGTGTCCAAAATATGTATTAGGACAAGTCAGTACTTTCTACAGATTGTCAAATGTGATTTAACTTGTTGCCAAGCGATTAGAAGCTCGTACTTTGATATTATAGCTGATTGATTTATCCCTCCTCCCCGTCAATTCCAATCTGCCAAATTAATGAGGGCCTTAAAGCACCAGAAGTACCTGATATAAACTCACACAGATTTCCATCTCTTTTCTTCAATTAGTCTGGAAAAGTTGAAAACATACTACACCGATAAGCAAAAGCATTCAAAATTATTCTATAATAAGATATTTATTGTCCATCTATTCAGTTGTTAATTTTTGAACGGATTTGTAAAATCTGTCACATTTATGTTGCTTCGCAAGCCATGTTAAAGAAGAACGTTCAACAGCACAAACACTGTTTGCCTGGGCCCAGTCAAACACTATATGCACCCCAACAGCAAAGAATTCGTCCAATGCAGCCCAAAGACATACAGAGCTCATGGCAATTATTTCTTCAAGAAAGATGTTCAGCGCAGAATGGCTAGATGAAGAAAATGTTGACTTGTATGGTGTTTCGGTTCCACAAGAAATTATTCAGCCAGAACCTATGCCAATGATAACAATTGAGGAACATTTGAAATCTCCATGGGAAGTTATAGAGGCAAAGATATAGGATTTGGATTTGTTTGTAAAGAGTATGTTTAATATATACATTAAAAGTGTATTTATAGTTTAACTTTGTAATCTCGTTTCTGCTTGAAGTTAGAACAAGTCTTTGTAAATATTTTTTTAAAGTCTTTAAAATTTTAAATGTTATATTAATTTGAAATATGTTCATAATTTAAAGATGTATAGTGTAAACATTTTTGTAAACCCTATAATCTCTGGACTGTTTAGAGAAAGCCTTTGTAGTTATGAATTGGAAATATGTTCATAAGTTAAAAGTTTATTAAACTTAGTTTTTCTAAATATTTTTCTTTTATTCAATTTAGTATTATTGGGGCCGTCCATAAAGTACGTCACGCTCCAGAGGGTGGGGGGTGTAAGAAAGTGTGACAGTTTGTGACAGGGGGAGGGGGTGTCCGGCCATGTGTGACGTCACGGTGTTTTATATTTTATTTATTTTGTTATTTTTGTTCGAAAGTGTGACGTACTTGCGGGGGGCTTGTCACACTCAATGAATTCATGACAAGAGCCAAACTTAAGAGNTTTATTATTATTATTATTATTATTTATTTTTATTTGGTGGGGGGTAATCAAATGTTGACGTAATTTTATAGGGGGGATCTCTGGAAGGTTGGCAAGTTGTTGACAGGGGGAGGGGGGAGGTAAAAATCGCCCAAAATTTGATGACGTAATTTATGGACAGCCCTTTAGTAGTTTTAATGTTGAAGTTATACAAAATGTCCACACATAGTTGAATTTTTAATTTTAAACATAATGTATGGCTCTCACAGAGATACTTTTCAAAATATGCGGTGTTTATGGTTCTCTCAGACAAAAAGTTTCCCGACTTCAGATGAGAAATAAAAATGGAAGGCATTTTACCCAACAAACCCTTAAGTTGTTTTAAACCGGAATAGCTGTCTGTAGATAAACGTAGGACGTAGGCCTTATAATCTGCTGTATAGAAGGAGCGTCTGTTAGAGATAAGATAAGAGGTATTAGAAATAGTATGTACGCCACAGTGTGTCTGTATATATTAATATACAGAGAACGAGAGAGACAGACAGAGAGAGAGAGAGAGAGAGAGAGAGAGAGAGAGAGAGAGAGAGAGAGAGAGAGAGAGAGAGAGAGGGCGCACATAGGTTTGGTGTCACTGTCAGTCGCCCTGAGTGATAAATAATGATAAATTCATGGTTTCAACCCACTAACTTCAAACCACGGGCGTCCCTATGGTTGGTGTCACCCGGGGCGGTAAGCTCATGGTGTCACCCCTTCACGACTTAACGCATAGACCTCCAAATAACGGGAACATACAGAATTTTACATTTCTTAGTGAAAAAAATTGTAGTCTCTATTATTTTTTTTTACACCAAATCGTACACAGTAAAATTTTTTATTTCGGTTTCACCCCCCCCCCCTGATGGTGTCACCTGGGACGGCCCTCAGCGTGCCCCTTAGTGACGCAACTGCTCCAAACCACACTTTTTTCTCCCTTCTTTTGATTTAAGATTGCCATGCTTATTCTTGTTAAATAAGTCCCCATCCCATCATATCAATGACTCAAACAAAAAATTAATTAAAAGTTGTTGTTTTTTAGTTCGCAACGTTGAGTTATGGTTATATACCCGTTGCATTACTATTAGTTTCCTGTTCCTTGTCTTTAAAGTTGCAAACCTAACTTTTTCAAGTCTCGTCAATTTTTTTTTTAAGAAGTGGGAAATAATATGATAGCATCTCACAATTTCTAGACTGTTATATATATTCAGGGAGGTTGTATCTTCCGTATGATCACCTGATGCTAAATTTTGCTTTGCGTGAAAAAAATGTGATTTCAAGATAAGATAAGTAAGCTGATAACTTTTGCATTATAATACAGCCCTCATCATTCTTCTCGTCCTGTCCATTACTTAAATGTTTTCAGCGTTAATTGTTGTGTGTAGCCTTAAATTAAGTTACATCAAAAATTACCATCTTTTAAAGGCAACATAATGGCTGTTTTTACCGATGCCTCATATTTTTTAAAATTTTGATACAGGTTCAATTACTTATGAAATCCAATTCACAATTTGATATTACCGTTGGTTTACAAAAATTAACAGCAAATTTGTAAAGTGAATAAAAACTCTACCATTAAGGTATTTTCTTTAATCACTATATCAAATCATGGTTAACAGAGCTGATGTAAATTTCTTTAAATTTCGGATATTGTCTTGTAACTGCACTGAACGGCCCATCCTTGTTATGTAAGAGGTGCACCCTATTTTTAAACCGAAAAGCGATCTACAAAGAGCAAAGTAGTAATAGTAATAGTAATAATTAATAATACATGTAGCAATTAATAATTAAAAAAAAAATAATAGGGGAAAAACGCCTTCACATTCTCGTTCTTCTCGTCTGGAATTCGGGCTTGGATTTGGTTGCATGGGGGGGGGGGGAACCTAGGAAAACCAACACTATCAATCAGCCTATTAAAAAAAACAACCTGTTTATACATTAACCATGGATAATCGTAGGGCACAATAATCTCCCGAACAGAAATAGAATTTTTAATATATAAGATACAAAGTTCAAGTTTTTCTAATTAATTTGACTTTCGATCACGCTTTGAGTCTCAATTAACATTAACAACCATTTTCTGATCATCAACGTCGTTTACTTATATTTCTCCGTCATCTACTTGAATGGTTATCAGTGGCAGAGGAACGTCTTTTATGGTGATCATTTTTTGACTTATTGAATCCATGATTCTGGTAGTGATTTTAGTGAGTCACGTGTTTTAATTATTTTATATTTTTTTTGCTTTTCGCTGCCGGCAGCCACTGGACTGATTGGATTTGTGCACGCCGCCTTGTAGCATGATAGAAAAAAAAATGATCTTCAAAAACACATTTTTATTCCAATGCACTAAAAAGGACAAAATAGATGTTCTCATGTCTGAAAAAATAAACGCGTGGACACCAGGCATAGAAAGTTAATAGCTAAGTATGAGTACTAGTTATGAAACACCATGTGGATTCATAATTATAAGGATTATGTATCAAGCTCTGTCAACATGCAACCATACGTTAAGCGTATACAGTGTTTCCAGAACACAATTGAGAGTACACACGAAAATGTTACTTTTACCACAAATCTTCAGGGAGATGAAATTTCACTAACAATCCTGATAACATGCAGGATATTACCTCGACAACCAATATGATGGCGCCCGCGTTTTTTTTTTTTTTGGGGGGGGGGGGGGGTAATCGAATAGGCACGGGTTCAAAACAGCGACTGTCAAAACAGCGACCGTCAAAACAGCGACTTCAAAACAGCGACTGTGTCAAAATAGCGACCGTCAAAACAGCGACTGTGTCAAAACAGCGACCGTCAAAATAGCGACTTCACCGCAAAGCTATTCTGGTACAACCGTAAACCTAACACAGTGGTTCTAAACTTTTTGACACATAGACCCCTTTTCATTGTCTAAACTTATCCAAGGACCCCAAGTGAAAAAACTACATAAATGCATAGAAATAGAAAAAAAAAACACTAAAAAAATAGCAACATTTTGATGAAGCATTTAATGAAAATTAGAAATTTTGATTTAAATAAAATTTAAAAACAATTAATGGCGTAGATTAGCTTATGTTACATACATATGCACTTATTCATATACAAAGAGCTGGTAAGTGAAATAAAATTGTATCTACAAAGAATTAAAAATAACATTTAATTTGTCTTAGCTCCATAATATATAAATGAATTAAAAGGAAGATTTAAAACAGAATAGAAAATATGAAGGTTACTTAAATTATGTGACAATTATGTCATTTTGTGAAAGTATTTATTCAAATTAAAAGTTTTGTTTAAAATAAAATTTAAATCAATTCACTTAGGCTACGTATACACTCATTTATTTAAATTAAAAAAAAAACCTGCTCAGGGAAAATAAAATCATATTAACAAAGAATTAATAACATATAATTTGTCTTAGCTACATAATGCATAAATGATTTAAAAATAACATCATCAACAGCCTGTTGTTTGCGAGCATGCATATATATCCGATATCCTTGTCAACGTCCAGCTAAGCGGACAATAATAAATCCACGTGGTCAGGTAAAGGTACGTAGATTCACTCTACCTCCAGTCATTTTATTTGCATTTCCCATAAATCTCGCCAGCAAACGTTGACCTGTGGTCGTCGCTTAGTCTAGCCCCCGTAACATGTCCTGATCTAACATGGGCCAGCAAACGAACAGTGGCTGGTCTCGGTAGACTTCAATCGATCTCTCTACCGTGATCAAAGTGGCGATGTAATAGGACAATAAAAATGCCACGTGGTCAGAGAGTCCTTTGTGAAGGTACCTAAATTCATTCTGCCTCTCATTCCATTATTTACCTTTCCCATAACACTCGCCACAACCCTAGGTATACATTACACTATAACATAAAAGTCAATCTTCCCTCTACTCCCATGCCAAACATACTTAGAAAGGACCACATTTATCATTGTTTTTTTTTTAAATATTTTTTTCTAGTGGTTTTACGCTTTTCATCGTAAAATCAAAATCAATTATTCTAATGAAATATATTTTTTAAAAAACACTTTGTTTTATATTGTCCCTTCTCTACAAAAAACCTGCATTATCACAAGCAAAAGAAAAAAGTCGCTATTTTGATACAGTCGCTATTTTGATACAGTCGCTGTTTTGATGCAGTCGCTATTTTGACGGTCGCTGTTTTGACCGTCGCTGTTTTGACACAGTCGCTGTTTTGACGGTCGCTGTTTTGCCCGGATGCGAATCGAATATGGGTGAATATTTTGTCTCTTGTACATGACAGTCTATTTAGCTCATTATATCTTTATAGTCCTATTAAATCGTTGAAATTTGATTGGTTATTGTAATTTAATGGGTTTATTTAAAGTAATTATACTTTCTATAACATGAACGGCTGACAAATTTGAATTAATTTTAGAGACAGGTAGCAGCATAACTAACATTCTCATACTACTACAGTTTCATGTTTGGTAGGAAAATTATCAGGAGAATTTACATATTAAAGTTTTCACAGTTGAGACTTGCACATAAATTAATATATATAAACACCCAGTGGTGTGGTTCTGTATGTTTGTAACGTAACGCTGAGGAGCGATGTACGACAGTCTACAGCAGTTAGTTTAGTTGAAACGCTGAGGAGCGATGTACGACAGTCTACAGCAGTTAGTTTAGTTGAAAAATCGTGTGTTGATGAGCGCTGTAAAAATATTTAATATGATGACGTCATTGTTTGGTGTGCATCGGTACGCAAAATACAACCCCTATTATTATTATTAAATAAATACTTTGCGTACATTTCAGAAAATTTCGTATTTATCAAAAAAGGACAAGTTAGTTGGTCTTTTGAAAAAAGGTTGGCGCCGTAGGCGCCCAAAAAAGGGGGCGCCGCAGCACAATCTAGTATAATAATAATAAGATATTCCTTAATTGTATTTTCTTTCATTTAGGTAAAAAGCTAAAAATTATTTTACCCTCATAAAGGAAGAGGAATTAGTTTCACACACAAAAATTGCCCCCCCCCCCCTCTTTTTTCTCCACTTGGTACACCACTGGCAACTCTTCAGTTATAATTTTAAATATCCATTTGTATTTGTATAATTCAAAAGCAAGTCATGATTTTGATTTTAGACACATCACATTTATTGATCTTATACAAATGTGAAATTGTACAGTACCACTGTGGCAAAATAAATTTCACAAAGAAAAATGTTTAGAGCCATAAAGCACATCAGAGTCTAAAAAAATATTGCATCTTAAAATATAAACCAGAGTTTTAAAAAAACTGTTTCAAAATTTTTTCAATTTCTTTATGCTTGTGTTGCAATTTCTCCTTTGAGCATCATTAGAAACAGCAATATAGCAAATGATGTAAAAGTTACCATAATTTAAAAAGCAAGTCATCACTACAGATAGATTTATAACTATCTTTCAAATTTTAAAAGAAAAAGCTAAGTATTAAAAAATTTCAAAAGATAAGTAATTTTTCCTATGCATACTCAATTCTTATTTCAGAAGAATGCTCATTTCACACAACAAAAATGTCAAAACACTATGGGGAATCTAATATGAACCCACATACTTCCAACAAATGACAATGCCAACCAGAAAGGGAAAATATCAAAACTCTAGTTTGAAATAAAATATTTTCCATGTAATCTTTTCTTGAATTTTAAATTAAACTTCATCCTTGATTAGTATGTTTTGGTATGCTAAAAAAAAAGCACTTTTTACCTTTTTCTAGTATATTGCTGACATTGCTTTACAAAGTTTTCTATATAAAAATGTTCTGGATTAAAAGTATGGAATTGAAAAATAGATTAGGCATTTTGTTTGAATTTCCACTGAGTAATTATAGTATTTGAAAAAATGGATACCTGATTATTCTCTATTGTTGCAAGATGCCTGACGGTAAATGTAATGTTTGATTTTAAAATTCTATCACAAAGAAGATGCTCAATGTGTGTATTAAGAATATCGAGATCAATGGATCAGGAAAAAAAATTTCTTACTAATAAAATACAATGTCTTTCCGGGGTCTGAGAGAATGATGCCATCAGTGATAGAAATAGAAACACTCAGTAAATATTAAGCAAAAAAGTAATGATATACAATAACTTTAACACTACAAACTTTTAAAGATGCATTGTTATGAAGTTAAAACAATGCCTTGATATCATCTAAAAGCTGGTTCAAAATTTAATAAAAGCACCATCCTGCTCTAGCATGTATACACACATATATAAATATTTATGCAAATTTGATACTTCATATCATTTTCAAAGTTTTTGTGAAATGCAATATTCAATATTTCAAAAGGAAAAACAAACAAATGTTAAGTTAAAATGTATTCCTAAAAATATTGCCTATTAAAGCAATAATGATGTTACAACAATCTTTTACACCTGGCAAGCCAATAACATAATTTAAGACCAATTGCAAATGTTTCTTTAACATTTATCACATGATAGAGTGAGAAGGAAAAAGGTGCATCAAACTATTCATGTACAATCAACTTTCATCAAAGTCTTCTCAACAAAACTTGACAGCACTTTGATAATTTAGAGGCTTATAAAACAATCTGCCACAGCATTGGCAATTTTACATTTACAACTAAATTATCATATTTAAAATTAAAAAAAAAAATTAAATTAACAAAATTCGGTGAGCAAAAATAACTTCCTTCCTATTTGTATTAAAAATGAAACACAGGTAAGATTGAAAAAAAATTGAGCAGTTTAATCCTTTTCATTATTATTTGGGTTATCAGGTAACTCTAATTTTATAAATTTAAAGGATAATATAAGAAAAATTAAAAACTAATAGCAGAATGGCATATTTTACATACAGATAATAAAGTTAATAATGTAATACTAATACATATTAGCCATCCTACACTTATCAAAAGCTTAATTTAATAGTTTTACAGAGTAGAGTTGAAAATAAAATTAGCAGTACCGGTATTAAGATCAAAATAGTCATTAAAAACATTGAACATGGTTAATAGGTGGTTCATTTGCATGGCCTTTTTTACTTTCACTGATATTAAAAAACATGCACACAGAAAAAAAAATAGTTGGCTTAATCAAAATCTACAGTAATACTTCTGTGCTTTTGATTACTGGCAAGTTCTAATTATTAAAATGTAATTTGAATGAAAGCTATAATACATCAATAAATTGTAGATATTAACTAACATAATGACCTGAATGACAATGAGTGCACCAGCGAAATAACAGAACCTTGGGAAATAGTAAAGAAAGACAATATACAGTAAGAGAAAATGTCTTAATGTATCTTGTTGCAAGTTAAGCTATTCTTTAACAAATGCAGGCATTTTTTTTATTGTCTAACAATACATTTCATACAATGGTTCTAAAAAAAACAACAACAAAAAACAGTGTCCCTGTAAACTTAAAGGTAAAATAAAATTATTTCTTTTAAATTTATTCACTCTGTCTAGTAAACACAATGGAATTTAACAGCCATCAAACCATACATACCATATGCTAATAAAAAAGCCAATTACAAAAAAAATATCATCTTTGAAAATTGAAATAGTCATACATATATGACAGCAACATTGTGTATTAAGTTTAACCATCCCTGTTTATTTAAATGAGGAATTATGATATTTTAAAGTGTCTTTTTTTGTTTAACATGAGCATTTTAAGTTTGTTTTTTCACCTTGTACAGTTGATGTCAGGTGTGACATTGATTTTATTAAGAGGTCAAATTTCTGTGACATAACAGCAAAACTTTTCCATTTCTTCTTCTGAAATAAGATAAATTGAATCACTTGTAAATCTAAAATGAATATTTATTAACTAGTCTCAAATATGTGCTGAGGAAATTCTCATAAGTGTCAGGTTTGGTCTAATTGAAACTCAGGATTTGCTGTCATTTGACTAAACATCTTGAAGCTTACTGGGCTTTCTCTTTCTTCTTCAAAAATGGCAGCTTACTTTGAATACTGCAATTAAAGATAATACATTAAAATTTAATTTCAAGATGATGTACCCAAATACTATAAAAGAAACTAAAAAATAATCTCTCTTGAAAAACTAATATCATTTTAAAAATCATAATAAGCTAATAAAAACTAAACAAAAATAAAAATGAGTTCAAATGTAGATTAATAGTATTGTTTAGTGTATCGTAAAAGAATAGTATCTAATTTACAGGTTATATAATTTGATATATAATTACCTTTGTATTGTTATAGATTTTATATCATTCAAAGAGTTGGTGAACAATTTTTTGTTTTAAAAAAAAGGTTAAAATTTCCCAAAATAAGAAATAACGAAAGCACAATTTGGTCTGTATTTTTATATAATATTATCCAAGCAGAGAGTAAAAATAGAAATTCATTAACACACTTACATATTCAAAACATTGTTGACTTGTGCCTTAGCCAAGCCAAAATAATTATCAATTTGCACCTGGAAATAAAAATGACAAAATCATTGTATTCAACTATCTTGAAATCATAAGTCTTTTTAAATAGCTTATTAATGAAACTAATTAAATACTGTAAAAAAAGCAGGCAATGTTTTTTAATGGTGGTCATACTGTTGCTCTTTTTCAACTACCTAGTTATCACAATAGAGTAAATAGTAGTGTGATAGCAACATCCATACTCCTTTTGTAAAAGAGAAAAACGAAATTGCAGTGTTAAAACCTCACTACCCTCCATTGCACTTGGATTACATTGAATGAGTATGTATTGCAGTGATATTTACGTTAATGAGAATAAGAACGAAAATTATTGAAATTCGTTAACGATAACAAAAATAAGAACAAAAATTATTTTGAGAACGGTAATAGAATAGAAATAAAAATTAATTTTCATGAATAGAATAGTAATAATAACAAAAATTATTATTGAACAAATATCGCGTGGAATATGTTCCACCATTTACGCCGAATTCTGTGTTTTAGTGTTGACGCAATCGTCCAGTCATTTCCGTCAAAATCCGTATTTTGTATTGTAGTAAAGCGCTAAAGCATCGCATTTCGTCATGATCGGTTACTTCCGTTTCAAAACTTTCGCCGGTTTATTTTTTCGATTTATATTTGTGATTTATTTTGGACGAGCAAAGTTTGTTTCTGAGGACAATGAGTTCATTATCAAGGATATTAGCTGGACGAAAGAAGGAGAGTCTGGTGTGGGATTACTTTACATATATGGAGCAGGAAGGGAAAACGAAATGTAAATTTGTTAATGTGAATACTAATAGCGAGTGTGGTGCTTTGTTGGTGGATAAAAACAGTACAAATATGCTGTCGCATCTCTGCAGATTATATAAGCAGGAGTATGAGCAGTATGTTAAAGCAACCGAGGCGAGATCATTTAAGACAAAACCAAAGAAAATGACGGTCTTCAAAAATGCGACTCAGACATTGGCTGATTGTGTTCAACGTAAAATCATATCCTGGTCAACAGAGTCGCAGGAGTATCAACAGCGTTTGTCCAGTGTGATGGACATGTTGATAGACACCTGCTATCCGGTCACAGTGGTTGACAAGCCGTCATTCAGACACATGATTAAAACACTTGATCCAAAGTTCCTTCTTCCTGGTTAGTTTTTTAAGTGTTAAGTACTTAGCAGTTCATAGATTCATAATTTCATATTCTTTATGATCACCATTATACATAGCTTATATCTTATACATATCTTAGTTTCTGGCTTGGCTGTAAATTTTTTAAAAGTTAACTATGGACTTTGTCAAATAAACAATGTCACAATATTAGCCACCACTGTTCTTTAAGGTATTTTTGTTTATTGCTTTCTAGCGTCGTTGACAATGAACAAGAAATTTACTGATCAATTCACTTTTAAATGCTGCAAAAATGATCATCTATACACTAATTGGTTCAGAGTCATCCTCATCTTCATCTGAGATTCCATTGGAACCTGGTTTATCTTCACCTCCTCCAGCACTGCAAAGGTTCAAGTTTCTCGCTTCCCGGCTTGTTGAAAATGCCACAACTTCATCACCAAGTCAGGACACTGTGAAAAGCAACTTGCAGCAAACTGTCAAAAATCACTGAGGATTTGTTAACGGCACCTGCTTCGCAGGCATACGTAGACCGAATCTTTTCTCTGTGTGGAATGTTAACCACTGAGAGGCGAAATAGAATGCAAAAATCCCTTGAAATGAGGGTCTTTTTGAAATTAAACAAGAACAATGCTCAACTGTGATAAGCTTGTTGTTATTTTATCACTCATAACTCAAACTGTTGGAACATTGTGTCTGATGAACAGCTGACTCATTTTTAATTTCTTATGTAGATAATGTAGACTGTAAAAATGTAGAACTTGATAGTTGATACTGGATAGCAGCAGCTATCTATATAATAGCTATAAAGTGTTTTATTGAAATAAAGTTGTTATGAATATTCAAATTCGTGAAGTTCGACTGTTCGACCCTCGATTATGAAAATAACAATTGAAAATATTTCAGAACTTGAATAAGAATAAGAATTGAAATTATTGCAGAACTTGAATAAGAATTGAAATTATTTCAGAACTTGAATAAGAATAAGAATTGAAAATATTTCAGAACTTGAATAAGAATAAGAATAGAAATTAATTACAGCGAATAGAATAAAAATAAGAATTAAGAATTGAAATTATTTTCAGAACTGAAACATCACTGATGTATTGCAACAAAATTCAGCCTATGGAAGACTCATTTTTTTAAAAAATGTTCTAATGGCATTGATGTTAGAAAACAATTGTGAAGAATCACATAGACAGGTCATGATAAAACATTTAAATTAGAATGACTTCAATATAATTTACATCTTTTACCTACCTTATACGTTTCATACACCTTGGGCAAAGTGAAAAGGAGGACAAGATCTGCAACAAAATTTTAGTAAAATAGTGAAAACAGTTATAAAATATTTTTAATAAATTTCTAATGTAACAAAATTGTGCATCTTGAAAATCTGTAGATGGGTTATTAACATTCATATAATTATTTTAAAGGAGCATTTATTAATTGAATAGAAAATCTTTTTTTTTTTTTTAAATTTAAAGTTACCCAAGATAATGAGAAACATTCCACTGAACCAGGATCCAATGTAGGTGAGAGCCCACAAGAGCAATCCAAACTGTAATTGTGAAAAGTAATAATTATTGAACTGAGAATTTGTGTTGAGGGTTTTTTAATTTGCACATGAATAGAGTGGTAATAATGAAATTACAAGTAGGAAGAAGAACAATTGAAAAATGGACCAAGTTTAAACTTTAACAAATTATAATACATACTCCAGAGCCACTAAACATGTAAAGTTTTAGATTCAAGTCTATTCCAACTGACACAACAGCATATATTAATGATGTAGATATTCTTATTATCTAACAATTACATGAAAGGATTTACAAATAATTTTCTTTTTTTGCTTATAAGAAAAACATTTTTTTTTTCACTAAAAGGGAAATAACATTTACTATATGTTATAAATAAGCAACATTATTTCATACCTTAATTGAATCAACAATGTCCTCAATTAGGAAGAGTCGTCTTAATTCATTAGTTAAGCTATTGACATTTTTTAGGATGCTTTGAATGACACTCTTCAGTTTCTGTTCACTTAACTCGATGTCCAGCTCCAAGATGGTCCTAAGATTTGTAAATGAAAAATTCATTGATGTGTTATTAAAATTATTCAGAATCATGTTTTTCACAAGGTATGACAGTCGCGTACGTTTTGGGTTTTGAGTGAAGTTTTTTACTAAACCAGTTAAGAACATTGGGTGAGAGAAACTGAAAGCGAGGGATAACAAAGTGTGTAGTATGTGGTAGTAGGAAATTAGTAGAGATTGAGAAATGCTAGAGTGAGGCACAGTGATGAGAGATTTTTAGAGAGATGATATGCTTAGAAGTGTTCTGTAGTAAGAGAGATAAATTATAATATTGTTTAGTTGTAATATGTGTAATTTTATTCATTATTGATATGAAGCAAGTAAATGAAAATAATTCTAACTGAACTTCTGACATGACGCTGTGTTCATTGAATTTCATTCCCACTTGCTCTTTTGGAGCTCCATCCCACTTGCTTGTCAACAACTGTCCAAATTCCTTGGAAACTCATTTAACATCCCCACACTCACAAAAAAAACAACAAAAAACAAACAAACAAAAACACCATTTACGCTCAAGATGTACAAAAAGACTGGAAATTAACAAACAATAAGAATTAATATCTTATAATTTTATAAAAACTATGTCAACTAGAATCTGTGCTTAAAAAAGAGACAAATTTTATTTTTGAACTTATGACAGAATATGAATGGTCAACTTTTTCTTTCTTTTTTTTGCTCATAATTTCTTTTATTATTTTTACCCTAGCCATAGAGTAATCATTTGCATTAGTGAAAATGGACACCCTAATGTGGAGCCTACTGACCATTGTCTATTGTTAATTGTAACACTTTAATTTTTCATTATATACCTCTCCGCCTTTGAGAATTTTGATCTGCCGTGTAACATTTATTATAAAATTTATTTTTGAGGAATGGATACTTAATCTGTTAATTATATTATAGCTGTTAAAATAAATAAATACTTTGCATCAATCTAGGAGTTCTTTTACTCATATAAGATTATAAAAATCAGTGAAAAACAAATTGTTGGATCATTTTCTGGTCTTTACACACCTTCCCATTTTCAACTTTACCCTTTATTTTGTTGATATAATTAAAATACAATGCTAAAGCATTTTTTAGGAAGTAGTTTTAAAGATAGATTTTATTATGAAATTTATATTCAAGTTTAACAGAAATATTATACATGTGCCCATGGCTTGCTTTTTTAAAAATCTTTTTCTTTACTCTTGAGTATTTATACTTAAAGTTAAAACAATTGAGAGGATAAAAAAAGTATGAACGAAAATTTATTATGGGGCAATTATTTCAATACTATATTTTGAAAACATTTTATGAACAAAAATTCATGCATTACTGATTTGCTAATAAAGCTTCTTCTTCACTGAATTTTTTTGTTGAAAATAATAAAATAACATAAAACTATTCTGTTCTTTTTACAATTTTGTGTATACATGAATTAACTTTGAATAATTAAAAGTACCCAATTTAAATAGTGTTAATTTTTTTTTAAACAAACAAAAAACTTTGATGTTTGCCCCTGGTGGGTACACACCATATTTCAAGACAGCTTTAAAATTTGAAAATATTTACCTAGTGTTAGAATAAATATGTGTGAATAATTGTTTGTATATATAATGTAGACTTTTTACTTTTATGACAACATCAATCTATTTAAATTGTAATGTGTATTGAATTTATCTGGCCAAGATTGATATTTTTTTTAATGATGGGGCTTGTGCAATTGTTGCAAACTCCTGGGAAATTTCCCAAATCGTGGGAATTTTTTAGCCAAATTTATAGAAATTATAATTTATGAGGATATGGCCTTAAATATGAGAATATTTGAGATTGACAAATATGCTCATCTTCATATAAGAAATACTTTTTTTTTTAGGGAAATGTGTGCGTGCGTGTGGGGAGGGGGGTCGGACATCATATTTGTTAATTTTTAGCATGTCTAGGTTTTTTGTTTCGGTTCTAGTTTTTTTAAAACGTGTTGACTAGGTTTTTCCTAGCTACTTGTGACATCATATTTCTTTATTTTTATTTGTCCAGGTTCTTTTATTTCAGATCTAGGATTTTTTTGAGGTGCTAGCTATGTTTTTATGTGCTTTAACAACAGGATTTAATGCATATGGGAATTTTTAGTCTAATTTAGGAATTTTTTTACTCCTGCGTGAGAAACGTTGGCACTTTGAGTTCGCAACACTGGCTTGTGAGTCAAAAAAACACGTCTCAATATGCTTTAAGTTTGAAAATGAACTTCAAGTCATGGATACATGTAGAAAAAAATATTATTGCTCTTACTTGAAAGGATGTCCTTCAGTGGACTTTTGGACTGCGCCCATGATCTTTTTGTAGACAACAAAGCTAAAAGTGACTGTCAGGACTGCCAGGGACAAGTAGGCAATGACACTAAGGAGAGAGAAGACAGCCAGAGACACCAAGATCATCAGTAAGGTTCCAAAAACAATACCAGTCTTCTTCACATCTCGCCAGTAGATCAAGTCTTTCACTGGAGTATCAAATTAGAAGTATAAGAAAAAATTAAAATAATATTTCATTTAAATAAATTAATCACCAACATTTATTTGTACAGGTGCTCATATCATTGTTCATTTTCATTGTAAATATTTTTATGACACTGAATGAGAAAATGATAATAAATAAGGATTACTTCCTGTAGCATCAAATGTTTGAGTTTTGAAAGTTGTTAGTATACTAAGTAAATATAAAATTACTCTGCACCTTAGTATACTAAGTAAATATAAAATTACTTAGCACACACAAAAAGAGTACAATTTAAAAAACACAATATAATTTCCTAAAATGGAAAAGAGTCAAACTAGTAAATTGGTGCCAAAATCTATAGTAAATAATGCATCATACATGGTAAATTAAATGCACAGTGGGATAAAAAATAAGTAACTGATCATTCCTTGAAATAAGTTATTAATGATCTTACAGTTCTTTGAGTTAAAAAAAACCTCCATAACTAACAAAGTAAATGGATTTAAAAAAAAAAAATCTAATCAGTCATGTAAGTGAGGTAAATTAAATTTTAGAGCATCAGCAACAAAAACCCAACAACATAATGGGCTTAATATACTTAAATATGAATATCATTTAAAACGTTTTTAGAAAATGAAAACAACTTTTCAAAAATTTTAATTACTTACTTTGTAACTAATAATAAATATTTAATGATGGCTTACCGTAAAAAATATTTAAGTTAAACTACACTACTGTAGAATGGGATTAAAAAGATCTTAAATTATTTATGATATTTTAAACTACTCAAAATACAAATTAACAATGAATTAAATAGTGTAGTAGATTAAAAGAGAAATATTACTGTTAGAATGCCATAGTACAATATTAATATATATGCTTTACTTAACATGTTTGCTGAGAAAATTAAAACAATTAATATAACTGCATAATGTAAGAAAATTTGTTCTTTAAGGACTTGCAGCAAATTTTGGTTATCAGATATTATAACTTGTAACATTAGTAACTTAGAATAAACAGTAAAATCATTCTTCTAAATTGTTATTTCCATGATTCTTCTAATCTAACCAATATGTAAGCATTTCAGAACTACAGTGAACATTTTTATATTTACAAAAATTGTATTTAAATTGTTACATTCTTATAAAAAGTTACCTATTGAAAAATAAGTCATTCACAAATTCTGTAGTAGATTAGAGATTAAGTAAAATTTGTATGTGTAAATTCTTAGTTTTTCGGTTTCGGTGTACATGAGGTTAAGCTGACCCCCCCCCCCCCACTCAGCCCTTCCTATGACTTTCAGTAGATGGGTTGTTTTCCTTCCAAAACCACAATTTTGATTCTTTAATATTGGATTTTTTTAAAGGGGAGGGGGGGTTGGGGGCGTGACAGCTCTTCCCTATGGCGAATTAAGGGGGGCTGGACGGGCTAAAGCCAGGGGCCCCCAAACTTTTTATATTGATTATATTGTATAACAAAAGTGTACAAATCGTTGCACGAACCCTTGAAAATATAACAGTATTAAATAATATATAAATCTTATCTATTAAGCTGAATGCTATTCAGACCTGATAGTCTTAATAATCGAAAAACTTGATTAAATTGGTTCACTTAGAGAAACATAGTATAAAATAGTTTATATTTTTAAAATTTCTCAATTTATACAAGCTCTGCTGGCCGTGTGGATAGAGTATAGGCTCGTGATGCAAGCGGTGTTGGAATCGATTCCTAGGGTGGAATATTTTTAATAAAAATTTCTTTTCACACTCAACTGTAACGTACCGGCGAACATTTTAAACAGTTATTTCTTCGTGTTCGTTTTTTTTATCATCATTAATATTTAGTTAGAGTCTTATATTAGCTGTTAGAAATCATTTTATTTTAATGAAACGCTGGCTGGATAGGGCCCCTGTTTGATTGCAGCCCGGAGCCCCGTTCAGTCTTAATCCGCCCCTGGCTTTCCCCTCTCTCCACCGTGTTTGATTGTTAATAAATGATACCAAGCCCTATTATGTCAATGGCCTCAATTTTCTTCACATTATAGTATTTAAGTAATAAGTAACCCTTATGACTCAGTTTACAACTTAGTACAATGAAACCTACAACAAATCAAAAAGCTTATAACCACGCAATTTAGTCATGTTGGACGGACGCACATTTGACCTTGGCAGATGGTCTAATGATAAAATGGCGCATTTTACCGAGGGCGAAGAAAACAACTTATTTATCTGCCACTGTACAGAGCCAGAGTGCGGGACCTTGGCCGAGCGTCATTTGTGGGGCTGAGAGGTTAATAGTGTATTGTAAACTTTACTCCTTAAAGACTCTTCAATCGCGGGGACGCTATTACTCGTCACCCCCAAAGACCGCTTCTGTATTGCAATACTAAGCCGAAGAGTATGTTGCTGTAAACAACTATTATTTTTTTAAAAAATATAAAACATGGAAGGTGCCTGATTTTCAATAGTTTTTATTTTTAAATTACATGTACCGGTTATTTACGCAGCCTTTTTTTTTCATGTTACATCTTGCAATTATGGAGCACTAAGTTATGAGGTCAAATGAACTACAGCGCCCAGTAATTGTTAACATGCCGAGATAAAATGCAAACTTAGCTGGCTGATTGGACTATTGGACTTGTCATATTTTAAAATAGGGAAGGGGCGGAGTGGAGCAGTAAAAGGCACTTGATAGCCACGTGCCAAGACCACCCAAGGGATCGTAACAGGTCCTATGAGCTTCCCATGATGGTCTTGTAAAATTATTCAAGTTAGGTAAAAGCGGATGACGCAATAATCTTCTGTATAGAAGGAGCGTCTGTAACAGATAAGATAAGTTATTGAACAAAAATAAAAACTGTATCATGAATAACTGTAAAAGTTCTTTTAAGGGAAAGGAGTTCAGATAGTCACTAGAGCAATTGAAAAAAATCAACAATCCAGCTGTAGTTCATATCTCTGTATAAATCGACAAGGTACATGTTCAAAGAAACTCAATATCAAGGGTTGGGGAATAATACAAGAATGCCCATTTCTACTTGAAGAAATTGACTTATTTTTACTTTTCTAAATGCAGGGAAAACCTTTGCAACTTAAGTAATGATGCATTTTGTGCATTTAACCACTTTTAAGACTACAAACGAAAAACTGACAACAACAGACATTTGTCAAACGAACGTCATCTCCCGGATTTTAAACCATCATGCATATATTTAAATATCATCACCATACACTTAAAATGAGCTACCACAGTATCTATACAGAGAAATATATCACCCACCACGCTTGACAATACCGATAAAGCTTTCTATTTCGAGCACAATGTATTGGAATGCACATTTAAGCTCGCCTTTATCAATCTCAACAGTTCTTGTTGACTTGGTCGACTTTTCTTTAAGTATTATTATAACATCACCCCAAACCATACACGCATTTACACCTATCTTTTTAAGACACCCAACAGTTCTTAAAACTAACATTACTTTGTGCCATTCTCACTGAGGCATACCACTACTCCCATCTGCCGAATCAATACATCGGATCCAGCAGTGTTAAACCCAAAAGAACGGAGCACAAAACTCGGGTTACAAGTTACAGACTATCGATTCATTTTCTCTTCGGCATTATGGGATGACTAACGATAGTGGCCATCCCAGCTAGCACGAAGACAAAAGCAGAATTACCATCAGCAAAGGTGTTATCTCCATCAAGTAAACGCACCCCCCCCCCACCCGCATCGATGTGTATACAGTGATGACGATCTTCTATAAAATGCCACTTATGATAAGTAACTAAGCTGTGCATGTTATGTGCGCTCAGATTTGGATGAGACTAGCTGTAGGTAAACCTATAGACTTGGCAGCCTGACAAAGGTTGCTTTTTTTATATACACACGCAAATCAAAGCAACAACAGTGGGATGTATAAGCGTACCCCTGAACGCACACTTAGAAAATTATTTTCATAGTCTTCTAGTTTGGTGGGTGGGGGTCTCCCGAGCGTGTGCTATATAGAATGAGAATGTGCGCATTGAAACACGGCCCACGTGCCGTGTTCGCGTGGCTGTGTAATAGGGGTTCAACTTACTGTAATGTGTTATACTGATACTACAACCGAAGCACTCTTTAGAAACCCGACAGTGAAATTGTGCTAGCCTCGTGGTATGCACCAGTGAACAGGTTGAACGATCTTGCCACAACATTGTAAACGCCATCGACTTTTCCCACACGGCCCACAGGTCATTTCACCTATACAAAATATTTTCAAATAAGCTATTATTCATGTAGCGATCTTTTAAAAAAGACTAGATCAGATGCAATGTCGGATTTAGACTTGATAAGGCCCTAAGTTATTTGAGATATGGGTTCTTTATAAGTCCAGATATTCTATGTCAGTGCCAAATATGACAATAGCTAACTCTGATTTTTGGGGCCCCCAAAAATGTGGTGGCCCTAAGCTATAGGTTGTGAAGATTATACGTAAATCCAGCACCGATAAGAGGTCGGCAACCTACGATTATCATTAGTAATCATCAGGTAAATACCAAAATAATGATTACAAATAATAAATCTTAATGGTAGACTTAAAAGTCACATGACATGTAGAAAGCACTGCGACTTAATTTGCGCTAAAAGACTGCAGTATGCAATTCCATTTATTAGGTCATTCCAAATATATTACCGAGATGCTATTAATACTATTATGTTGTTGTAATATGTGAACGGACATTTCAGATTCCTTTACATTTAATAATTTAAAAAAATTATATACCTTTAGTTTTCTTATGTCATTTCTCAGTTTTTACCATTAAGTTGTCGATCAATATTGCATGGTTGTTAAGACTAGAACGTAGCAAATTTCAAATGAACTTAAACGTATAGTATAGTGAAAATAATTTTTATTGAGAACTTGCGATTACTTCCCTTAAGTTTTCAATCTAAAACACTTAAACTTAAAGGTTCTATGGGGAAATAGAAATAGAACCCCATAGAACCTTTAAGTTTAAGTGTTTTAG
>MUZC01002565.1:319420-331202 GCA_002072015.1 Radix auricularia
TATATATATATATATAGGTGGAGAACGAATGGGTCCCTATGCCATTTTATTGAAAACATGAGCCCTTTGAAGTATAGAGATAATTTTTGCATAGATACCTAGAGATAAAATATTGGTAGCTGAATGGAATCAGCTTATAATAAAACTATGCACATTGTCCAACTAGTTGGAAGGTGCGGTTACGTTGATCAAGAACACGGAAAGCTGAAACACTTTGAACAATTATATTTTTAAAGATCAGAAAGGAAGCATCTATAAGTCAGCCACATAAACTCCTCAAAAAAGTTAAGCAGCTGGACATTCGATCATATCCTTAAAACTGATATAATAATTGATTTTATAAATCGTTTTGGGGCTTAGAAAACGTGTGAGTTGAGGTAAGGGGAGGGGGGATGCTAATTAGGCGCTCCAGCGTTGACTGAGAGCATTAGTCCACTTATAAATGAATCACTGTAGGTCAGTTTCAAGCAAACCAAAAACCCTTTGGCCTATAGGCTTGGAGTATTGCTACACACACTAGTTCAGAGGTCCTTAAAGGATAGACACTGAGTAGGATTCCATCTTTTTTAATCGAAAAATCTGAGAAATCTGTGCACACTGCATTTACATCATTTGTGGTGGAGAAAAACAAACAAAAAATAAATAACTTTAAAATATTTTTTTAATTAAAAAGAAGTTAAAAATTTCAACATAATGATATTTTAAAAGGAAGTAAGGCCAGTGAGGTGAGTATTGTCTGATTCTATATAAATTGTTGCTGTAAGCAAGGTACCTTACGACATCAGGAGGGCTAGATTAAGTACCTTTAGCTAAATCTATCACAGGTTGGAGATTTATTGTTATAAATGAAATAACTTTTAAAAAAAGATAATACTACCAAGCATGCCATGCTTCAAATTTTGAAAACAGAAATGATAAAAAGTCAATATATAACAGAGCACAATCCTGCCAGACATGTTTAACAATTGTCATGAAGACTCAGGCAACATTCAAAAACTTGATGAACACTTACAAAAAGTTGTGGTATTGACAGCTGCGGCAGGAGAGGCATCTTTTGTCTCTGTTCACATACATACAACGGGGACATAAGATAGCATTTCCAAAAAATATGCTCATTTAATATTAAAAATCTGGAAAATCACAACAGCATAAAGTGGCTATCCACATCTGACCAGCAGGGAAAAGTGGAACAGCTACTCCTCAGCAATGTTCCTCTAAGTTTTGTTAGTTCGTGTCCAAAATATAAAAACTTGTGTGTAAAGTTGCACAGCATCCATCTTTAGTGCAATAATTTAGAAAATTAGTTGCGTGGTTATTCTATACTAATGTGCTGCATCAGGACTGATATCTGCGCAACCGCGCAGCTTATAGGGAACATTGCTCCTTAAAAAATTTAGAGAAAATAGTTGTATGACCATGGTAGTTATCCCACATTGCATGTTACGAATTGGGGCCCAACAAATATTGATAATGATCTAAAACATTGATTTGCCACAATTACATGCATTAAAAGATTAAAATCAAAATAATTAAAGAATGTTTAAGTTAACTAATTCTTTTGTTAATGTCATGTCCAATAAAACAGGAATGGAGGGAATTATAATTTGTCCACATAATACTTAAACTTAAAATATTCTTAAATTAATTTTTTTTTTTTTGCATTTATACAATGAATTCCTTTCTTTAAAAAATAAATGATCACAGTCTATTATTTACTTCATATTGATCATTTGAATTGGTAATTTTTTTAAAGAGGAGGTGGAAGGATTATTATGACTATTAGCTTTGACAATTACAGATTATAAAATGTAAAACATGCCTCACTAACACATAATGTTAACACAGGTCATTAAGTAGGGACCATTTTTATAAAAGTAAATAAACAATAACAACGGATATACACTGAAGGTAGAATAAAACTAATTTAAGTTTAAGACACAGAAACAATCATTCCAACAAACAAAAAACCCTAATGTTTTTAACAATACAAATTTCACATAATTAGATATCTAAAATATTTTTTTTAAAAACAAGATAGCTACATACCTCTGGGATCCACTCCTTTTAACCACGTTCCTATATTAACAATAAAAACAAATAAGTTGAATAGATTGGCTTAGGGAGTTAAAGGAATAACTTTTGGAAATAATTTACTACAAAAATATCTAAATAATTGAAATGTTATTTATAGTAATTTACAATACACTATGAAAGAAAATATTATACACAAATTTTAGTGTGTTACAAAATAATAGAATTCGAAACATTTTCTATGCCTTACATAAATATAAATAAAACGCTAGAAATTAAAACAACTAAACTTTTAATATGTTTATAATTACCTCTAAAACTATATGTTATAAAATAATTTTCTAATACTGATAACTATAAAATCTGAATTTAAAACAGTGACTTATTGAAGAGTTCTGGGGTCCCATTAATTAACACTATTCAAAATAATTCAGTGGTGAATTTTAAAATTAATGCACTTCATTAAAACTTAAATATTCATTTTAGTACGTAGTACGTAGTTCTTTTTTATTTTCACCAACCTTCCCCAAAGTCCACATCCTTTAATAAATTAATAGCATAGAGTGATAAGGAAAAAAAGGCAGCCCATCTCATAATATTAGCAAGCTTCAAGCCACTTCTGAACTCTTAAAAATAGGTTGAATTTTTTTTCCTTCAAATCATAAGGGAGAGGCCACTATTATTCAGTGTTGCATTAGATATTGATAAAGGAATTAACTATGAATTTATGAAAACTGATGGAATAATTTTGAAGAATTTTAACCAAATTGTAGATTGGTTAAAATTTATAAAAGCAAAGGTTTATTTGAATTAAAGAGTTTAAGGAAATTAAAAGATTGAAGGGAACCATATCTAGTTCAAAGCAAATGGTAAATGAAATAATGAGTTTAGGAGATGTGCATGGCCAAGTGTGGCTTAACTGCAAAAGTTATTGAGGTAGGAAGGATGTGTAAATTGTGATAAAAGTACCTGGATTTCACTTTATGGGAAAGTTTATTTCGAAGTTCAATTCTGCCGAACGGTTTGGGATTCTTAACAACTAATAATCTAATCATATAAGTAGTTATTCTCTACACTTGTGTATACATGGCTGTAGTTTAGTGTTCAACAGCAAAGTTTTTTTTTTTAAAAAAAAGGAACTCCTTGAAGTTTGACTCATTGAGATTCTTATAAAAGGCAGTATTTGAAATGTTTTGTCAAGTAACCTTAGCCATAGGCAGTTGTTGACTATCTGCTGCCAAAGCTATATGGCTTATGTTTGTGACTTTTAGTCATAAATACTATCATAAAGTACATTGGTTTTTATTTTTTGACATAGTCATTAGGATGTCATGTAAAAAAGGTTGTTATCTAATCTTTTCAATGGGCTTATCATCATTATCTTAAAATACTTTTGTGTGTTAATATATATTAATTTATACAAGATGTAAATTTAACACATTTTATTATTAGATAAGTGTAAGGCTAACTTTAATTGTTAAAATCAATAAGAAATAACACGCAAGACAGTGTGATTGAAAAATGGCGGAAAAAATATTTTAAGACCAATATGTCATTTATGTTAAAGTTATTTTATTTTCAATTAACACTTGAAAAATATTCCTAACACTTTGAGGGGACAAGAAGGATGTAATTCATTTATGCAAGGACTGATAAACTAAGAATTTATTCATCTTCTACTGTCTTAACATTCTAACCTTATCCTGCAGTGGTCTTCCAACGCTTTAATGCTTAGAGCATACCTTTATAATAAAACTTTTTATCAAGCAAAGATGGTTGATGGGGTAGGAAGATGATCAAAGCTTAATATAACTCCATGCTATTAAAGTTTTAAAATAATTTTATTAAAGCTTGTTCAAGAATTATTTTTAAACTTAAAGCAATTTGACTGATGTACAGCTTAGCGCAGGCACACAAACAAAATTTTTCAAGAAAGCAAATTGTGGAGCATGGCTATAATTTGTTACCAAGACTCCTGAAAGACCTATACATTGCAGTCCTTTGATAATGATTTCTGTTTTTAGGGGGACGTAAAATCACATCATCTGCAGATATGTCTGAGACTATCTCATTCTTTAATGCACCTAACAAATTAATAAAATGTTATGTGCAATAAGCATTTATTGATTTACAACACATATTTTTGCTGATAGGAAGAAATCTTCAATAAAAAATTTATTTTTAAAGTTTATCAAGAATATGAGACATTGGAAATATCCTTCTTTACATATGATCAAAATAAAGAAAGAAAAAAACAAATATAAGAATTTAATATAAGCAGTTTTTGTCCCACTATCACATAAGAGATACCAGTACATAAATAGGTTTAAAAAAAGGTCAACTAAATTTAAATTTGAAATCAAATATATGACAGCTAAAAAATATATAAATTGATTTTTTTAAAAAACCAACTGATCACTTGTTAATGTAAGTAAAGAAGTCAAGAAAAAGAATGTGAAAGAAACAGACTGAAATCCAACAAAATTATGAATACAGTGGTCAGTGGTACCTCGGTATACGCCTGCTTTGGTATAAGTTGACCTACTTCCTGTTTGGACGTAGTTTTGCTTGATATTCGATCTTTGAAATATGTCCCGTCCCGCATGCTAGAACTTGCATGAGGTCATCAATAAATGACGTTCACATGATTTTGGTCGATCAACCCCCACCCCACTTGTAACACGTCACCACAAAAAGTTAGCCAACCCCCTCTCAAATATGAAGTCACAAAGTTACACCTCTCCCCCAACCCCAATAAAAGTGTTATTTCTTATTTGAAATTGAGCATGCTTCAAATCACTTTTTTGGTTATTTAAGTATGTATTTAGTGTAAATCTGCACTGTAATATTGTAACATGCATGAAGCGTTTTACAATATAAGAGTGCAAGCTTACAATAAATACATACTTTATAGTAAAACATCATTAAATAAATTTCATACAATCAAATATTTAAGTAGAACTTTTACTTAAAGTTGCGTGCAAATGTGTGACCCCCACCCCCTTAACTGCACCAAGTCATTTATGGCCGTCAAAATGACACATAGCACACCTCGTGATACTCACCTCAAGTGTATCAGTACAACAATTGCTATCATTCAGTGAGCAATTGGCGCAATAACTCTAAACTGACGTTTTTTTTCTCTCGTAATTAAAAAAAATGTAAATTCACCGATCATGAGTTCTTAGAAAGTTAATGAGAGAAGCCAAGCAAAGAAAAGAAACAAAATTTTTAGGATCACCATGAAGTTGAAAAAAGAGATTGTTATACAAGATAAGATTGGCATACATGTCCGGGACTAAATTGAAGCATGCCAAGAATGCCAATTTCTATGACTGTGAAAAACAAAGACTCTTTTAAATGGCAAATGGGGTGAAATCAATTACAAATCAAAGGTTAGGGATATCAGAGTTAGAGCATGTTAAAATATTGCTTTTGAAATGGATAACAAGAAAACAGAACACAAAATTCAAGTTCTTTCATTTATGTATAGTATATAAGTCTAAACAGTGTTTAAATTACTTTATACAACCACATCAATAAATGTATAGTCATGTAAATAACAATATGATATTTTTTCCAATGAGAACAGATAAATCATTTTCCCCTCTTATTTTTATAGTAAAAATTACGCTTGGTGTACGCCCTTTTTGGTATATGTTCAAGGGCCTGAAACTGATTAAGAAAGTAAACAGAGGTTCCACTGTATTTGAAGATAAAAAACTTATAACCATTTATAATCACAGTCTGGCACCAACAATCTGATTTCGGAATAAAAATCAAAACTTAACAGACATCTTTCTAATTTAAAATTTCTGGATTGTCATATATCTTTCTATTATCTTTCTATTACGCTGTTGTTTTCTTTTCATTTAAAAAATGGTTCCGTAAATAAAAGTGTATTTACTATAATTTGGTTACATTCTAATCAGGGTAATAATATTTCCCTTTTGAAATTGAAATGTGAGGTAAATAAATTAAGTTTCAATTTATTTTGTAAATTATTAAAATTTAAATATACTACTTTCACTTATATAATGGCCAGAATTTTAAAAAAAAACCCAATTAATAAGAGACAAATGCAAATAAAGATAGCTATATCAATCCAAAAACTTAGAAAAGTAAAGTAACACCAACACCTGTAAAGGGTTTGGATTAAAAGCAACTTTTCAAATGTTCAATTAAAAAAAAAAGAATTACAGATAACTTACATTAGCCATACCTCCTGAACAATATATATAAATTACTGTAGAAAAAGTATACCAACCTGCCTCTGCTTCAGTGCCATACAAAATTGTGTGTTTTAAGTTAGTGAAAAAAAAAAAAAAAGATATTTGTTGTGTCAGTGATTGCATTTCAGAAGGGGGAATCTATGGTGGTAGGATCTTCCAAAAAGGGTAGATAAGATTTTTTAAAAAACAAAAAAACAAACATTATCCAATTATAATACATCAAAAGTTAATTCAATGCAGAAATGCATGATATGTTTCCAACTAGATTGCATTATTATTGTCATGTAATTCCACTTTCCTTTTTTTTCTTCTTTCTTTTAAAGATGACTTATTAGCATCTGATTTTAATATATTTAAATGTGATGATAAAAAAGTTATCACTTCCAATCAAAATATGAAATATGTTAGTATCCTGTGATCAAAACTTCTAATATTCAAAATACAAGATTAAATTCCTTAAAAAATGCCCATTTACTGTTGTATTTAGGGCACCAAAAAATTAAATTTTAACCCCATTTAATGGAAAAGAAGGGAAGAAATAAAATCATAAATTTGACTAAAGATAGCAAAAAATTAATTAACGAAATAAAAAGGCAAGAGATTTAGATTGCAATTTAAAATAAGTTTAAGAAAGGAAGTAGAGGGCTTGACAATCATAAAATGAGAGTATGATATAGGAAATAACAGCTGTGGAAAATCAGAGATGATTGTAATTTCGATAGACCTAATACTCCAAAATGAAGTTATCAAATTTGTCAAGCTGTAAAAGTAATAAATGAGCAATAGAGTTGAACAGAACAAGAGAAAGATACGCAAAACAGGTCATAAGAATACATAAAATATGAAGGATTGAAAAAACTTGTATCATGACTGAAAAACTTTCAATGGATGAAACACTGAATGGTCTTTAGGAAGTATAAATTCATTTCAAAACTTTAGGAGAAAATTTGATTGAATTAGAGAGAAATCAGTGCATATAGAATAATTAAAGGGAAAAAAAGTTGGAGGCAGCTGCAACTAAACTGAAAGAAAATCAGGATAAACAAAAAGACAACAGTTAAAGCAACAGTGCTGTTAATTGCATTTGAAATGAATGCAAACATTTATTTTTAAGCTCATTGTTAAAAAGCAATACATAACACATGATGGTGCTCCAAAATGGTCATTTCAGATATCCTTGGCAAATTCCTAACAAGAGTGGAGTCAACTAAAAGCCGACATAAATTAAAAATAAAATCTTGTAATATAAAATAAATAAGTTTTCCATACATACAAATTACAAATCCCATTCGAGTACAGTAAAATACAAACAAATGATGCATCAATAAAAGCAAAACTTGCCTTTATTGGGTGAGTTTATGAAAGAGTGTCTGTAAACTTGTGAAAGACGTTTCCCAAAAAGGAACAACTAATGTCTATTCTTAAAGCTTTTTTATTCATGTTTAATCATGAACATGAAATTTATAATTGGAATGAAATAATACCAATGTCCCTCACATATCTTAATATGCATTTTAACTGTGAAATGGGAAATAGCTGTTTATCAAGTTTAAGATCCTATTCTCTTACGATGCAAAACTGGCACCATCTTGCACTCTTGGTAACTATTTGGGTTCTTTCTATAATTAGGAAAAAAAATTATACCATGTCTGCAATGGCAATACATATGAAGGAAACAATTTTTTTCAATACTTAACAGTACAGTTCTAGAATGACCGAATATACAGACAGTAGAAAAATTGAGAAAGCACATTAATGCACTTTTGTTATCTACCAAAAAATATCTGACTCATATAAATTACAAAATCTTATCAATATTTATATGGCTAAATGTTGAGTCATTTTAAAATATGAATCAAACTTTGAATATAAGTAGATTTTTAAAGGTTAGCATTGCCATGAATTTTCCTATTTTTTTAGAATGGTATTAAAATTTTAACTACTCTGTTCAGTATAATCGTTTGACATGCTCATAACTATTGTAGTTTTTAAAAACAAAATTAATTAAGGTATAGTATGACGTTTGTTTAATTAACGCTTTAAAAAATAATAATGAAATTCAGTATTTTTATTTTGACTTAGAAACACATTAACAAAGATCGAGTATGTTCTGTCCATTGCAAAAAATATTTTGATTATAAACAAATATATCATTGGATCAATGTTGTTATGTTTATAATGGCAGCAAAACAATTTTTGTAATCAGATTTCTATTCAATGTAAAAGTAATTTTATCTCAATTTAGCTGATCAGTATTATCTTAATTTATATATATTATCAATTCATAAAAATACTAACCATTTGAACCAAACATTCCCCTTTATATGACTAATTTGTATTTGTGTAAAAAAAATTTTTAAATCCTTACGCAGCCAATATCATATACAATATGTATATTAGTCAAAGACACTCACCCTAGTTTGATTTTCCCCAGGAAACGTGTGTGTGTTAGTGTGGTGGCGAAGTGACATGCTTTTTTAAAAATAAATGTTCACTATTCAAATCATTTATGTACGAAATAAATAATATTTTCGGATTTAATGACCAATGTTTCCTCGAAGGTTTGTTGGTCCATGTGCAAAGCTAAAAAAAACTCTTGGGCGAAGTTGCGCAGCATCCATTTTTAGTGCAATAGTTAACTATATTTTCTGTGCAATAATTCTCAACTGCAACGCGGCAGCGGTCAGAAACCTGCGCAGATGATCGCAGCTTAAAGGGAACATTGCTAATCACCATAATTGACTACTTATTAGATTAAAAAATGTTAATAGAAACATTGTTAGAAGTTTATAGTGATTTAAAAAATGAAAAATGTTTGATTTTTTCAACATTTATAAATAATGATATATTTTATGCTTGTGTTAATATATTTCCTTACAGAGTTGTATTATTTTTTTCACATTTTTATTAAGCATTCTAATTCTTTTTTGTTTATTTTTTTATTTTGGAAACAAATTTGATTTTCCCATGAAAATACTTTGAAAGTAAATAATGCAAATTCTTTTAGTCATTTAAAAAAAAAAAAAAATAACCCCTTTTCAGTCCATGACGGACTCTAGGGCAAGTGAAGTAGCGTTCACAAGTTATTAAGCCACCACTAACGAGCAGGGGATTGTGTGGCTAGCACAATGCCCCGTGGGCCATGCCAGTAACGTGGTGCTCTGCATAAAAATGATAACCAGGAGCACTTGTTTTTGCACTTTAAATTATTTGAAAAGCACTACCGTCCACTTTTAAAAACTAGTTGCTTTATACTCAAAATGAAATTTATTCACTTAAAATCTGAAAGTATATTTAAATTGGAAAAATTTTGAAGAAAATTCTTTTATCATAAAAAATGCATTATTATGAAAATAAGTTCCTTTTTTTTACTAGTAAACATAACTCGTAATGTCCTATAATGCAGTAATGCACGCCTTGCATCTAATCCTGAACTGCGGTAAAGCGAGTCTCAATAGCACTCTCTTTAGTATGAAATCATAGAAAGTAGGAACTCTTAAGAGCATGAGAGGAGATTTAGTCTACTTCCGAAAAAGTTTTCGCTTGCTTTCCGCTAGTGCTTTTGGTGGTTTTGTGGTAGTTTTACCTTTTTTTTTTTAAAATGTGATTTTGCGAAACTTTTTGGCCCCCCCAAAAAAGTACTAAACTTAAGATGGTCTTTTAGATACTTAAAATAACCATTCTGTAAGATGTGATAGTATGACAATAAATCATTTTAGGTTATTTTTTAAAATTCATAATCCAATTTACTGCAATAAACTTGAAATCCTTAGGGATATAAGGATAAGTCTACAGAAAACCTTATACGACATTCAGAGTTTTAAATTTTTTTTTATAAAATCTGATACAATAGGTCAATACCCTTTTTAAAAAACGCAAACGAGTTTACAACAGTAAAGCATTTTAGTCATGTTATTTATTATATTATATGTATAATCTAAATATTGTATAAATAAGAACTACTAGAAAAATTATTTGCCTTATACTTATTTCTTTAAAATTTGAAGTAGCCTGATAATTTCGAAGAAAACTTGATTAAATTCTATTATAATTACAATGTTTAAAATAGTAAGTAAGTTTAGTAAGCTTTACTATTTTGACACTGTTTAATTTTGTTTAATATGTTTTACCTTGGAAGGCCCATGAATAATTTCACTTTATAAGAATGTTTATTGAAAAACAATGTTAAGCAAGATGCAGCAATGCATTTTGTTATTAATAAGTACCATACACTGAAAAATCATCTGCTATCTACAGCTACAACTAATTATCTACAATTTACTTCTTAGTATTTATTATAAATTATAATTATAGTTTTAGTATTTTACTTTTTTTGTGAATAGTGGACTGGAATGCCATGATCAAGAAATGCAATCTCAATTCTTTACCTTTAGAACTAGCTGTTTCCTCTGAACTTTGTTCAGTAGATTTAACTGGTTTACTTTCACTTTTGGGTTCAGTGAAATCATCAAAAGCATCAAAAGGACCTTGTTTGCTAGAAGATGTGGGGAAAGACTCAGGGTAATGACTAGAAGGAGGTGCAGATGGTGCAAATGTAGTAAGAAAATCTGGATCTGTGAGATTATCATTGGATGGTTCATAACTATCTGGCACTGGAGCAGACGGCTGCACCTGATAATGATCGTCCTCAATATCATTTTCATCATCATTGATTTGATCGATATCATCAACTAAGCCAAAATTAATAAGATCATTATGGGGCTCATCAAGGGAATGTGCATATGCTTCAGCTTCTGAAGCACCCAGTGCATATCGATCTTCCTCAGCCTCATCCTCACCCGCTATGTCAGTTGTTGTAGAAATTTTCGCGTCTTGATTGCTGTCGAAGTCGTACGCACCTGATGAACCAACTCCATTCTGATCGTCGGCATCTTCGTCTTCACCGTTGTCCTGATCGAAACCACTGCCGGGAGGGTCCAACTTTTCAAAATCATCATTAGAATATCCTGAGCTTTCAGGATGACTGTCATACAAATCTTGAGGATTTGTATCTGCCATTATTCTAAAAACCGAAGTTATATTTGAAATAAATTATCCACTTGGAGTTTGGAGCGAGGCTAAGACAGCTGTTCACTTTATTTTTGTATTACAGACACTACAGAGCTATCATGGCCGTTCTGGTTGTTGACGTACCTTTGAGCATGCGCAAAGAACATGTTAATGAATTTGTCAAGGGAGACGACTGTACAATAATATTAACAGTAACTGTTGACTTCAGTTATTTCTCATTTTCAAAAGGGATTTGGATATTAAAGTTAAATTACTAAACCTAAAAATACTCTAGAGAATAGAAGAAGAAAGTTTCTTAATTATATTTTTTATATTCGTTTTATTTGTGTATTGTATGTCCGTTGAAAAAGGCTCTTTGCCTAAACGTTCGCTGTTTTGTTACGTCCTGTCAGGCTAACCCTTAGGGGCTGTCCATAAATGACGTCACGCACCTAGGGGGGGAGGGGGGTCTCACTTTTGTGACGATGCGTGACGTGGGGGAGGGAGGG
>MUZC01002565.1:334683-345709 GCA_002072015.1 Radix auricularia
GATACTCTGAAATGACTTTTTGATACAAGATGGGCAAGCCGTAGGCCGTAAGCATGCAGTTGATGCAGTTATTGGATCATTCTCTGCTATTCTAGCCAATCTAGAAGATATAATTTCAAGGCCATCGACATAACATAAAGGAAGTGTCAGAGCAGAAGCAATGGGACTATCTGCTTTAATAACAAAATATTCTCTTGTTTTTTCTGATGCTATTTGTACAAAAGTTGGTTGATATTTTCATGTTATCAAACCACTTGCAGCTCAAGAGTATTGACATTGCAATTGCAAAACGATTGATCGATGTTGGAAGAAATAAGTTTGTTGAAATGAGAAGCGATCAAGCTTTTTAAAATTCTGAAAGTAGATGTCTAATAATTTATTAACGAAAATTGTTCCAAACAAGATGTTAAAAACAAAATTTAAAGAAACGCGAATTGCAGAAAATAAAAGTAAGGCAGGTGAACTTAGTAGATATGAAAGGGCTAATGATCCAACTGATTTAAATCTGAAACGTACTTCACTATCTTGGATACACTTCTAAAATAAATAGATGATCGATTTAATGACTTTAGGGGCGCAGCTGTTTATGTATATTGTATTGATCCATCACAAATGTTGGAAGAAAATACATATCCTCTTCGAAGTTCATGCAAAATTTACAAACACATTAACCTAGAAGAAGCATTTTTGAATATTATACCTTTAAAAATGTGTATGCATCACAACGTCCACCACTAGTCTATCTAGTGAGCTACAACTTAAAGAGTTTCTACCATTCTTGATTGAAAAACAAACGGCAACATGTCTCTCTTGTTTGTCAATATTCTATAAACATTTACTTGAATCTTCCTGATAGCAATGATTGAAAATCATCAAAAATTATTTGCGCTCAACAATGTCTGGATTGGCATTAATTTCAAATGAACGTGATCTAGGTGAGAACGTTGACTATGAATCAACGATAAATCGTTTCGCTCCACGTAGAAAGGAATTTAAATATGGCTCAGGGCTCTATATAAATTCGCATAAACTAAGTCTCTTTCTTAGATCAATAAATATACTATTGAAATAAATATACGTTACTATTTTGAACACATATCTGTTTATATTGTTTCTTCTGTGTGACTTGTTTGTTAATTTGGAAATTTTACTAAATTAGTAGGCTAATAATTAGTATTGAAAACGGCTGCGAATATTAACGATTAATTTCTCGACTAATCCTTAAAAATTGTAAGGATTAAATTATTTTTAACCATTAATCGACCCATCACTTAAAAATAATTTGAAGTCAAAAAGTCAAAAAATAATAATTTTTTTTTAAAATGCGGCTGATAAATAATTTCCTGAAGACTACACGAACATTTTGGTAATGGCAGTAATGGAGTCTGACTCTGAAAAAGAGAAATGACGACAGCTCTTCTGATGAATTACTGCGTTACAAAATGGAGATGGAAGTTCTTGAATCCATTAATCCTGTGCAATGGTGGAAAATTAATGAACACCGATATCCGATAAGGTCATTCCTTGCCAAGACCGTTTTGAGCATACCAGTTTAACTTTTCTCAGTTCCATGTGAATGATTATTCAGCTCGGCTGGTTATATTGTCAATTAGATCCACTCATCACTTGAACAAATTAATGTCAACACGCTTGTCTTTTTGCGTAGTTGGTGAAAAGCAGACATATAAAGGAGACATGCCAGTGTTATTTAGATTTTCAACAAGAACGTGAAATGAGAGTTACTTATGACATCATAAATTAAAATTTTTGGCTTTAATCGAAATTAACGATTAATTAATCGTTAATATTTCAAAAGTTAACAATTAAATTTAAATTAATCGTTAACAGCCCTAGTATTTACCCAATGCTCTGATATTAGTAAAATTTTGCGGCGCCCCCTAAAATTCTCCTGGCCCCCCACGCAGACAAAGCTAAATCCGCCACTGGGGGAGGGGGTAAAAAATCGGCCAAAATCGCGTGACGTCATTTATGGACGGCCCCTTACCTTGTTTACGTCTTTTCCATTTATTACATTAATCACGTCTCGGGATCCTTTGGTCAGTTTGGTTATCTATATCTTATAACTTTCCATAGTCAGCGTGGGCGTAGGAGCCAGTTAGAGTCATTCAGAGAGTGATGAGGGTTTTACACAATATATTTTAATAATCAAATACGTATTAAATTTTTAATAACATTATATTAATCAAAATGAAAGAAAATATAGTCATGTAAGAAGTGCAGAGTAATGGCAACAACAGCCATAGCCCGCAAAATAAAACTTCCACTAATTGTGCCGATTGTAATGAATTTAAAGGAGTAAATAATTAATATCTGAATCTATGTAAAATAGTGTGAGACAAGAAATATAAATTTATTTCAGTTTACAGAATCGAAAGGGGGAATTTGTAGTAAAAATTGTGGTTCTTAAGTTGAGAAATATTTTTTTCCTGAAAGGGATTTGCGGCAAATAACTTGAAGAAACATCTAAGCTAGCCAAACTATGGCTCGCGAGCAGTATTGCGGCTCTTCTGTGATCACATTGCGGCTCGTGAAAAGTTTATGAAATTTATACTTTTCATTTGAAACATATAAAAATACATATATATTTATATACATACAGGTAGGGCAAATAAAAGTGAGAACATCTCGTAGTCGTAGCGTAGCATAAGAGTTATTTAAAAAATATATAATTTAAATAATTAATTTAAATGTAATTAATGCTGCATTGAATTGTTTCTTTTTTTTTTAAATTGTTTTTTTTAAAGATTAAAAAGACAAACTAATTAGCTAATTAAGGGGCCGTCCATAAATGACGTCACGCGATTTCGGCTGATTTTTCACCCCACCCTTTCGTCACACGTCGTCACGAAACGA
Source organism: Radix auricularia (assembly GCA_002072015.1). NCBI lineage: Eukaryota > Metazoa > Mollusca > Gastropoda > Lymnaeidae > Radix > Radix auricularia. The sequence goes on from MUZC01002565.1 coordinate 337,558, forward strand.
AAACATAGACCCTTCCTCTATGCAACATCACAAAGATGCCCAATAAAAGCCGTATTTTTTATTTGAAAATGAGCATGTTTCAAATAAATTTTGTTTGATCATTTAAATATGTTTTTAGTATAAGGCTGCACTCTAATATTAGTAATATCGTAAAACGCGTGAAGCCACGTAAAACGTCATTAAATAACTTGTCGGTAATCATATATTTAAGTGGAACTTGTTTTGAAGGACATCAAATACCTGATTCCCTTCTCCTCCCCTGCGTGACGTCATTTATGGGCGGACTCTAAAAGGGCGGCATATTGGAGACCGCCCCGGGCGGCAAAAGCTCTAGCTACGCCACTGCAGTGATACAATTATGCAGCAAACAACAAAGAAATAATAACACTTTCGGTAAGGCTACATATAAAACAAGGTTTCGCAACAGTATACTAGCGCTCCTAACTAGCATGGGGAATTGTGAACAACACATTGAAAAGATAAATAAGGTTTAAATAATTAAATTCAAATAAATAAGTATACTAGATTTTTTTATTATATATTTTGAAAAAGATCATTTACTAGAGTTTTTTTTTTCCATTTCCCTTCTCCCCCTACATTATACATAAAGGCATAAGTGTGAGTGATAATGCAGTATCTTTTAATAATGACCGCTAGCCTTTACTTGTGTATTTCAGTTCGCTTAATTACACATTAGGCCACATTGAGTGTGAAATAAAATATAATTTAAAAAACACACCTTCACAGTGTGATTCTTTGTGAAGATTACCAAAAAATTAAAGAAAGCATTGGTAATTTAAACTTTACGCTAATCTGTAGCTAAAAGTCACCAATGTTCTAATCAACAGAACGTTATCAAGGCATCATACTTTAAATTTTCATAAACAGCTTTGTTTGCATCAATTTCGACTGCACACTGCCTTAGTTTAAAACTTAAAACCATTCATAAACTTAGTAGAGACGTTGAATTATTATTATTATTATTTTTTTTTTACAAAAATATCATTTCCCTTAGTATTCCGAGCTGTCAAGTGAGTTTTAGAGTTCCCTTCACTGTTAGATTTTTCTATTGAACTATTTAATAAAATTTAGCTGTACTGTAGCATATTACTAACGTTTTTTCCCCTAAATATTTTAATATTAAGCCCTTTAATTATCCGAGACTCCCACAGCATATGGGAATGCAGGCCAAAGAACAAAACACTTAGATCTATTATTCATCTAACACCAGTGTACACTACACCGTAGATTGTTTAAAAAAAAAAAAAAGAAAAATACACGTGACTCAGTTTAGTAAAAAATTCATACACCAATCTGTCTTAATGTTAACATTTCTTTCCTACAGAATACATATTAGGCTTCTCACATCGAGATTTTAGGCTTGTGTTTTTTTACATTGTCATTTCATACCCTTTCCCACACATTCCCTCTTTACATAAAATCGTGCGTATGCTATTTGTATGAATATATGAAATTCAGGGCCTTCCCTTGTATTCAAATAAATAGTGACACCCAACCCCGGGTAATCAGATGCATGTGAACATCTACGTACATAAGTTCTTTACTTAAGCCATTAATTTATGGTAGCCTTAAAAAAAAAAAAAAGCTGGTTAGCGAGGTCAATAGAGCGATCGCCTCACAAGCTGAGGCCGAGGGGCGTGGGATCTAGCCCACGTTAAAGCCACAATAAAAATGTTGACGAATTTTCTGTCGCTTTAAAAAAAAAAGTCCTCTGCTGAACTGAAGAGGAGATGGGCGCCGTCAATGTCTACCAAGCCCCGAGAAACTTCTAATGGAAACAGTAGAATCCCCTACGACAGGGGCGGATTAAGACTGCACGGGGCCCCGGGCTGCAATCAAACGGGGGCCCTATCCAGCCCTAATATAAAACTGTAACTAAATTTTAATAATGAAAAAAACGAACACGAAGAAATAACTGTTTGATGTGTTCGCGGTAGTGTGAAAATTGAGTGAAAAGAAAAAAAAAATCATGTTAAGCCTGGTCCCTATTGGAATTCAGGACGTGTTAGCGCATTTTCGTATTATGTATCAGTACTTATGTTAGATATCAGAATTATGTAGTTATCAGTAATTGTGTTTAGATTTTAGACATATTTTTATGAATTTTCTTGTGTAATGAATTTACCTGACATTTTTTTAAATTTAAAAGTCATTTCTTTACATTTTAAAAAAATTTATTTTCTCTTTAACCTAACTACAAGTCACCACAAATGATGACGTAAAACTCTCTAAACTTTTACACATATTCTAATGACGTCAACTAAAAAAAAAAAACTAATTCTTTTGCACCCTTTCGCACCACTCTTCAATGCCAGAAGTATTATGCATTCGACTTCCGGCAATGGCGGCCGTTCCCTGCGTTAGTGTTACCTCTCGATTCGAAATATTTTTTGGTAGTTTTAACGGGTTTTTTTAACGGATCGAGTAACTGAGTGTTGATGCACAAATGGCAGGTCAGGACATACAAAAAACATATATACCTCATGGGTCTAGGACTTATGGATGCTGAGATCAAGGGTGATGACGGACGGACGGACGGACAAAACGGGTGCAATAGCGCATTCGACTTCTCGAAAATGCGCTAAATATTTGCCCTTGCTGGGAATAGAACCTGACACCCGTGACACCACGAGCATGTGCTATCTCCACACAGCCAGCGTAACTTCTCGAAAATGGGAAATTTAAAATATATAAACTATATTTTATATCATGCGAAGTGAATCAATTAAAGTTTTTCAATTATTAGGTACTATCAATACTATCATGTCTGAACGCGATACGTTGTATAGATAGTATTTATTAATTTATTATATTTTCAAGGTCTCGTGCAAACTTTTGTACACTTTTATTATAAAATATAAAAAGTTTTGGGGCCCCTAAACCGTCGGGGGCCCGTGGCTTTAGCCCGTTCAGCCCCCCCCCCCTAAACGCCATAGCCCTACGACCACAAGGTTAACAACGAGCTCATTTTTTAACTTGGTTCCAAAAAATATATTTTAAGTTATTATTATTTTTTTTATTCCCCGCTAGGCCTCCATTGACAACTGTTGGAATATGGAAAACCCCTATGTCAATCAACCGTTCGAAACCCTCTTTTGGTGGCGGACACACACACACAAACACGCGCTTAAGAACACACACACATACAACATAAACATAAATATCTGTTTTAAAAATATATCATGTACACAAAGTTACAGAGTAATGTCGACGGTTGTTTGGTTATAAGATAAGACGGGCAGCGAAGATCGCGGGACTAAACAAGAAGGATATAAACTCTATGACAGATGGTCTGGAAGTAGGTCTCCATGAATAACGCGATTAAAAGGTGTCGCTTGGAAATTTAAATACAATTGCCGAACTTAATGAACTTATTTCACAGTAAACTATTATTACTGAGCTATTGTTTAACCGTGCAAAGTGTGATACGGAACGATCTTATAATGGGACATGCTATCTGCCTGTAGCTGCTGGAGACATCGGCAAGTGACTTTGAGACTCTTAGAGTAGACGTACAGGTAAGTGTGAGCTGTCAGCTTGATAATGACAATCTTCGAAAATGATGCCCGTATTTTTAAATACTATTTCTTTTTCTGTCTCTGTTGTTGGACCGTACAGGGAATATGCTATAGGCATGCAATGGCGAAGCTAGAAATGGTGCCACACAAGGCAGGACAAGCGTTTTGCTACACTCATTCCAAAAAAGCCTGGGCTTTTTTCTGAAACTAGCGCCACTCAATGTAAAGAAAACAATACGTCAGTGGCGTAGCTAGGGAAAGAAAGGGGGTCAAAATTTGAAAATCCCCCGGGCCCCCACTTGAGGGGCGTCCCAAAGAAGTGTCTGAAAAGATTTTGATTTTTTAAAATTTTAAAACATTTTTACATTAAATATTATATATTACACCATCGGTCAAAATTTTGGGGCCCCCAAAGAGACCAAGCCCCCTGGCCCCCAAATCCCTAGCTACGCCACTGCTATCAGTGCCTCATTGCATGCCCGAAAGTAATAAGTAAAGCTTTATTGTATTATAAAGATTGTCAGACACCCATGACATACCCAGCTTGGGAATGAGCGAAGCTTCCATTATATGTTAACCTAGAGACACTAAGCTTAAGTAAATACATTTAATAAACCCACACATATTTAAAAAAGTAAAAGGAAAAGACGTAAACAAGGTAAGGGTTAGCCTGACAGGGCGTAACAAAACAGCGAACGTTTCGGCAAAGAGCCTTTTTCAGCGGACACACAATACACAAATAAAACGAATATAAAAAATAAAAAATGAAAACTTAGCTTGCGGTGAAATCCAAAGCGTCAAAGAAAGACTTTCAGCATATGCAACCTGCACAAGGCCGCCAAATCCAAGGGACCACCTTGTCAATATAAATTGTAGTGAATGTTGTAGAGATTATTTGTGAGCAGAAAGAACGCCTTAAATAACATATAAGATACAAATATATTAGAACCCATTGTACTTTGTACATGCAGTAATTGACACATAGCGACAGAGGCGTCATTAGAGTTGGTGTCACTCAGTGCAGCAGGTCATGGTGTCAACTCCCTTTCTACTTACCCCATAATCCTCCTCCGAGTCTGCCAGTGCCAAATAACGGGGCATACATAATTTTACCCATTGTTGTCCACCTTTGTGAATAAATAGTGTCTACCGGTGCGGTCCGCAGTCCCCCCACACTCCCTAGTGACGCCTCTGCATAGCGATACTTGCTTTGACTCTTAGACACATGCATTCATAATATAGTAAATGAAAACATAATATTTAAATGATTGAAAGGGTAAACGTTGTCTTATCTTATCTTATCTTATCTTATCTTATCTTATCTTACACATTACAGACGCTCCTTCTATGCAGAAGATTTTTGCGTCCTACCTACTGTTATCATGTATTATGTCATTCATTTTTATTAAATGTTTGTTTGAATGGTTTGTTCAGTCAACCCATTGCACCCCCGAATGTCAGACGGCGGGGAGGGGAATTTCTGTGTGCTTGTTTTAGCGAATGGAACAAGAAAAGTGTTTTTAAATTTCTGTTTCAGAAGTTTATTAGATTGATGTTGCGTTGTATAACATGTATTTACTAGTTATAATTTAATGCCTTATGCTTTATTACTAATTTGATCTTTATTTTTCTATTCTCTAGTGTTTATAGGTTTAGTAATTTAACTAATGGAGTTACTTTTGTCAGTTGTGAAAATTTACCAGAAATTATTCTTGCAGTTTAATTTTTTTTTAAATAACATCTCTGTACACATCAATCAGCTAGTCCCGCAATCCCTGGAGCAGCATAGATTTTAAACATATTTAAGGGCCTCATAGTTATTGAATGTGACTTTTGAATGTAGGGGGACAATAAAAACTTAGAGGTGCCGCTGCCAACGGGGGGGGTGGTGTTGATGGTCAAGCGCCAACTGAAAGGTCATTTAAAATTTAATATTTTGTCATCTCGTGACATAAATGTCTGTGTTAGCTATTGTTTTCAAGAATGACATTAAAAATATTATAAATATATTAAGCAGGTCTAACCATGTGGCAGTTCTTGCTTGACTTGACTGTTGCCCTCTGCGCTGGAATTTTCCTGGTCCTGTTTTGTATTTTGTATTTTGCTGATGCTGACCTGATCTTGTTGTTTAAAGATAAATTCGGTTACGGTCCGGGTAAGCGCAACATATGTTAAGTATTAAGTAGTTGTATTAGAGGACAAGAGACGTTTTCATTAAGTCCATCAACTATCTTAAAGGCGGTTAGGCATATTCCATTCAGAGAAAAGGAGATCTGCTTGCTGCCTTGAGATTATGACATGATGTTTAAATCCAGAGACCTTGGAGACTTTGCAGTCTATCAAATATTAGTCACATGGTCTACAAAATCCATCATGGACATGGGGCATTTGAAATTTCCTACATATATGTCAAAGTCATTGGACATAAGCCAAGCAGGCGTAAAAGTATTAGCTGATAACGATTTTGATTTGGTATACGGTATAGCATATAGTTTTTAAGTCGAAAAAAAAACCCAACATATTTTTTACAATTATGTTACTTTTAAAACAATGTTTATGTTATATAGTCCTCCACTAAAACAAAAAATGACAGACACAATTTATTTTGTATAGTGGTTTAATAATGCTACCTTTCATTGTCGCAGAGATTCTTGAGGGCCGAGTTGTTTGGATAACGGGGGCGTCTAGTGGGATCGGAGAGTACACAGCGTATTGCCTGGCCAAGGCTGGCTGTCGTCTGGTGTTGTCAGCTAGAAGACCGGACGAATTAGAGAGTGTGAAGGCTGCTTGCCTCTTGCAAGGTACACAAGATATGCATGTACTTTTCGCACATTTCAATTTACTCCTGGCAAAATATGATAAGGATTTATTTGTTTAACAGCAACAAAGGTTTACATGATTTTATTAAGTGACTATTTGATAGCGTAGTCAAAGTAGGAGGGGGCCGTCCATAAATGACGTCACGTACCTACTGGGGCGGGGGTCACGCATTTGTGACGACCTGTACCGCTGTGCTGAGGGGGAGGGGTCAGTGGCGGATTTAGCTTTGTCTGCGTGGGGGGGGGGTGCAGGAGAATTTCAGGGGGCGCCGAAAACTTTACAAATAACAGATCATTTGGTAAATACTAGGGCTGTTAACGATTAATTTAAATTTATTTGTTAACTTTTGAAAAATTAACGATTAATTAATCGTTAATTTCGATTAAAGCCAAAAAATTACATTTATGATGTCATAAGTAACACTTATTTAACGTTCTTGATGAAAATCTAAATAACACTGGAATGTCTCCTTTATATATCAACTTTTCACCAACTACGCAAAAGTGTGTTGACATTACAGTAGTACCTCGCGATACGATGGGTTCACGAAACGATGTGTTCAAGATACGAAGTGGAATATCGCAAATATTCGTGCTCGCGAAACGATACGTTTTTCGCGATGCGATCCTAATATCTCTTGCCGCTTGAAATTGTTTTGAAGTTGGCGCGCTACGGACAAACCTCACGCGTCACTAAGCAAGCTGTTCTGCTTTTGGTCGACATGATGTCATTTTCCTTTCTCTATAAATCCTGTTCTCCTATTGGTCGGCATCACGGCATCGTAAGATACCGAGTCCACACAAAGCGTCGATGTGATATCGTTCTCTCCTTCTCGAGACCGCGTGGCGTTCGTACAGTTCATTCGATATTCTTGTGATTGTGTGATAGTAATATTATTTGATAAACTTTATTCGCTGTGAGTCCTAAATGTGCTTCTAGTGCTGGTGGTGATAAGGGGAAAAGAAAGTCATCGATAACCATGGAAGTGAAGTTGGAAATTATTTTTAAAAATACGAAAGTGGCATGCGCATCATGGCTATTGCTAATGAATATGGACTAAACCAATCGACGATTAGTACCATTATAAAGGATAAAGAAGCCATTAAAGCCAGCAAGTCTGCAAAGGGCGTTACCACCTTCTCATAAAATAGAACTGCCATCAATGACGAGATGGAGACTCTTACTTCATCTCTATTTGTGACTAATTATTATTATGTATAGACGATTTTGGTGTTTATATATGGGGCGTTGCACGAATTAATTAAATTACATAAGATTACATTGTTCATTATACGATTTTTTCACGATACGATTCCGGCCCAGGAACGGATTAAGATCGTATCGCGAGGTACCACTGTAATTGGTTCAAGTGATGAGCGGGTTTAATTGACAATATAACCAGCATAACTGAACAATCATTGACATGGAACTGATGTAACTGGTATGCTCAAAACGGCCTTGGCAAGGAATGACATAATCAGATATTGGTGTTCATTAACTTTCCACCATTGTACAGGATTAATGGATTCAAAAACTTTCATCTCAATTTATTTTGTAACGCAGTAATTCATCAGAAGAGCTGTCGTCATTTCTGTCTCCAAGTCAAACTCCATTACTACCATGAGCTTAATACGCTTTTCATTTGGTTTGATAACTAGGCAAACTTTATCAACATTTTGAACGTTCCCGTCAATCAATAGTTAAAAACCGAAATGTACGTGTAATCTTCAGGAAATTCATTATTTAACCGGCGCTTTTTTTTTTTTTTTTTTTTTTTTTTTTTTTTTTTTTTT
>MUZC01002565.1:345719-360717 GCA_002072015.1 Radix auricularia
ACTTCCAATTATTTGTAAGTGATGGGTCAATTAATCGTTAAAAATAATTTAATCTTTAAACATTTTGAATGATTACTCGAGAAACTAATCATTAATTTCAGCAGCCTTAGAAACAATAATTAGTAGCCTACTAATTTAGTAAATATAAATTATATGTTTTCAAAATAGTGTCGTATATTTATTTCAATAGTATATTTTTTGATCTAAGAAAGAAACTTAGTTTATGCGAATTTGTATTGAGCCCTGAGCCTTATTTAAATTCCTTTCTACGTGAAGCGAAACGATTTATCGTTGATTACGGTTAATTCAAAGTCAAATTTCTCATGTTCATTTGAAATTATTGCCAATCCAGACAGACGTTCATTTTTCATTTTTGAGCGCAAATAATTTTGATGATTTTCAATCATTGCTATCAGGAAGATTCAAGTAAATTTGTATAGAGTATTGACAAATTAGGGAGACCTGATGCCATTTATTCTTCAAACAAGAATGGTAGAAAGTCTTTAAGTTGTAGCTCACTAGTTGTAGATTGTGATGGACGTTGTGATGCATACAAATCTTTGAAGGTATAATATTCAATGATTGCTTCTTCAAAGTTAATGTGTATGTAAATTTTGCATCAAGTTCGAAGAGAATCTTTATTTTCTTCCAACATTTTTGATGGATCAATTTCAATAGAAATAAATAGCTATGCCCCTAAAGTCATTAAATCGATCATCTATTTATTTTAGTAGTGTATCCAAGATAGTGAAGTTCGTTTCGGATTTAAAACTATTAGTTGGATCATCAGCCCTTTCATCTCTACTAAGTTCACCTGCCATACTTTTATTTTTTGCAAATACGAGTTTCTTTAAATTGTGTTTTTAACACCTTGTTAGCAAACTATTTTCGTTAATAGATGATTAGACATCTACTTTCAGAATTTTAAAAAGCTTGATCGCTTCTCTTTTCAACAAACGTATTTCTTTCAACATCGATCAATCGTTTTGCAATTGCAATGTCAATACTCTTGCGCTACAAGTGGTTTGTTAACACGAAAATATCAACCAACTTTTGTACAAATAACATCAGAAAAAACAAAAGAATATTTTGTTATTAAAACAGATAGTCCCACAGCTTCTGCTCTGACACATCCTCTATGTTATGTTGATTCCCCTGAATTTATATCTTCTAGAGTGGCTTGAAAAGTAGAGAATGATCCAACAACTGCATGGACTGCATGCTTATGGCTTGCCCATCTTGTATCAGAAAGTCATTTCTGAACTTTTACTGATGATTCATATTGAGATTTATTATCTTTTTTAAAGAGTATTTAGACGTGGTAAACTAGACGTAAAGAATGCATACAACCTTTCAGCTATGCCAACAAACAACTGTACATTAATGTGCACAGAAATTGCTTCGATAGTGACCAAATTCAAAACATGGGCACAACATGGGGTGAAAGTTTGAAGTCCACTCTTAATTCCAGACATCACAGATGCGCCATCGTATGCCTTTCCTCCACAGATTGCGATATCAATGTTTCGCTTTTGAAAGTGTAGTTCCGTTAGCATCTTCTAAGCAAATGCAGATTAGCAGCATTTATGTTTACAAAAGTATACAAGCCTATAAATCTTTCATCAACATTTCTTAATTTTAAAACTGAACGTAAAGTGACATCTGATCAATTTTAGATATATTAATGGTTGAATCAATAATTAAAGAAAAGGAATGTGAAGACTTAACTTTATTATCAATAGCTGCTGATAATTCAGGTGCAAATGATTTAATTAAATCAATTTGCACATCATTACTTAAATAAATTTCATTTTTCCTTTTAAACTTTAGATGACTGTCCAAAGTGGAACCATAGTTGAATAATAAACTTAACATTTAACTAAAATTTCCAGTATTTCTACAACTACCATCAATAAAGCAAGATTGTTCTCTGTGTCCTCTGTTTTGCTAAAACAACGTCACGCCTATCATTCGTTTCAATGCTTCTCTATTCTTTTCCACTTAGCGACGCTCCTCACTGACCAAACCCGATATTACAGTTTTGAAATACGATATTTAGCAAGCCAATATTGTTGTATTGCAGTTATGTGATTGATTAAAAGTTTCGTGTTTAACAATCTTTTTTTCTGCTCTAGTTACAACTAATTAGTGTTCATTAAGGGCGTCTTAAGGGGGGCGCCATTTTAGACCCAACAGGGGCGCGGGGGTGACCCGCCCCCTGCCCTATAGCTGAATCCGCCACTGGGAGGGGTATGTCGAGGGGGAGGGGTATGTTTAAGAAATTTGATGTCACATTAAAATTTGCAAAACTAAATTCATTCTTAAATGACAAAATGGTAATTTGTAACACGCTAATTTTCAATGAGAAAATATGTCTTTTTTAAATCAGCCAAACTCGCATGATGTCGACGTCATTTATGGGCGGTCCCTAGGTTTTACTTCTCCGAAAAAAAATGGGGGGGGGGGAATGTCGATGATCCTATGACCACAGACATTCTGAAATCTCATCAATTATTAAGGCCATGTGTATGCCGATAAAGAGAACAAGAGTTTTAATTATTATAATTATAATGCACCCCTCTAAAGTTATGAAATAATCACATTTCATTTTTGGGTAAAAGTTTTGTTTTTTTCCATAGGATCACTCAGTCATTTCAGCAGAGGCATCACTAGGGGGTGCGGACTACCGCACCGTGGGACACCGCCTAAATGATGACACCAAAGTATAAAATTCTGTATGATCCCGTTATTTGGCACTGGCAGACTAAGCAGGGGTAAAAAATATGGGGTATGTCTTGATGCAATAGTCAGTTGATGTATGACCATTGCTAAGTGGCGCATCAAGGGGTCCGGTGGGGTCGGGCCGCCCCGGTTTACACCATCCCAAGGAGTGACACCAATATGTACAATTCTGTATGTTCCCGTTATTTGCCACTGGAAGACACGGGGGAGATCTATGGGCGTAAGTCGTCAGGGGGTGACAGACACCATGAGCTACCGCCCCGGGTGACACCAACCCAAGTGATGCCTCTGCTAAGTACTTTAACTTTCTAACTAAGTAACTCTAAAAGACAAGTTTGAAAGCATGATTACCCTGAAAAGAACATTGATTTTTAATTGAGTTCCGTTTTGTGTATTTTAATTCATGCATAACCTCATTTGACACTTGAATTTATTGCAGGGAGGCAAAAACTTACAGAAGCTGATATTTTAACCATTGTTTTGGATTGTACGGCATTTGACTCACATAAAAGTGCAGTTCAGAAAGTTTTAGAGCACTTTGGAAGGGTATGTTATTTTGTTTAAGTCAATAGACAAGGCTCAACCAATAACAAGAGTTTAGATATTTCGGACTATTAGCGCCCATCAGCTATATAGGCTTACTTCCTACGCGATTCAAGATCCCCCAACTCCCCCCCCCCCCGACGCCCCGAATTATCACAAAATAGTTATGAAGTTGACCAAAACTGTTGCCCTTCAAAGTATAAAAACTCATGTACCACTCCCCTCCATTTTTACCCTTTCTTTGCTTGATACGCTCAGAGATAAAAAGAAAAGCTTTATTTCTTTGATAATTTCAATTTTATTAAAGAAAAAAAGCTTTTATTTTATCTCTAACATAAACATTTATAGTGTCATTATTAACTTCTATCAAAAGTTATCTTAATTTTACAGCGTTAACATTTTTTTTTGTTGGGGGGGGGGGGGCGCAAATTTTTATTCTTCCCCGGGTGGCACATACACACGCTACGCCACTGGTTGGGACTTTGCAGGGAAAAAAAACAATGAAGGGCAGCAGTGGCGGATTTAGCTTTGTCAGCGTGGGGGGCCAGGAGAATTTCAGGGGGTGCCGAAAATTTTACTAATACCAGATCATTGGGTAAATTCTAGGGCTGTTAACGATTAATTTAAATGTAATTGTTAAATTTTGAAAAATTAACGATTAATTAATCGTTAATTTCGATTAAAGCCAAAAATTTTAATTTATGATATCATAAGTAACACTTATGTAACGTTCTTGATAAAAATCTAAATAGCACTGGAATGTCTCTTTTATATATCAACTTTTCACCAACTACGCAAAAGTGTGTTGACATTAATTGGTTCAGGTGGTGAGTGGATCTAATTGACAATATAACCAGCAGAACTGAACAATCATTGACATGGAAATGATGTAACTGGTATGCTCAAAACGGTCTTGGCAAGGAATGACATTATCAGATATTGGTGTTCATTAACTTTTCACCATTGTATTGGATTAATGGATTCAAGAACGTTCATCTCCATTTTGTAACGCAGTAATTCATCAGAAGAGCTGTCGTCATTTCTGTTTTCTGAGTCAAAAGCCATTACTGCCTTTAGCTTAATACGCTTTTTATTTGGTTTGATAAGTAGGCAAAGTTTATCAACATTTTGAACATTCCCGTCAGTCAAAATTGTAAAACCAAAATGTACGTGTAATCTTCAGGAAGTTCATTATTTATCAGGCACTATTTTAACAAATTGTNTATATATATATATATATATATATATATAACAGTGCTTTTTTCCACAGACTTTTTTATTTTTTTGCTTGGAATGTTTGGTCTTTACTGCTTTTTCAGGTTTCGTTGAATGCAATATCGCTGATAGTTAAAAGTGAATTTTAATATTAAATAAACTAGTCATATATAATAGCCCGGCCCAACGATGGTTGGTATATGAAACAAAGCCTTGAATTTTAATTTTACATTTTATATCTATGGTGCTGATGCGCATGCTCAACACACATCAGTAATGCGTCCGGTTATCGACTGTAGACACAACTTGTCAATAATTGGTAAATTTTAGTGTTATTTTTTTGTCAAGTTATAAAACAAATATTATACAGGGGTTGGTACCGTTTTAAAATGAAAAGAATAACTAGTTTTTTTTCGACTGAAGCTTCAGTAACAAAAAAAGCTAAAACGATCTCAGAAGAAATAAAAACGAGTACGACTGATCCAGAAACTTGCGTACATGAGTGCTCCAACAACAACGATTGGCCGAGTTGCTGGACAGTAGAGCAAAAAACAGAATTTTGCTAAAAAAATGACTCGCTGTGGTTTCAAGACAAAAAAAACTTGGCTGCACAGTCTGCAGAAATGTGGGATCGCTTAGCGTTGAGGCCAAGATGGGCATGAAAATATCAACAGAATGGAGTAAAGCTGAAATAACTTGTTATGGCGACGATAGAAAGAAACAACTAACGTCACTGCGGAAAATTTTTTCGATCATAAAGAATCTGCTGGGCATCAAGCGGCTTTAAAGATAAAAAAAAGCAGCTGAAAAAGATACCCTTGGCAAAGCTGTTTTAAAGTTTTTTAAAACGTGACAAACTGTCATTTCCATCTGTGATAGTGTGGCATTGTGCTAATCATAGACTCGAATTGTCAGTAGCTGATACTGTAAAGGAGAATTCAGGAATCAATAGATTTAAATCTTTTCTGGATAAGCTTTACGTCCTGTATCATGCTTCGCCAAAAAACAGAAGATAGTTGCATTCTTGTGCTGAAATACTGGAAGTTGAGCTGTTGAAAATTGGACGAGTTTTAAGCACGCGATGGGTATCATCTAGTTTTCGTTCGGTGTTTGCAGTGTGGAATAATTATGCAGCGCTGGTGAAGCATTTTGAAGAAGCGACAAATGATCCAACAAGAAGCGCAAGTGATAAGTGCACTTATGAAGGCCTGAAGAAGAAAATTACATCTACAGAATTTATAATGGATCTAGGATTAATGTGCGATGCTCTTCAGGAATTATCTGAGTTGAGCTTGGATCTACAGGAGCGCAACATAGATCTATACAAGGCGAATTAAAAAATAAAAGCACTTGTACAAGTTTTTGAGGAAAGAAGTCAAAATGCAGGCACATATTATAAAACTGCAACAGCTGCCGCCGAGAATCTCAGCTTTCATGGGGTTATATTACACACAAAAAATTCACCTAATGATCCTCCTATTGATCCTAACGCCTTTTACAAAAAACTAAAGAACTCAATTGAGAGCAGATTGCTTACTAACGAAGATGCTGAATTTGCTCAGTGGGCTCGCATATTAGATCAAAAACAGTGGTCAGAAAACGTTACCAACCAGATAACATTTGGAGAAATGGAAATTAGAAAATTGTCAAACAGACTACAACGAAATGAAAGAGAAATGATTCGTGGATTCCGTGAATACCTTATGGAAAAGACATATCCAGAAACACTGCTTCCGTTGATTCGTGCTATACATACTATTTCTATTTCTTCTAGTGAGTGCGAGAGAGGATTTTCGCAGATAAATCTTATAATCACCTCAACCAGAGCTTCTTTGATGACAAAAACAGTTTCGTCACTGTTATTCATCAGATTGGTGGGTCCACCTCTCACATTTTTCGATCCTTCAAAGTACGTTGATTCGTGGTTACTTCCAGGAAGACATTCAGCTGTAGACAGTCAAAGCAGGAAAAGAAATCGAGATGATTTGTCAGATGAAAACATGCGAAAACTGTGGAACTTGCTGTAAAACCTTAAAGGTTGTCTTTTTAGTAGATTAGCCTACATAGTTAATAAAACTTAACAGTTTAAAACTTGTAATTTTGTTTCTTTGATATAATCTAAAATTTTATGTTTACTACACTCATTTCAGTGTTATTTCTTTATGACAAAACGGACGTGGTGGTCGAGAGGTAGCGCTCTCGACTGTCATACCGATGGTCACGGGTTCGAATCCACACGAAGGTGAGGATTTGTTCTCGCGGCCTGAGGAGTCCCCGAGTCACCCAGCTCCGAATGGGTACCTAACTAGACAATAGTTAGGCGGCTGGGGTAATGCGTGGAACCCCTATAGCCGTGGCCTGTGACCGCTGCATCACTTGCCAACAGATCATCTCTCATGGTCTGTGGACGCAATTATCTTCTGCATAGAAGGAGCGTCTGTATATCTAAGATAAGATAAGATAAGATAAGATAATNCTCTCTTGATCTGTGGAAATACAATTTTATTGTTTGTTTTCAGTATTGAACGGATA
This sequence comes from Radix auricularia, assembly GCA_002072015.1. Lineage (NCBI taxonomy): Eukaryota > Metazoa > Mollusca > Gastropoda > Lymnaeidae > Radix > Radix auricularia. The sequence goes on from MUZC01002565.1 coordinate 352,752, forward strand.
TATATATATAATTTTATTTTTTATATATTTTTTTTTTACTTCCAATTATTTGTAAGTGATGGGTCAGTTAATCGTTAAAAATAATTTAATCTTTAAACATTTTTAATTATTACTCGAGAAATTAATCATTAATTTCTGCAGCCCTAGAAATAATAATTATTAGCTTACTAATTTAGTAAATTTTCCAAATCATCGAACAAGACAAACAGAAGAAATAAATATAAACAGATATGTTTTAAAAATAGTGACGTATATTTATTTCAACAGTATATTTTTTGATCTAAGAAAGAAACTTAGTTTATACGAATGTGTATAGAGCCCTGAGCCTTATTTAAATTCCTTCCTAAGTGAAGCGAAACGATTTATCGTTGATTCAAAGTCAAATTTCTCATGTTCATTTGAAATTATTGCCAATCCAGACAGACGTTCGTTTTTCATTTTTGAGCGCTAATAATTTTGATGATTTTCAATCATTGCTATCAGCAAGATTCAAGCAAATTTGTATAGATTAATGACAAATTAGACCTGATGACATTTATTTTTCAAACAAGAATGGTAAAAAGCCTTTAAGTTGTAGTTCACTAGTTGTAGATAGTGATGGACGTTGTGATGGACGTTTTGATGGACGTTGTGATGCATACAAATCTTTGAAGGCATAATATTCAATGATTGCTTCTTCCAGGTTAATATGTTTGTAAATTTTGCATCAACTTCGACGAGAATCTTTATTTTCTTCCAACATTTTTGATGGATCAATACAATAGAAATAAATAGCTGTGCCCCTAAAGTCATAAAATCGATCATCTATTTATTTTAGTAGTTTATCCAAGATAGTGAAGTACGTTTCAGATTTAAAACTAGTAGTTGGATCAGCAGCCCTTTCATCTCTACTTAGTTCACCTGCCATACTTTTATTTTTTGCAAATGTGAGTTTCTTTAAATTTTGTTTTTAACATCTAGTTCGGAACAATTTTCGTTAACAGATCATTAGACATCTACTTTCAGAATTTTAAAAAGCTTGATCGCTTCTCTTTTCAACAAACTTATTTCTTCCAGCATCGATCAATCGTTTTGCAATTGTAATGTCAATACTATTGCGCTACAAGTGGTTTGATAACACGAAAATATCAACCAGCTTTTGAACAAATAGCATCAGAAAAAAAACAAAAGAATATTTGTTATTAAAACAGATAGTCCCACAGCTTCTGCTCTGACTTCTGACACTTCCTTTATGTTACGTTGATTCCCCTGAATTTATATCTTATAGAGTGGCTAGAATAGCAGAGAATGATCCAACAACTGCATCGACTGCATGCTTATGGCTTGCCCATCTTGTATCAGAAAGTCATTTCTGAGTTTTTACTGTTGATTCATATTGAGATTTATGATCTTTTTTAAGAGAATGTAGACGTGGTAAATTAGACGTAAAAAATGCATACAACGCAACCTTTCAGCTGAGCCAAAAAACCAACTGTACATTACTGTGTTCAGAAACTGCTTCGATAGTGACAAAATTAATTCCAGACATCACAGATGCGCCGTCGTATGCCTTTCCTCCACAGATTGTGATGTCAATGTTTTGCTTTTGTAATGTGTAGTTCCGTTAGAATCTTCTAAGCAAATGCAGGTTTGCAGCATTTCTGTTTACCAAAGTATACAAGCCTATAAATCTTTCCTCAACATTTCTTAATTTTAAAACTGAACGTAAAGTGACATCTGATCCATTTTAGATATATTAATGGTTGAATCAATAATTAAAGAAAAGAAATGTGAAGACTTAACTTTATTATCAATTGCTGCTGATAATTCAGGTGCAAATGATTGAATTAAATTAATTTGCACATCATTACTTAAATAAATTTCATTTTTCTTTTTAAACTTTAGATGACTTTTTAAAGTGGAATCTTAGTTGGCTAATAAATTTAACATTTAACGAAAATTTCCAGTATTTCTACAACTACCATCAATAAAGCAAGATTGTTCTCTATGTCCTCTGTTTTGCTAAAACAACGTCACGCCTATCATTCGTTTCAATGCTTCTCTATTTTTTTCCACTTAGCGACGCTCCTGACTGACCAAACCAGATATTGCAGTTTTGAAATACGATATTTAGCAAGCCAATATTGTCGTATTGCAGTTTGATTGATTAAAAGTTTCGTGTTTAACAATCTTTTTTTCTGCTCTAATTACACCTTTTTAGTGTTCATTAAAGGCGTCTTAAGGGGGCGCAAATTTAGACCCAACAGGGACGTGGGGGGCGACCCGCCCCCCTGCCATATAGCTAAATCCGCCACTGAAGGGCAGGCTAACTCTCTTGATCTGTGGAAATACAATTTTATTGTTTGTTTTCAGTATTGAACGGATACAGCAATGTCACTTCTAATTTTCGTGTTCAAAATTTAATCAGTTTATTATAAGTACCAGAACATCAGCGTCATGCTACTTCAGCCCCTTTGTTTTTCTATTCATTATCATTAGTATCAGAGAACGTTAGATTCATTATGGAGTTTTAAGTTTTGGCTTTAGAATATGGTTCCTTATATAGTTTTTTTTTTTAATGGTAAATTTTGTGTTTTTTTTCTTTTATGAAACATAATTTTAACGTTTGTTCATTATTACAAGCTAATTAAAAATGATGAATTTGCCGCCCTCAACAAAATGCCACAGGGAGCATTTGCTTGGCTCATTTTTGAAATTGATAGGGTACAGAAATGTTCGGGTCTATAATAGTAGTGACTAGTGACTGTCAAATTTGAACAATCAGTTAAGTTACCAATATATCAGTGGCATGTTCTCAAACTATAGTTAATCTTGGTTTATTCAGTTTAGAGTTTAGGAGGATAAGTATCATAATGATTTATATCCATCATGGAGCTTGGAGTTTTGGCTGTAGAAACGTTTACATATTTTACGATCGTTCATTTATTAATTTTGTTAAATTCTTATTTGATTTTTATTTTGTTTTGATAAAACATTTCCTCTGTTGTTTTTTTTTTAAATTTTCATTCTTAGAAGCTATTTATCATCGAGTAATTTTCCTCCCCTAAAAAAAGTGCCGACCGGGGCAATACCCCCCTCTCGTCCCCGTCTCGCTACGCCGCTGAAGAAAAGTGTTTTTATCGTTGTCTATCTGAGGGGTTTTTTAAAGATAAATTTTTAGTTATCATTTTAGGTATGGGATCATTAGATTATTTCAACTCGTTTGGACATAAGAAGTTGGGTCAAAAGTAAGAGCAGGATAAAGGTAATTCTAGGTTAAGTGGGAGTCAAGGGTGACTAATCATTAAAGACTATTGGTATTGGGGATCGGTCAGTGAAAACTGATGGGGAAAAAAATAGGACAAATTAATATGAGGAAGTTGGTCTAACGTGAGGTGCACACTAGCGTCACGTAAAGGTCACTTATAGGTTTCCTTCTGATCTTAGAAGCTTGTGCTGTTAGTATGAAAACTTTCAGCCCAATAGGACACCAGGAAGAGCGTCGTAATTAGGATACGATTAATACGAAATTCCAAAACAAACAAACATAAGCAAATTAACAACAACAACGTATATTTTAAAAAAAAACATTTTAAAAAAACCTCACTTATAGACTACTTATTCTTATAGCGCAATGACTGAATTAGCGAAGTTATTTTGAAATGTAATTTATTGGATATTTTATAATCACGTAATGCTTACCAATACTATCACCCCCCCCCCCCCCGCACTTCTCGTTACATTTCTGCAGATTGACATCCTGCTTAACAACGCCGGTTCAAGCCAGCGGGCGCCGTGGAAGGACATTGAGCTTGATGTTGACAGGGCACTCTTTGAGCTCAACGTTTTGGGGCAGGTGTCCTTGACCCAGGCTGTGTTACCACACATGATAGAGAGAAAGAAAGGGCATATTGCTGTCATGAGTAGCATCGCTGGGAAACTTGGTGAGATTTAATTATTAGTAGAGTTTATAATTATCTAATAAATCTTACCCTTTGCTATCCTGAAAAGATTTCATTGAAGCTAAATGACAAAGGGAGACTACAGTTTTGAATTTTTTTTTAAAGGTTAGGGGAAACAACTGAAAAGGCAGGGCCAGGGGCACAACTAAGTTTTTAAGCATCCCCTTAAAAGAAGAGTAATGTATATTTTACCATTTTTTAAGACAAATTCAAATTATGATTTTGCACCCTCTAAAATATGAAAGCTGCACGGGGTGGGTTTGAGGAGGGAAGAGTCTCATTCACCTCGAAGTTCCCTCATTTCACTGCACTAATGAAAGTAAATGTAACAGTTAAATTGTATACATGTAAGAACTAGTGAACTCGCCACTTTCAAGCCAGACATGGGTTTCAAACCTCTCTTCCGTCTTCATCTATTACATAATAGCAGAAAGTAATGCTCTTACTAGATTTTATGTTTGAATCGAATATTTTAAAAAAGGTTCCGTACTGATTTTTAAAAAAATCTGATTACCTTTGAAAACAAGTGTCCTTCAATTTTTTAAATAAATATAGTTAAATTTGTATGACTAAATTTATTATTGCAGGACTCCCACATTCCAGATCTTATAATGGGACCAAATGTGCAGTACAGGTCAATAGTGAACTTTTAATAAGTATTTGTATTTTATTTAATTAATGGACAACTATACTTTTTTTACCAGCTTATTTTAAGCACAACTATTTGGAATAATAAATAGGGCCCCATTTACTACTATCAGGTTGTGTGGTAATTATTTCCTTTAGTCCCAGTCAACTACATGGTTTTTGGTATTTAACATTCCTTATGCAATAAGTTCAATAAGTAATTAGCATGGAACATGACAAATGATAAAACAAGTCTTTGTGCAGGGCTACTTTGAATGTTTGAGAACCGAGATGTCACAATTAAACATTGATGTCACTGTGCTGTGTCCCGGACCAATTTTTTCTAATCTCTTTCTGCATTCAGCTACAGGCAAGCACAATGAGGTAAGGAGGCTGTAAATCACAGTAATAACAGTTTTTACAAAAAATTGTTCATACAAATAGTACTTAGTAACTTAGTATCTGCAAAAGGAATTCTTCAAGCATTAAATAAGCTCCAGTCATATAGTCATATACAGGGGGTCCTCGAGTTACGACATTAATCCGTGGGTCCGTTCCTAAGAAGCATTGTAACCCGATTTTAAGTTTAAGTTGGAAGATATATAAAATATACTGAATAGTGCATATAGTGCTATAATTTATAAAATGTAACAATCACACAAAAAGTATTTAAAAAAGAGAAAACAATTCAAAATAGTGAAGAATTTCTTTTATGTGAATTGAAGTAAATATTAATTTTAAAAATGACGAATAAATCAGTAATATTGTTATCTAAAATATTTTTATGGGGGCATGTTCATAACCATGAAACAGCATAAGTCTGGACCCGCATAACCCGAGGACTCACTGTTAACAGATATCCTGGATGCTCCTTCCCTCCAATCACAAACACCCCCGAACTGCCTCAACAACAGGATAGTTGAAAAGCCAGCATTATAATTTCTGGTTCATAAATATTAAACAACTATTTGCTTCATAGAAATTGGGAAGACCCATGGCGACAACTGAAAAGAGAATGTCAACAGAACAATGTGCCCATTACGTATCAGTGGCCTTAGCTAACAAATTGTATGAGGCCTGGATTACACAGCAGCCTTGGCTTTATCTTCTTTACATTCATCAGTTCTTCCCAGACTTAGGACGATGGTTGGTATTATTACAAAAATAATGTTCATTTTTATCTTTTACTTTTAATGAAAAGATCATATGTCATCATCTTATAATAAAGGAGTTAATTATTTGCTTATTTCATCTAAAACTTAATGTTTTCTAAAGCAGATTTCCTTAAAAGTTAAAATTTGAAAAGATGATATAATTATGACTAAAATGCATTTATGTATGTATATATAATTATTTACTAATTTGTTTACCAAAAAAGGCTGAGTCTATTTTCAGGTTTTCCAATACCTTGTTTTGCTTATTTCTTTATGCCTGTTTAAGAAATCAGTTTGATAATTTTGAGTCAATTTTAAGTTATCTATTTGAGAAAATAAACCTGAGTTACTTTGATCATTGATATGGCATCTTCATATAGGAAAATCATTTTGTTTTAAAAAACCTTTAGGATTGGGTAAGAGTTTAGGATTCTGGAGCATCTGTAAAAATTAAAAAATAACTATCTATTGCAGGATATCAAAGATTCTTACTAACTTTTTAACATACTTTTTCTTTATTCCCTTTGAAACTCTTTAGGATATTGATGAGATTGAGCATCAGTTACTTGATGAAGATGAGAGAGGGTCAATAGATTCAAATTCAAACAAATTCAGCACCAACATTTTAGTGAATGTAAATAATAAAAATGAAAACAAAAAATTAAGTTTATTACAAATCAATAATCAGGTTAATTTTACAATTAAAAAAATTGAAGTTTATCAAACACTTAATCACCATTTACTTATTTCCATAGAGCAGTGCTTCTCAAACTTTTTAGTATGGCGGACCGCAGAAATTTTCCTATTGCTCCAAGGACCGGTGAAATACTTTCACTGTATTGACGTGTTAGCAAAGTGTCCTTAATTTTATTTTGTTTCATTTTATGTGCTTATTAAAGAAAAATATGACATATTTATAGAGTTAGTATTAATGGGTGCAAAAAAGGGATTATAATAATATAATTTTTTTCTGTCCTTTCTTGCTAACTTCTGCGGACTGGCAAGAAATGGCTCACAGACAAGCACCAGCCCACCACATAGAGAAGCACTGCTATAGAGGATACAAGAAATATTATCAAAGATTAATGAAAGGCACTGATTTCATGATCGTTTATCACAATTAATCTCTTACTGTTATATTTGATATTAAATGTTTCACATGAATGTCATATACTATCTGATTTATTCATGGTTACATTATAAATAACTAGTTTTTAATCTTAAGTACTAAAATCATAGCAATAAGTTGTTATAGTTTAATTTATTGCATTAAATGAATGTCAAGTATTTAAAAATCAACATGAAAACGTGTGCCGATGATCTTATTTAACTCTTCTTAGCAATTCAAATTTACTTTTCCTAAATCTAAAATGAGAAAAAAAAATCTATATACATACAATACATATATATTAGGGCTGCAGTTATAACGATTATTTCTCCATTAATCTATAAAAAATGTAACGTTTAAATTATTTTTTAATGATTGATCAGCCCATCAATTACAAATTATTGAAAGTCGAAAAGTTTTTAAAAAATAAAAAATACCGGCAAATAAATAATAACAAGTTTCCTGACGATTACACGAAGATTTTGGTTTTAAACTCTTGACTGACGGGAATGTTAAAAATGTTGATAAAGTTTGCCTACCATGGTTTAACACTTTACCTACTTATCAAACCAAATGAAAAGCGTATCAAGCTAATGGCAGTAATGGAGTCTGACTGAGAGACAGAAAATGACGACAGCTCTTTGGATGAATTACTGCGTTACAAAATGGAGATGAATTTTACTAAATCCATTAACCCCCTACAATGGTGGAAACTTAATGAACACTGATATCTGATAATGTCATTCCTTGCCAAGCCCATTTTATGCGTACCTGTCACCTAAGTTCCATGTAAATGACTCTTCAGCTCAGTTTGTTATAAAGTCAATTAGAGCCGCTCATCACTTGAACTTGAACCAAATAATGTCAACACTTGCTTTTTGCAAAGTTGGTTAAAGGATGACATATAAAGAAGACATTCCAAGGTTATTTTGATTTTCAATAAGAACGCTTAATAACTGTTACTCATGTTATCATAAAATTTAACTTTTGGTTTTACTTTAAATACTTTAATCGAAATTAAAGATTAATTAATCATTAATGCTTTTCGAAAGCTAAAAATTAAATTTAAATTAATCGTTAACGGCCCTTATAAATATATATATTATCTGTATATATAGCCTATATATATATACACA
>MUZC01002565.1:361232-385526 GCA_002072015.1 Radix auricularia
TATATATATATATATATATATATATACATATATATATACATACATAGATATTATACATACATACATGGATATAATGGGACTAATAACAATTACAATGTAATTTAATTTGAATCGTTTACTTGTGACAAATTATCGAAATTTTATCCATTAAAATAAGTTAATAATTTTAAATGATATTTAATCGATAAAATGTTCAATGATTAATCGAGAAATTAATAGTTAATTTTCATAGCCCTAATAAATATATAAATATTGTATTGTATTGTATTGTTTGTATTGCTAGTTACAACCTCTGGCTGGTCTCCCTTAGTTTGAAGCTACTAATTTAACTAATTGTACATTTTGATATTTTATTTAACCCTTTTGACTTGCTATGGAGAACAAGAGTTTTCATGTATGAACTTGCTCCAAGTTTTATTGCACAAAAGCAAACTGTCTTTTTAATTTTAATGTTTAAGACAGAGCTAGCTGCCAAAACAAAATCAGTAATTATTTACTTCATTCGTAAAAGTCATAGAAGAAAATAACAAATTTGCATGGCAATAGAGTATATAAAATACTATTGATTTAGCTAATATTTATATTAAAAAAAACAATATCAGGGCCCTGATGAGTGCAAGATGTTAAGTTTAAACATAAATGTGGAGACCTGTGCACAGTGATTTTGTTACCTGCACCCCACCCTTTAAAATCATAAACTGTAATTTTCCAAATCTAGGGTTAGTCATGTTTGCAAATAATGAGGAAAAGAAGAGGCAGAAAAAAACATTTAATTTTGTTTTAAAATTGTTCCATCTAGGAATTGAACCCAGGCATTTCGCGTGCAAGGCGGACGTGATAACCACTACATTTTGAATCATATGTTATTAATTGTTATTCTGTGAAGGAACAGTGCAAGTGAATGCAAGAAGCATTGTTGCCACAACAACCCCCCCTCCCTTTTTTTCTTTTCATTCCGCCACGTTTGCCCACTGTGATCTTTCGATCCCTGTGGGGGTCATTCATCATACTCATTTGCTTATGGTCGTTTTCGTAAATTATATATAAAGATGGTTAATCAAGTTTTAATTTACTAAATTCGGTCAAGATCCATCCATTTACTCGGTAGCTAGTGTTTAAAATGTTTTTATAAAGCTCATATTTGTAAAAAATTTGTCCCTCTGGCCTCCATAAGAGGTATTCGAAAAAATTATTTGACCAGTGTCTTTTGTGAGATTGTACTCAATATCTTGACTCCTGGGAGGCATCAGTCAGTGACCCAGCCCTCTGGCACTCTATGATACAGAATGGTGCAGATGTCTGAGAAAAATAGACAACAGGCTGCCAAGATGTCAGACAAGGAAGAACTGTGTGTAAAACCCTCCTGATGGGATTCCATCTATCTCTTGTCCAACATGCTGACGCAACTTTCTTGCAAGTATAGGGTTAATAAGCCACCAGAGAACACGTGGCGGCCTAAGCAATGTATTAAATAAGATGACTATGACATACAACACACATAATGAAATTAATTGTTAAATCTCAATGTAAAGGAATCTTTTATTCCAATTAAATAAAGGGAATTACATGATAATACACAATAACATATTATTAAATATTAGCTAAAATATTAGTTTAAAGAATTTTTCCTGAACCTTCTCATGAGGCGAATAACAGCAACCTTTAGAGCAGGCCATAACATAGAAATATTTTTCTTGTACCATTCCCTGTAAAAAATAAAAAAATTTAGTTATTCAATTTATATACTTAATTAAATTAAAGAGTACAATACAATTATATTTCTTTTGTCATTGACATCCTTAAGTTTTTATACACTATTGTATAATGTTTGTTAGTTTAAAAAAAAAAAAAAAAGCTTTTCAAAATTCATACTTAAAGATGAACTATTTGGCATCTTATACATTTATAGATACATACAATATAGGGCACACAAACACGTACACTTAGGGCATAATTATAATAGGAATAGTAAACGAAAGTGGGGACATCATTAATCAACAAGATAAAATTATAAATAAGTATTTACTATAAATGGCAAATAATATAAAAAGCTGTAAAAAAAAATATTTAAAAAGTATAAAGCAGAAAACACTTTAAATTTAAAAGGAAGAGCACAGATCTCCCTACTTATTATAATTAAGATGAGCTACTCGGTTCTCATTAAGAAAAGATCTATAAAATACAGAGAGCTCCTCGGGTGACAGACTAGGCTTTCCAGCTACATCTTTACTATGATGGCTTTGAATGAACAGATCTTTCTCCTGAGAAAAAAATAAATGAGTTTTGTTTTTAAAATGCTGATGATAAAGATTTGTTGATGATTTGTTTAATTATAAATCCATGAGGACCACATGAAAAAGAATGATAAACCTCTCACATAATTTGTAAGAATTTGCTAGACAATGATAGTGTCATCATTTCATTACATTTATCAATTTACAACCCCCCCCACACACACAAGAATGATATTTCATGATTTTTCTTATGCTTTCCTTATCTTAAGACTATTTTCCACTATTGAAGTTTCCACCCAAATTCCATTCTTAACCATGCTCTCTTCTTATTTCGTCAAGCATCCCTCTTACTAGCCTTTTTAAAGTACTACCAGTACTTGTGATTTTAGATGCAAAGTCTTCCATAATAATAATATTTAAAATATTTAGAAATAAAAAAAAAAAAGATTAATCTCCTGGAATGTCAACCACTTTTAGCTTCAATACTACGGAGAATTTAAGATTTTATTTCATAAGGGCCTTCCATAAATGACATCACACACCTTGGGGAGGGGGGGGGGGGATAAGATATGTGACATCACATCAAAATGCCCAACTTTAAATTAAAGTTCCACTTATATACTTAGTTGCTTACATTTTATTCAATGACATTTTACATGCCTCCATTCAGGTTATGATATCAGAGTGCAGCCTTACACTAAATACATACTTAAATGACAAAAAACATTTGAAACATGCTCCTTTTCAAATAGGAAATGCAGATTTATGGGAGGGGTAAAGTTTTGTGACGTCATACTGGAGAGTGGGGGTCTAATTTGTGGGCCGAAATCGCATATCATCACTTATGGACAGCACCATATACCCCTTTAAAACTAATTTTATATAAATTGCACATAATCTCACAGTGACCATAAATGATATGTATAAATGTATGTATTTAAGAGCTAAAATGCATGAATACTCATATCAGATGCACACCTTAAAAAACTTGGAATTATGCTGGGCCCAGAATAGCTGGTTCCATTCCAAAATTTCTGCACGTCTAAGCCGAAACATTTTCTCTGCAGTTGTTTCATTTGGAGGCACATAAAATTGTACAGGTCTAATATTTGATACAGCGTCTGGTGGTCCTATTAGGTCTGCAGTGCAACCATCAGGTGGTTTTGGGATAATTTTTAATTTCTGAGGCTAAGAAAGGAAGATTTCACTTAAGTAATTGTTCAAGTATTAATTATCACAATTGAGAGTAAATCAAGTCAATATATTATGTTAACAACTAATAACCACTATCTCCTATTTCATGTACATCATTTTCAATACCAATACAAATATTATGACTTAAGTTTTAATTTTTTTTTAAATAGTATTTTTAGGAAATATGTTTAAATATGTATAGTATAAGTATAAGCAGTTCAATTTTCGTCAATAAATTAAAATTTTGTTATTGTTAATTAAGTAAAAACAGTGTTTATTTTTTTTATATAATTTTCCTTATAAAAACTGCTTACTTTAATGTTTACACTTTGGAAATCTTTTTTTTTAATGGAGAAGTTTGTAATTAATTAATTATTTCTTAATAAATCGAAAAATTATTTAAGATATTTCCTTCCATCTTGATCAGTATTTTAACGATTAAAATAATTTTAATCGATAAAATTTTTTACCGATAAATCGAGAAATTAATGGATAATTTCCGCAGCCCCAGTAATGAGACTCAGTAATGAGTAATACTTACTTTAACACTGACATCACTTTTTTTACTTGAAAAATATTTACACTGTGCAGACTGTGCTAATCGAAACCATAATTGATATGCAGTGTTTGACTGATAAATATAAAGTCGTTTCAACATGATTTAAAATAATTCGTTATTTAGAGTAGATGAGTAGAATAAAAGTAAAACAAGCACTTCAATCAATCTGTGTTTAGTTTAGTTAAGTTTAGCTATTTACTTTTTTTTACTATTTAAATACTTTGACTTTGTCAGTCACCAGTGCCAGTGGCCCTAATAATCTCGCGTGAACTAAGGACTAAGGCTAAGGCATTTATTTTCAAAATTACTCTTGGAAGTAATAATTAGCTATCTCTTCAGGCTTTACTATTATTTTTATTTCTAATTTATGGATCTCAACCATACATCAATGTTACATAGTCTATGAACCAAAGACACTTCCATATTGTTTATCTGGCACATTTCTTTCCAGATTTTTTCACTTATGTTAATTAAATTTAAATTGTTATGGCTTTGGTAAACTAAATGCAATTTTCAAGCCATGTTGACACAGTTGAACTCATAGAAACGAAACAACTAATTACATTTTTAGTAAATACATTAGAGCAATTAATTATATTACTTACTTTAAAAAATATAAACTATAATAGACTATAAGAAAAATATCATGACCCATCTACCAATGGTAACATAGATGAATAAGTATAATAACAAATTTTAAAAAGAGCAGACAATAGTAATAGAGATACCATTAAATGATTTAAATTAGTTACATCGTTAAACCTTAGAATCTAAGTTGGAAAGTTTCTAACTCTAAGAAACACGAAAGGCTCTAGTAACGGGTTAATAGGGGATAGAAGTGAGAAGTACAATAATAATAAATAAGTAACATAAAGATTATCTAATTATAATTTGATACTACATACATTTAGACATTTTCTTCATTAAAAAAGATTTCTTATATTTAATGTTATTAATATTGATGTCATGAAATATCCCCCCCCCCCCCAAAAAAAAATCCTTTGTAATACAGTCATATTGGGCGAGGGTGGGGGACTGGGTATGCTATAGTCATGGGATGGCATTTTCCAGATACTCTGAGATACCTTGGGGTTTTTTTTAAATTTATTTATCTATTTATTTATTATTATTATTTGGTATTATTGTGGCTTTATTCAATGATTTCCTTTCTGATTGCTGTCACCACCTCCATTTTTTGAAATATTAGTTTACACGAGAGTGAGAGCATTAAAATTCGAAGATATAAAATTTAATTATAGTGTACTCACTCAGACTCAGATGCCTAGCGAAAAGGGGGATGGGGGCCATAGGCATAGGGGTGCTAAAATGTGGCTTGCGATGATATATTATAAAGGAATATCGGAAATTGGGGCTCCGATTTCATAATTTGTTCTCCAGCGAAAAATATTATAGTTTCATGACTCATATAATTCAAATTCATAGCTATGCCTCTCCGCCTCTGTAAGCACCTGAACTTCATTAATTTTTATTTTGTTTTGGCTTTGGCAAAAAAATGCATGCTGCAGTTTTACCAAAAACGTAATATTACCCCAAGACATTATTTCATAAAGAAAATACGTTAGTTTGTAAGTTAACACGAGAAAATAACAATTATTATTTAACAATCAAGCGTGCGTGAACCGATATTTTTTACATTTTAATAATAATAATATAATAATCATTAGATATTTTTTTCAAAAGTATTTTAAACTGCTTAATCTAGTATGCAAATAGTTTTATACTAGGATGTAAACAACTTTTGAGTGGAACTAAAAAATATCATTAAGTTATGAACTACTGAACTATTGTTAACTATTTAAATCTTGAGGACGTCCGTGCTGTGTGCGTCAGAGTACTCTTACTCAGAGTAAAATCTGTGTACCAGTCATATTCATATCATTAAATTGATGATAAATTATGTATTAGATTAGTGTATAAGTATCATGCAATACTAAATTGGTATATAATAATTATAATATTAAAATTAATAGTAATAATAGTATTAGTATTAGTATTATTAAATATTATACTATATAATATTAATATCTATAACTTTTATATAAACTATATAATAGACTTTTTAGATAATAGACTATATAGGCCTAATGTATGTTTATAGTATAGTAAGAGTGATAGTAATAGCAAAAGTAATATAGTAATAAATACTAATACTGATTACTAATCAGATTAGTCATTAGTCTAGTAATATAGTTCTTTTTTATAGTAATAGTATGTATGATCACTGATACTTGGACTTGGACTTGCTTTGGACACTTTGGTTTTGGCTTTGAAAGTGCCATAGCTAGTTCTTATTACTAATACTAATACTTACTAGCACTGGCACTAGTATTAGGCTACTTTAAATTACTAGTACTAGTGTAAGTTACTCAATTTACTGGCAGTAATTCAGTAATGCAGCAATACTCAGTTAACTCGGTCAATAATACTCAATACCCCCCCCCTTTAACTCTTTGGCGGATATGGGGGGGGGGGGCTGAACGAGCTATAACCAGGGGCCCCCAAACTTTTTATATTTTATAATAAAAGTATTCAAATATTTGCAAGAATCCTTGAAAATATAATAAATTAAATAAATGTTTAAATCTTATCTATTAAACTGATCGCCATTCAGACCTGATAGTCTTAATAATCGAAAAACTCGATTTGATTGGCTCACTAAGAGAACATATTATAAAATATGGTTTATATTTTTAACATTTCTTAATTTTGTTAAGCTCCGCTGGCCGTGTGGAAGAGTATAGGCTTGTTATGCAAGCGGTGTCGGGATCGATTCCCAATGCTGGAATATCTTTTCTAAATGTTTCTTTTTACACTCAATTTTTAATATACCGGCATACACTTCAAACAGTTATTTCTACGTGTTCGTTTTTTTTTTCCATTATTAATATTTAGTTACAGTCTTAGATTAGCTGCTAGCAATCATTTTATTTTAAGGGACGCTGACTGGATAGGGCCCCCGTTCGATTGTGGATAGGGCCCCCGTTTGATTGCAGCCATGGGCCCCGTGCAGTCTTAATCTGCCCCTACCTTAACTTACAACAACAAAAAATGAAAATGACTTGACAAGACTAGTGTCAGTGACTACTAGTAACTAAGAATTACAGATACACTAAATTCGGTTAGTGATACTGATACTTATATATATATATATATATATAAATTTTAAAAAAACGTATTAAAAAACAAAACAAATATATTTGATAAACAGAATTCAGATATCTGATGGTTTATTATCAGCATCTCATTGCAAGAAAATAAATTACATGTTTGAAATCTGACATACAAGTGTGTGTGTGTGTATATAGTATATATATATATATATATATATATATATATAAAGAGAGAGAGAGAGAGAGAGAGTTTATATTAATTTCTACATTGGGAATCCAGCAGCCATTTGTGATTCCTAGTTGGATCCTAGCTTTAGATTTAGACCAAAAAAATTCTCTTAGCATTTTGGAAAATCTGCTTAAGGCTTAAGTTTATTGTAAGCAATGGTATTATTATTATAAATTTGAAGCATCATTTGTTCTAATTTTTAGAAAGAAAAATTCAGCAGCATTAATTTATTAAAGAAAACATCTTTATAATAGAAGTACAAGAAATATCAAGACATTTACTTTAAAAAATTAATTAAAATTTAATTACTAACAATTATAGTGTGCATTGAAGAAAATGTTTTTTCCCCTAAATTCATACAGATTCAATGTGGAAATTTTGTTAAAACGCTTCTGTAACAAAGTTGCCATACTATGAGTAAAGAACAGACTTGTCTTTCCTTACTGCCCACATGGCAAGCAGCAAAAGTGAAAGCAGAGGTCTGCTGTGAAGAAAGATGTGGACACAATGCAGTCTGCATAAATAATGAATTAATCATCTTGGGAGGATACAATGTAAGATTTCTAAGTTTCTTTTGTATATTTTAGAAATGATGCTTAAAATATTTCTGTAAACATATTCTTTGACCTTTTTTTTTTTAATTTTTATTTTATTTTTGCAATATTTTTCTTGAGTTCATTAGCCTAAGTATCTTTTTAGTATAATTTTCAAAATGTTTTGTCTAACAACTTTAGCTGTGCTAATGTCCTGAAGTTACCAATCGATACACTTTATAACTGATTTCTTTCCCATAGAATTTGGTTGACAATGCACCCATGTACTGCTCCACAGGTGTTTTATGGAGCTACAGCATTGAGCTGGATCGTTGGTATGAACCTGTTAATTTAATTATCTTTTGTAGCTCCAAGTGTTGTTCAATCTTTATTTATATAGTCATAGATACTTTTTTTTTTTAGTGACATGTGTATTTAGATGAATGATAAAATAATTTCGAAAACACAATTTACAAATACAATTTAAATATTTATTGCTGTTCCTTGTGTAGAAAATTATATTAAGCTACCATTCTGATTCTCTCCCGTAAAAGAAATATAACAAAATAAATATAACTCATCAAAATCCAATTTTTTAAAATCATTTGATATAATAATTTGGATTGACTTTGGTGAAGTTCATTCACACAAAGGGCTAAAGGTGTTGTGTGATTTCTGTGTGGTAAAAAATTATTTATATTCATTCAAAATTTCTGAAATTCGTGAATAGAGAATTTTATATTTCAAATTTTGTAAAAATATTAGGAAATCTGTTGTAAAAATTATCTTCATAATTTAGACTTGTATTTAAAATATGAACTAGCTTGATAGATTAGAACTTGGACAGTTAATCATAATAATTAGCATAATTATGGTTAAATTTAGTCCTTACCTTAACTACTCAAGTGGTCTAAATTATTTTTATTTCTGATGATTAAACTAACTTTAGGTTTTATACATGTCATATCAGTCTAAGGGGGGGGGGGGAATTTGTGAAAATTATGTAATATTTCACAATGCCCATTAACTTGAATAGGTTTATGCTTTATTGTTTTTTTCCTATGATTTTGTAGGATTTGTGTGAAAACAAGAGGGGACATCCCTGAGTGTATCTCTGGAGCTTGCAGTGCCATTCTTTGGCCCTACTGGTATCTATTCTGTGGACACAATTTCAATGGAAACTCCAGTGCCATTAATAGAATAGATCTTTGTACCCTGAAGTGGGAACATTTAAAAGTATCAGGAAAGTTGATAAGTCCAAGAGACAAAGCTTCATCTTGGGTTTTTAAAAATAAGTAAGTTTTTTAAAGTAATTTTTTCCTTTGTGGATTACTCTGTTGTTACTCTGGAATTGTGGAATAATTGTAATTTGACTTTCATTATATTATATTCTAAGTGTAAATAACTGAAACAATTTTCATGATTTTATTTTTTCAAATTACTGCTCATTATAAGAGTAAAGAAGTTCAAATTAAATCAAAGTTGAAGTCTGCTCTTTCAATGTTTATAAGTGGTTAACATAAAAATATTTTTTTAATACAGCTTATGAGCATTTCTGCAAAATTCTTCCTCAAGGAAAAATAGACAGCAAAAAAAAATATTTTTCTCTAAAAGTTTGATTGCAGTTTCACCCATATTTTGTCCTTAGTGATTAACAGAAAACCAGTTAATAGTGCTAGATGCAAATAATTGTTTTTTTTTCTTTTAGAAATATAATTAATTAATTTTTTTAGTTGATCTATGAAAACTATATATATAATTTGAAAGAAATCTTATGTGTTAAAAATAATGTGCCATCAAGGTTGATTAAAGCCATTTAGACTGTCTTATTCTTTGTGGGTTTTTTGAACACATATACACCACAGGTGTATCAGGTTTCTTTCAATTATTTTTAAGAGAAATTAATCAATAAAGCTGTTCATAAATAGCTCTTTTTTATTTTTAAAGGATATATTGCTTTGGTGGCTTTGGTCCAGCACTTAGCCATGAATTTCTCTGGTGTTCAGATGAAGATACATATACTGAAGATTCTAGTGTAAGTGATTCTAGTCAAAATTAATGGTGAAGCCATTTGTGTTTTGTTACATTTTTTATACTGCTTTCCTTGTCTTTATACTTCTTGACTTTTAGTAATAAGTTATGAACATTTTATAGCTAAGCCACATTTTAACTATCTTTCTTATCTCATTTGCTTACCACAATTTTATTTTACTTTTAAATGTTTGTTTTTTTTACATTAAAATTATTATATCCTTCTTTAAATAGTTAAATCACTTGTGGTGTATTTTATTTTCATTATGGCACTATGAATGACAGATTCAAACTTTGTCTTAATTGCAGTCTTTTAGAGGTTGGAATGATCAAGTTGTTTATTTTGACACAGAGAAGTCAGAATGGGAGTTGGTTCACTGTCAGGTTTGTATTTCAATTTTAAATGCCACTAACTCAGTTAAAATCAAATCTTAGATTTTTCAAATTTTAGAAATCATAGTGGAGAATTGAAAAATTAATTTCAGTTGAATTCCAAATAATATTTTGTCTTTCAATTAGTTTATGGCATGTTTTAAAGAAAAAAAAGAGTTGTCTATAAAACATTTTACTCAAAGATAATTGTGAACAAACAAAAAACCAACAAAAAAATGATTGCTCTTAAAAATTTCATATACCTTTTTTTTTACTAATATTGTATAATTTGTGAAAAATATGATAATAATTTTTATATGGTGGCAATGCATTCACTAATAAGCATGTTAGATAGTTGGATGCCACATACAGTCGGACTTCGCTAAGTCGAACTTCCCTAAGTCGAAAACCTCTCTACGTCAAATTAATTGTTTTGTCCCGCACAAATTCCATTAGACTAAATGTGTTTTCCTTAACTCAAACATTTTTGGCTTCCAACCTCTGTAAGTCTAATTTTCCAAGGCGTTTGTGTAAAACTAGAAAAAGGAAAAATCTTATCCCACTGTGGAGGGAGTCAAGTTTGGGGGAGGGGCTTTCTCAGTGGTGATGGTATTTCAAAGCTGTTGGCTTCCTTTCAGACACCGCCTCTCCTTCCTGTCAAGCCTTCTCACTTGCATGGCTGTCCCCCCACCCCCTCACAATATCAACATTGTCCTTTATCAATCTGTGCCTATAACACCAATTTCTCTATTTCAAAAACTCCTTAAGTCAAATGTTTTTTCTGTTCCCTTTGGGTTCGACTTAAAAAGGTCCCACTGTATAAAGCTAACATTTTGTTCTTGTATTTTATGTCACTGTGATGCTATTTGTAAAACATGACTTTTGCTAATTATTTTTACAAAACTATTGCGCTCATTTACCCACCAAGCAATTTAATAATTCTGTTTTAATCTTTGATAGGGAAAGAAGCCTAGCAGTCGAGCAGCACATGCAACTGTATGTATTAACACAAAAGTTTACTTGTTTGGTGGTAGGCATTCAACAAAGCGACTCAATGACTTACATTGCCTAGATTTAGAGTCTCACACTTGGAGTGGAATGTAAGTTATTGAATGCAGTTTTTAGCAATAGTTAGTTGAAATTAATCAAAGGAACAATATATGCATCTGTGGTATTCAGTTCAAAATAATTAGAAGTAAGGTTGTTAAGACCGCTCGTTTTTGAGGACCGGCTATCCGTTCTAAAAAAGACCGGTTAACCGCTCATCCTTATATCCCTAATGTTTTGAGACCCATTTGAGAACTAACAAGAGAATGTTGTCGCCTGGCGTCGTCTGATGGCATCAAAGCCGCTTCCCCCGCTTGCGTTCAGCTCTTTCCGCATTGCCCTCAATTCTAAGTATTTTTTTTTTAAATCCAAAAAATTAACTAAACAGTGATGGTTAATTGTCTTTTTTATATTTTATTTTGAGGACTCGTAGTTCACCGGTCTAAATAAGAGGACAGGTTCAATCGTTCGTTAAAGTTAGCGAGGTATTTTTCATTAGTTTAAAAAACCAATGCCTCGCCCCGTCCGTTGTGTGTCTAAATAAGAGGACAAGTTCAATCGTTTGTTAAAGTTAGCGAGGTATTTTTCATTAGTTTAAAAAACCAACGCCTCGCCCCGTCCGTTTTGACGTCATGTTTACCTCTCTTGTGTGTGATGCCAATCAACTCGCGTATAAAAATTAACAATATAATAAAATTATAAAGCTACGGAGTAAACAATGATGATAAAATGGAATTTATTTTTAAAAAACATATTATTTTTCAATCGTCAACTTGCCAGAATAATTGAATTTTGCGACGCACACGTTCCCCCTCCCCATTTTTTTTCCTGTTCAAATAGGGTTTGAGCTACACTCAGCGTACTATTAATGTGGTAATCAAATGCCTTTGACTAGCAGGAAAACTGTTTCTAATAGACCGAACTCGAATTGGTGGGCCGATTAATCGCCCGGTATCTTTGCTACGTCTTTAAAATACCTCTCGTAATATAGGTACATGTACTTCACTAAGCGGCGTGCGCCGATAAGTTTTTGAATGCCTGAAACAGACTATAAACCGGTGATCAGAAAATGCGGATAGGTCACGGGGTCATATGCTTTTATAGCTTTCTTTGTCTTTATAAGAAACAGACTATAATTAATATAAATAGAAACAGCCTCGGCCTTGACCGTTGTTGACATCAAACACGCACTGTGTTAGCTCTCGTACAGTCACAGTGCCTCGACAACTAACCAGCTGGATCGTGGTATCGCTTTTACTCACTGTGACAAAGGGAGAGGCGCGTTACGGCTTGCGTTGTTTTTTTCTCTACGTTACCGCCAGTGTTGTTGTTGTTGTTGTTTTTTTCTTTTCGGTTACACGGTCCTGTGGTCCTGAATAAAGATGACCGGTCCTGGTCTGAGGACCGGTTAGCCGGTTAACCGTTAACAAGCTTAATTAGAAGTACAAAGGTTTGGGTCTTTTTTAAAAAAGAAAGAGGCAAGTTCTACATAATCCTGGAATATATACTCAGCACAATATTTTGAAAACATGCACAATATTATAAACATTGTCATTTGTTAATATTTCAATAAAAAAAGCAAAGTGCATTATAAAAAGTTATGCTATTTTTTAAATTATTTTTTTAAAATTCCCCTATTTGATATATATGTTCAGAAGTTTTGATGTGTAGACATTGTGTTTACTTGTTAAAAATATTATTTATGTTCATGTTATTGGAACACAAACAACTACTAGTCCTTTTTACAATTTAGGATATCCTGTACAGGAAATATCCCTGGGCCAAGATCATGGCACAGCTTCACTCATGTTGGTAAAAATGAAATCATGCTGTATGGTGGATTCAGTGACTTAGAAAAGCCATTAGGTAACTGATAGGAAGTTCTCAAGATTTAGCTAGCTTGCCTTGTTGAGCTAGCTCTATACAACTTTAGATACTTATTTAATTACTTTTAATTCACATTTTTTCAACATTTAAAAAATAAACTTCCACTAGATTACTATTTGTGTGTGGGGGGGGGGGGGATAGCTTAACTTATCTAGTGTTGATTGAACAAAGATTAACGGACTGTGAGGGGGTGGGGAAAGATGTGTCAAGATTTATTCAGGCATCCTTTCTTTTCAATGTGGTGCCTTCAATGTTACAATCACTATGTTAAATTATCATAGATTTTTTTTTAAATATTTTTTTTACAGATGACATATGGATGCTGAATATTGAAGCATTTAGTTGGACCTTATTACGCCCCTCTACTGGGCTTCCTAGACTATGGCATACAGCTTGCATCAACAACTTTTGTGATGTCTTGATCTTTGGGGGATGCTCTAATAATATTCTCGATGTTTCAACTGATCTGGTAATGTAATTTGTTTTAACTCAAAAGAAAGAGAAGGAAAACCTTTTTTTCAGCATCTCTTAGGGAAGATAATGTTTCACGATACCTAGACAGCTCATTTTTACTCAAGGTGGGGTTGAGCTCTTGGTGTGTATCATTGACATCATGCTCCATCTACTCGGCTGTACTTTATATTTTAGATATGAGTGAATCACCAGCCACTCTGGTCTTCTCAGTTTTACGAGTACATAGTCAACAGTTTAAAAAAATGTAAGTGGGCGTGCCAGAAGTTCAGAGCCATGCTGTAGTCTAGTTTGTTGGAACACAACTTGGTGATTTAAGTTTTGAGGCTCTCATGATGGGGCTTAGGTTGCAATCATTGGATTGATGGAGCATGTCAGCTGGGTACACAATGGGCCTTCAATCTTGGATTGAACTTGCTGAGGCATGTTATCTGTGGGAACTATGGGCCTTCAATCATTGATTGAACTTGCTGGGGCATGTTATCTGTGGGAACTATGGGCCTTCAATCATTGATTGAACTTGCTGGGGCATGTTATCTGTGGGAACTATGGACTTTCAATCATGGATTGAACTTGGTGGGGCATGATTGCTGGGGGAACTATGGACCTTCAATCATGGATTATGTAATCTGTGTACACCACAGACTTTCCTACTGTAATCAGAGAGACCATAACCTGTAAGTCTGTAAGAGTCTGCTGTTGAGCATTAAAACAAAATAGGTGTACATAAAATTCATAGTTTAAAGACAAGACTTGAGGTGTATTTGGGTCTCCTTCCTGAAGTGATAATGAAATGATTTTGATTCATTCTTAATATTGTTGGCTAAACCATGTAATCAATTAGGCTACTGATATTTTGTATTATTTTTAGGCTATTGGAATGTTCTAAACCAAAACCATCTATGGCAGTGGTCAGTGAGATGATTCTAAATGGGTCACCACAGTTTTTTATTTATTGTAAAAAGTTTTTTAAAAAAAGGAAAATATGTTTAATTATCATTAATTGATTTAGTTTAGTTGGAAAACCTTATAAAAGAAAGCATGAGAATTTTTAACACTAAAAAGAGGAGATAAAATGTGAAGCTTTGATTTGGTTTGACAGGGAATAGTAATTTCTTTTGGTACATTAACAGAACAGCTATTTCAGAACTCAGGTTTCTGAACATTGGATAATGTCTTTTTCTTTCTGCGTCTTGTACAGATCCTGGTTGTCAGGTATAATTACTAATTGTTTTGTGAAAGATGAAGAGGAAAACCAACTTCTTATGTACCTATTTAATTATTGTTAAAATATTTGACACCCTCACCATTGGGGCCAATTAATAACTCAAAGATAGGTGATTACTGTGAGTTAATTACTGTGGGATGGCAGAAAAGTCTTCAGGACAGGATAATGGAAAGGGAGTTAGGCTCTTAACCATAACCTAGTATTCCTATTGAAAGACAATAAGGGTCAGTGTGAACCATTTATAGCACAGTGTTATTTAATCAGTTAGTCTTGTTAAGCAATGGAGATTGTGTCTACAGTGTATTGTTGTGTCAAAAGGTCATGTTCTGGTCTTTAGATATTGGAAAATTAAATGTTCAATTAGTAGAAAACAGGTTACAAGACTAATTTGTTTGTGGCCTGTATAATTTAGTCAGAAGAATAGTGAGTGACTGTAAAAACAATTGCTTCAAAGTATTTTGGAATTTGTTTTTAATATAGAAACATGCATGGAATGACAAATTTCTTCCAAATAATTTCATTAACTGTGGAAAAGTTCTAACAATGCTTTGTGAAAGTCCCTATGGCAGTTAAGCTTTTATTTTCTGTAAGGACCAACATCAAGTCCACAGGATTTTTGTTGTAAACATTTCAAAATTATTTGAAGTGCAGTTAAAGCCAAATGCATCATTAATGAAGACTAAAGTATTTGTTTGATTATCTATATTCTTGATGATTCATTAATGCTGTCATAATCATAAGGAAAGAAAAATTTATATGAAAAATGTTCTAAAATTTAATTTTTGAAATCTTTATTTTGGTTTCACTGAAATAATTTTTGTTCCACTAGTTGAAAAGATGTGACAACACTGCTGTTGGGATTTGCCAAACTACAGGGAAATTTATCCACACAAAAAGAATTGTTCATTTCTTTTAATGAGATTAAATATGAACTTCAATATATTATTTGACATCATTTTTCAGAAGTTTATACAGTTTTTATAGATCACCGTTAAACTTATGTTTATTATTTGAAAACTCTAAAATTCTTCAAAAATGTTAAACTTAATCATTAAATATTTGAATGCCCAATATTGTTTAATTTACCTCTGCATATTCACATAATTAGCAGGTTTTAAGTTTGAAATCATGATTTTGCCTTTTTTTAAATATAGTCTAACAACGCTGAAATATGTCAACCATTATAAAAAGTAAATGCTATATTATATCTGTTCCTGAAAATGTCAAAGTCTGAAATTATAACAATGCTTTTCCAAATAATTATTAAAATACTTTTCTCTTCATGGTTCTGCTATATATAAGCCTGCTAAAAGTGTAGAAGCATTTAAGTAACTGCCTACAACTTTTTTCCATTATCAAAGATGAAATTATAACAATGCTTTTCCAAATAATTATTAAAATACTTTTCTCTTCATGATTCTGCTATATATAAGCCTGCTAAAAGTGTAGAAGCATTTAAGTAACTGTCTACAACTTTTTTCCATTATCAAAGATGATTTATTTCCCTGTACAGGAAACCAGCAACAAAATCATTTTAATCAGAACTGAACCGTATTCACTGGAAAGGTAATAAGTGTTTTGTTTAAGTTAGGGAAGATCAAATATTATAACAGTGATCATTAGTTTTAAAAAATAGTTTATAACAGGAAAGAAACATACTTAAAAGGCTGAATCAAGCCAATTTTAACAAATATTTTGACTACATAAATCAATCATTTTTTAGTTATCAAGACAGATTTCATTATTGAATAATTGTCACTAGTGTTTAAAAAATTTTCATTGAATAGTTCACTTAGTTGAAGTGTTGGCTTCTTCATGCACAATGTTACACTGTATAATTTGTTTATCTTTTGCTGTGCTGTCAGTTGCCGTATCTACAAATCTCTCTCAAAATTTTGGTTAAATATGCATATTGATTACATGTTAAAATCCCCAATGATAAATAAAAAATATTTTCTTTGAAATACGGGAGGGTTTATAAACTCTTTCTGCTTGCAAATCAATTGGGTATGTCAGGCAAATCAATAGCGTATGTCAGGCAAATCAATGGGGTAAGTCAGATAGTTTGTAACATAATTTATCTTGTTTACGTTACTTTTGTGTGTTCAATGTCTTGTGCTGACATCACCAGTTAAAAATACAAGAAGCTACAGTAAAGCTATAGGTTATTTTAGGAAGTATTTTGCTGGATTTGCAATAGAGCAATGGCTGGATTGACGCAAGGGTTAGGGTGGGATGGGAAAAAAATCACACCTGGCACTCTCTTTATTGTTTACCTGAGGGATTTATATATTTGAAGTGATGACTGATTAGTATATTATAAACATTCCAATATACAATTTAAAATATGAATACTAAAAATTATTTTTGAAAATAAAATGTAATACTAGTAATACTATTTTTAATTTGCATTCATATTATTATTCATAACTCATTTATTAACATTCATATTTCTATCAAGTGTTGAGTGTGCTCATCTACAAGTTGTTAATGAGCACATGATGCACAATTAGAAAATCTTTCTTTTAGGAAAGTTGACATATTTTCTAAGTACTGATGTCTTTAGATACTTGTCTTTGATAAAAATCATTTTAAAAATATTTTTTAATGAACAAATATATTAAAAAGAAATCTCAATATTTTCAGATTATAAAATAGTTCATTGCTGTTGCTTGTTAGAAATTAAAATCTATATGAAATGTAAATGTATTTTAATGGCTGAACACAAACTGGCTGGATTGTGATTAAATTGCTATATGGATTATAAAAACTTTATTTCAGACTGTGCCTGCATTCTGTGTATAAAAACAAAAAATCTACTTATGAAGGATGGAATCTGCTACCCAAGTGTCTGCAAGAGTGGCTCCGGTTGAAATCTGTTGCTGATCAAGAAAAGAATTTAACTTTCAGAAATAATGTTTTGCTAGGAATGGGTCCAAGTCTTTCAAATCTTGCTTTGCTCACTGAAGAAGATGCTGAGAAATGTAAGCAAGCTTCGAGGCATGTTGTTTAAAAGTTAAGATTATACAAATAAACAATTAGGAAATAAACAATTTAAGTGTTGAAGGTGAAAAAAAATCATTTAAATATTTTATTGTGATATGTGAACAGAAAAAAAAGTCTAATTCTCAACAATCTAGTCACTGATAAAAAAAAAAAAATCGTATTGGAGCATTATGATCTAATAATAAAATCTTTATTTTCAATTTACTCTGACAAGATGGGAATTCTATACCTGAAATTTTGCGGATCCATAACTTGGTTCATTATTGAAAGATAAACTTTGTGAAAATTGTCTATACTTCATTTCTTAGAAAATATGAAGTTAACTAAAAATAGCAGTTATGAATTTGAATGCATGTATGTAATATATTATGAAAACATTTACAAGAAATTTAATTTTGACATAGTTTGTCAACTTCCTACACTTGTATTTAAATATGTGAAATGTCTGAAATCATGCTGAAAAATTGTTCATCTTTGATGGTGTACTTATCAAATAGTGAAGTGCCAGAAGGTTGTTTGTAACTGTTTATTTATGAAATGTATGTTGATGACATTTATCAATTCTTTGCCAAGTTAATTGTGATGCCTGTTCAATTATGAGATGTGTGATAATTACGTTTATCAATTCTTTGCCAAGTTAGTTGTGATGCCTGTTCAATTATGTGTGTTATGTCTATTTCAGAGTTGTATTGATGAAATACCTGTTTGACCTTTCAGACTAGAGACAAGTGCAATGTATAGTTAATTAAGGTAAAGCAAATCATCATGTTCAGATTTTTAAAAAAAAGCTTTTTAATTTAATTTATTTGCGATTTGAGACATGGAGCTAGATTTCTGCCTCTGGAGTTGTATGTTAACAAGTCATCCTCTGTTAGGGAAAGTTTTAAAAAAGTTTCATAATTGATTTAATTTATCTAGTGGTTTCTCTTTGGTGACTTTACTTTACTGAAACATAGAGAAAAATGTAAATATTGATAGAAATTCACTCTAACATCTCTCAGCTTCAAGAACTATTTTATTCACTGATATCTCATATTTTAGTATAATCTCATTTTGGAAAACTGAAAAATTCATATATTATTTCACAATGATTGATTTTTATTTTTGATGTTTTGGGAGCTCCTTGGTGACAGAAGCTGGGGAAGACAACTTAGTACTTGCTGGTGATGTTACATTTACTTGTTACTGTCAAAGCAGCTCAACCATCAGATCAAAAATTTTAAAAATTCTTTCTGCATCTAAAATATGAATTTTTCTGAAGGCATTTTCAAAAGTCATTTATATAAAATTTATATGTTACGATTTTTGTGTTGATTTTTTTCTCAATTTTTTATGTGTTTATTTATAAACACTACTAAACAAAATTAAATATATAAAATATACAATTGTTTTCTTTTTTGTGTCTTTTTATTCTTATAAATTAATAAAACAAAAGTTTTAGCTTAATGGCAACCTATTCAAACTCATTAGAGATCTATTTTCAAAATGGTGACACCTGCTTGTTAAGTTTTAAAAAGTTGCTCTTTTGAGAATTACTTTTTAATTAACTCCCCTTCCCCCATTCCATGTTTTAGATATTACAAAACACACAAATGTCATTTTGAGAGGGTGGGGGTGGAACAGGGCTCAAAATACTAAAATATACCATCCAACAACTCCACTGTTTCATAAAATTAATGATACATGATTAGGCCTGTCACACATTGACATTAATTGAACTGAAATGAACAAGAAGGGTAAATAATTGAAATCAGCTTGAGCTCAGTGAATGCAATTTTCTCTTTAATAACTGAACTATTACCACATCTTTAAAGGAAGTAATAATCCATAAACTATGTAATGTTTGTAAGTCATCGACTGTATCTTTAGCTACCTATAATACTTTTGTCATTAGGTCTACTAGCGTCGTGTTTGCACTTTCTTATTCTTTTATTCAGCTACGTGTACTTCTCTTGCTGATTGTTTCGTGCCAATCCATTTACGAACTTTCAATCATCTTTACCAACGTTTCTGTCACGGATTAGATCTTAATCTGTAGTTTACATTATTATGTATAATTCGTGTTTGACGCTGTCAAATTATCAAAGATCACCAGCATCAAGTCAATTATTAATGTTATATTAGTTTGAATGAAGACTAGGCTCACTGTAAAGACTTCCCTAGCCAGACTCTGGTTGTTTATTATAGCCGTGAGACACAATAGTGCTGCCAGTCTCGTGCTTCCGCTATATGATCTTTTAAAAAAACATGTGTGCAGTACTCACTTTGAAATAACAATGAAAATACGAAATACTCATGTATGTTTTACTAACTAATCTTAATCAGGAAGCAGTAATACTAATTATTTGAGAATATGCTATAAGTCATTAAGTGTGTATGCTCTGAGGTGCATCCCTATCTAAGTTAATTCCCAAGGAAACTCAACTATTAAATACTCGTTGGGATGGGGTGGTTAGATCGGTTTATCAAAGCCAATAAATCAACAACGTTATTATTTCTTTACACCATAATTAAACATTATGGCACCTTAGTGGGCCAGTCTGAGAGCAACCAATCAAATGTCCTGAAACAAATTTCCTCCGCCGAGAGTGCAACGTCAAGAGTCAGTGTCCCACTCAAACCGAGGACTCTACAGACGGTCTTGTGAGCTCCCAAACGGTGGGGCTTTTGCGGGTTGTGTTGACTGGATTCTTCTGTGGCGGGATCAGTTTAGTCGGGATAGCCACCAACAGTTTAACGATTTTCATTTTTATAAAACAAGGTAGTGAATCTGTGGGATGTCTCTGCTCTTGAGCCAGAGCGTCTCAGTAGAAATAGTATACTAATATAAAATAATATCATTGATTTAGAATATATCTGTACATTTAGGCACTACATGTATAGTCAGGGGCGGATTAAGACTGCACGGGCGGATTAAGAGTAAGACTGCACGGGGCCCAGAGCTGCAATCAAACGGGGGCGCTATCCAGCCAGCGTCCCTTTAAATAAAATGATTGTTAACAGCTAATATGAGACTGTAACTAAATATTAATAATGAAAAAAAAAAAAAACGAACACGAAGAAATAAATGTTTGAAGTGTTTGCGGTATGTTACAATTGAGTGTGAAAATAAAAAATTTATATACCACTGTTGGGAATCGAACCCGACACCGCTTGCATCACGAGCCTATACTCTCTCCACACGGACAGCGGAGCTTTTCTAGACTGAGAAATTTTAAAAATATAAACTATATTTTATACTATGTTCTCTAAGTGAGCCAATAAATCAAGGTTTTTTTTCGATTATTAAAACTATCAGGTCTGAATCGCGATCAGTTGTAGGGATAATATTTATAAATTTATTTAATTTATTATATTTTCAAGGGTTTGTGCAAACATTTGTACACTTTTATTACAAAATATAAAAATTTTGGGTGCCCCCGAACCGCCGGGGGCCCCTGGCTTTAGCCCGTTCAGCCCCCCCCCCCCTTAATCCGCCATAGCGTATAGATCTAGTTATTCATAATCTTCACAAATTGAAATAAGAATTTATCAGAACCGAAACTTAGGCGCCTTAGGAGACTTATGATTCTTGAGAAAAAAAAAGAGTGCATTATTGAGGTCAATTCATTGATGAATCTCAGCAAGCTGGCGATAAATTATTAGACTGAAGCTCTCTTCTTTCACAAACATCTTCTCATCTAGTAATCTTGATTGGCTACAATATTTCTACAATTCACTATAAATATTTCACACATGTCGCTCTGCTTACACTGTCATGCAAAAGATCAGCCCACTCAACCACTACATAACAGTTAATAGAAAAAAAAAACCTTATCTGTGCTATTACTCTATGTCATCTTGACTATTGGAGCATTCTTCTTTTGGGTTCACCAAACAATACATCGAAAAACTAAAAAGGTCCAAAATTCAACTGCCAGACTATAGTTTTAAAGGGAAAAAACCGCGATCATACCACTTCATCTATTTACTCAATACCTCATCACCCTGTAAGAGCATAAATTGCATTAGCTTCCTTGTGTGCAAGTACCCATTGACCTACAAACTCACAGTTCTCTGCCACAATTATATCTCGGAAGGTTAAAAAAAATTTTAAAAAGAAAATGGGGGTTAATACAGCGGAAACCTTATAATTTAAAACGTCTCTCATCGATATCCTCTGCTGTCTTTTTTTTCGGACGTGTTGCGTGATATAAGATTATATGTTACATTTACATTTTATTTTGCCTAAAGGCCTTACGATTTTGTTTTATTATTATAAATTTTTAAAATTTATTTACTTTTTGTCTTAAAATTTTTTGATGATACACATATCTTCTTCTTCTGTGTTCTCAAAATCTTATGTAGGAGTAGGAGGATTTTGACCACAAGCTGTGATGAACTGCGCTGTGGATGTCAATTGGTTCAGTCCACCATATAGTTTATCGTCGAGGGTAGCTTCCTGTGGCCATATGGCTGTTCGGGTAGGCCTATGGTGGTACAGAGGGCAGTTTTGCAGCACATGTTCCGCATTTTCTGTAGCTGTCCCGCAGCCCGCAGGGGCACATTTCGCTTTCACCTATTCTTAGTTTGCGGAACATGTGCTGCCTAAGTTTTGTTGTGTTGAAGACAACAAACTATTACATTTTCAAAAAGTAAATTACTTAGAAAAGCATAGTGGTGTGTGATGTGAGTGACATGCGCCGTGGAGTGAAATTTGAGTACGAAAGGGACGATAAGTGACATGGTGGGAAGCAAGGTGTGAAAAAAAAAACAACAAGAGTGATGGCTGATCCCCCGCTGACTTTGCCGTGCTTGCTTCCTTTGATTCTGCAGTTTCTTCTCTGAAAGGAAAGAGTGCATTTCTTTACGTAGACACTGTCCGGAGTTGTTCATGCCTTAACTTTTTATGCACATATAAAATTTACTAACAAGTATTTACAACGGTTGTTTAAAATCCAGGCAATTTATTATTTGCTTTTAAATTTATTTTATATTTTGTCTTATATTTGATCGATTAAAGTTGAATTTTCGCTCTAAATAGCATACCTATTAAATTTTCTTTATACATGTCTTTGTTAAATATTACATTTCTTCTGCACCGACAAATGTGCTGCCTTTATCCTGTTGGATTGTGTTGTGGGATCTAGGGATTGTGTTCAAGGCAATCGCTGTATCTATATTTACTGGGTAAAACGTCCCCGCTTTTAATAGTAGTTTTAGTGTATTTTGAGTTTGTTGTATTGCTTTGCATTCCATAAACAGGAGTCTCTCTGCCTCTATATTGAATATTTACAGAGAGGGCATCTTGGTCTCTGGAGTGTCTGTTGTTCGAGTCTTTCTGAAGTTGGCCTCATATTATAAATAAGGCGAAAAGTTACTAGCCCTCAGTTCCATTTCTTTAATGTGTAAGTGTAAGATTTTGAAGTTGTTTTTTTTTTTTTTTTTTTAAATTTTGATTGTAATTAATTGTCGCATCCACTTGATTCGCTCATGATAAAGGGTTTTCTTTCGTTCTCTCAGGTGGTTGTAAATGTCTTTGTTTTTATTGACTAACGACACTAACGTCTCGTTATTTCCAATGGCGCATAAGCATGCCTGGGGGTCTCTTCCCCAGGTAATGTACGTAAATGATATTTTTAAAATAATACTTTCGGCTTTTTAAAAAGTAATTCATTCTGCTTCGTCGATAATTTAAAGATTACAATTTGAAAACATTGGTTCACAATACATGAATTACAAATACAACTGATTGGATTCATACTTTCTTTAACAGAAGAATTAAAAGCACAAAAGAATATCTTCCAGCCCAATAAAAAAAATGTTTTCTTATAGGCTACCTATTGGAATTCAGGACGTGTTAGCGCATTTTCGTATTATGTATCAGTACTTATGTTAGATATCAGAATTATGTAGTTATCAGTAATTGTGTTTAGATTTTAGACATATTTTTATGAATTTTCTTGTGTAATGAATATACCTGACATTTTTTTATTTAAAAGTCATATCTTTACATTTTAAAAAAAAATATTATTTTCTCTTTAATCCAACTACAAGTCACCACAAATGATGACGTAAAACTCTCTAAACTTTTACACATATTCTAATGACGTCAACTAAAAAAAAACAACTAATTCTTTTGCACCCTTTCGCACCACTCTTCAATGCTTGAAGAATTATGCATTCGACTTCCGGCAATGGCGGCCGTTCCCTGCGCTAGTGTTACCTCTCGATTCGAAATATTTTTTGGTAGTTTTAACGGGGTTTTTAAACGGATCGAGTAACTGAGTGTTGATGCACAAATGGCAGGTCAGGGCATACAAAAAACATATATACATCATGGGTCTAGGACTTATGGATGCTGTGATCAAGGGTGATGACGGACGGACGGAC
>MUZC01002565.1:386080-403001 GCA_002072015.1 Radix auricularia
AAAAAGTAACATAAAAACCCCATTTTACCCCAAGCATGGGGCAAAACGGGGTTATGGGTGGGGCAAAATGGGGTCAAAGGAAGATTTCAAAAAACAAGATGATTAATCACTGCTGGTACATAGCTCACACAAAAAGTCAGGTTTTTTGTTACTTTCATCAATGCCTGCACAAGAATAATGGGCCCATCTCTGGCACTCAGTACATGAGACCCAACTCTCTGTGCTGCTGGAGTAAAGCTCCTCACAATAGAGGCATGCTGTATCTTCATTCGATGTTTTGACAGATTTCTTTTGCCTTTGATTCTTTTTTTCTTTGGCTTCCATTAAAGATTTTTTATAAGGCGAAGAAGTCAAAATAGCCGTTTTTCCTCTTTGTTTGGAAATACGTTTTCTTTTTGCTTGTTTTGGGATGGGCAGCAAATGTCGTGGCGAGATTGCAAAACTTGAAAGTTCAGTGGTTGATGTGCTACATGAAGTTGAAGGTTCAGCGGTGGATGTGCTACCAGAACATGAAGTGGAAGGTTCAGTGGTTGATGTACTACCTGAAGGTTTAGTGGCAGTGGCAGGAGCAGAGACAGTGGTAGGGGCTGAATCCGTGGTAACAAAACTTTCTGTATCCTCAGAGATAATGCTCATGTCTGTTACTTCCGCTGCCATGAAATCAGCATCAGTAAATACTGACCTATCCACTGGCCAAATACCTGCTTTTTAAATCCATTGATTGCATTAGTCATGGTAGCAGCATCAAGATATGATGCACCAAACAGTGATGCAATTTGAAATTGCGTTACTACACGCCCAGGATTTGTTCTTAACCATTTCCTTAAATTATGGTCATAAAATGTACTCAAGGGTTTCATTAACGAGATGTCAAGAGGTTGCATGTTGTGAGTGCAGTGTGGAGGCAAACAAAGGAGAATGACACCATTCTCTTTGGCAATATCAATAAGCTCTATGCTTTTAGTGTGTGTCGCATGTCCATCTAATATTAAAAGAACGGGTGAATCTTTTGTGGTTCCTGTGTATAATATAAATTTCTTTAGCCAATTTATAAATAAATCAGTCTGGATCCATCCACTTGGGTGGCATTCTGCCCAAGCACCAGGAGGTGCTTCATCCATCAACTCTGCCTTCTTGCGCATACTGAACAAGTTCTGCCTCCTCTTCCAATGTAAAGATGGTGTTGAATGCGCCAAGCCCTGAAAAAGAAATTAAAATTACAAATTAGCATTAACTAAATAAAGATTAATTTCATACAAATTCATTTATTTAGAACATATGCCATAGGCTATTCATGTTATTTTGCTTGCATTTAATAATGTGGAAAATTCCTATATTTAGATAGTGTTTAATCCTTTTACTTACTTTTTTGCAAGCATCCTCAATATCAGCATTTTTAAATTTAGCCACTCTGCGTTCCAAGGTTGTCTGGGGCGCACCATACATTGCAGATGCCTTTTTATACCCATGATCACCATTGACATTGATCACAGACAGTACTGCCTGCTGCATGTCGGTTTCATTCCAAGTTTGACATTCAGATATTCTTTTTTAATTTCTCATTGTTTACAGTTAATAATCTGAAAATAAAAACAACAAACAAACACAAAACAACTTTAATATCACCAATTTAAGTATGATTCAGTAAGAACTTAACAAATAGGCCTACTATTACTATAATTAAATGTCAGAATTATTTTACTTACCTAGACTACTTAGATGACTTAGCTCAAACTAGACTTTCTTAGTTTATATTTATAGTTTATAGTTTTAGATATTACTATTAGACTATTAGGCCTTAACAATAAAAATATACTCTAAAAATATTTGTAATTAAAAAAATAGAAGGATGTTTAAGTAGAAACTACATTTCATATTCATAATTTAAATAAATAAAACTACCGGAGCAAAATGGGGAAATACCCCATTTTGCCCCTTTAAGATACCCCATCTCACCCCAACATAGGGGGGCACAATAAAACTTTTTTAAAAAACGAAGCAGAACAATGCTCATGTATAATAAGAGTCTTATTTGCTTAATATATAATATAATTCAGCAGCAATAATAGATTTAACTCAAATCTTTAATTAAAAGGAAGCTGCTTCTTAAAATATAATGTCAAAAAATAAGATGAAAGTTGAACAAATTGTATTTACCTCTCAAACACGATACAGCATGATAACGTGAACCAAAATAAAAGATGGCGCCGTCTCGTCTCGCGATATTTCAAATCCAATAATTTTTTTCATGCTCTGAGGCTCTGAAAGGGGTGTATTGTCAAAACCCCATTTTACCCCACTACCCCATTTTACCCCAGTTTCCCCTAGTTATGTGTGTTTGTTTTTTTTGTATGCTATGATAGAGAAACTTAAATTCTATGGATGTTAAATTTGGGCTTTACAAAGTTACACTTTCAGCAATACTAAAATAAGAACTCAATTTTTTGAATAAGGACAATTAATATCTTGCACTTGGGTAATTTAACTGGATTTATGTTTTAGTAAAATACTAGCAAAATACCCATGCTTTTCAGCAGAAAATTGGGATATCAGTTAGAGTTGAGAACCCACGTAACACCAGTTTAAAACACCAATTGTTTTCAATCTGGATCTTGATGGATATACTTGTTTGTCAATATTTGTTAAGGACCCAAAAAATAAATGGGGAATAAAATTAAATAAAGGGCCACCAGGGAATATGGGTGCAGCATCTGCATATCTCTTAAGGCTTAAGGCCTGATTTTTAAAAAATTTGTTTGATTGATTGGGAAAAGTTTAATCGATTAAATATATTTTTATAATGCATATATAGATCCCGATTAGTTGGGATTCATTATTTCATGAAATCAGTTATAAGCCGCTGTAATTCCATGGCTCCCAAATTTTGTGTCGTAACACAGCTAATTCGTTCTGCTTAGAAATAAGGAAAGTATGTAAGTAACAAAAAATATATTATAAATTATTAATAAATTGGAAAAAAAAAATTATTAGACATATTTTCTTCAATTTTAATCAAATTAATTTTAGTCTATTAAAAATTTTAACAATTAATCAATGATTTCTGTAGCCCTACTTGAAACCCATCTTCAATCATAGAAAATGCTATAGACACCAAAAAATTATATCCTCTGGTTTCCAACCTTATTTTAACTAAAGGTGTCTTCAGACAAAAAACATACAAAAAAAAAACCAACAACAACAAAAACCTAATAAGTTATAAGTCAATTGTTAAAGGAAATCATTTTTACTTCATTCATTGAAAAGTCTCCTCGAAACATGTGCAAAAAATATAATCTAATAGAATTTATTCACACTGATTCTACAGTGACATATTACAAGTTTTACAAGTGCACAGCACTCAACAAAAAAAAATAAAAAAAATAGACACTGCAAAGTGCAATTATGAGGTCTTGATAAGACACACTGTTTTAAAGTTTCATCTATTAACTTAGTGATAGTGTCAAATGTTTAGTGTTTTATTTAATATTCTGTTGCAGCATCTAAGGAGTGATATTAATTAAGCTCCATGTTTTTAACAAAGAAGCAACAGTATTCATTATAGTTCTTTTGATGGTAAAAGAAAAATGTCGGTATGCATATTATTAACTACTAATATTAAGTCTTGCATGGGTATAAATAAAACCCTATTTAATGAAAATTTCAGTATCTAACAATAATAGATAAATATTTGATAACATTTGTTGACCTGTATTTAGCTTAAACCTTTACTCATTTTAAAATAAATCTTTTTATTGAATGCACAGTGAAGGAATAAAAAAGAACCCCAGAAGCAATAGTTTGGGTTGAGTATTTCTGAACACGAGTTCTCTCAAAGCAAAGGTTTCTAACAGATCTGGTTATATTGCATGACATTCAGATTCTAAGTTGAATGCAAATTGTTTGGGAAGCTTTTTTATAATAATTAATACTAGATACAACCCAGCAGACTTGCTCATAGATATTGCAAATAACAGACACAAAGATCAGCATGAAGAAATGAAAACAACCCCAGTGAATGTGGGTGGGGGATGGGACCGCCGGTGCATATTCGGTACTGAGACATGGGCACTTTGGTTGTTGTTACCTGCCACCAAACCTGCAGCACCCTCACTAGCAAGCTATAAACTGATTAGTTAAACCCAGCAAGGGTCATTTGTCATGCTTACTTGTTCGCGTCTTGTGCTTGTCCTGATTTCTGGTGAATTATATATATAGATATTAATGTTACTCACACATTCAAAAGAATTAATTCAAAACTTTTGCGCATGCTTCCAATCTTTAAGTTAAGCTCTTTTCACATGATAACAATCTGAAATTAATTAATCATTAATTAATTAATGCATTTTATGATTCATTTGCCATAACTTTTGTAAAACAACTGGGTTTAATATTCACTGGCTTTAAAATGCAGTACACAATTAATACAATAGCTGTCAAAGAAAATGTTTTCATAGTTATGATACATTAATAATAATTTTTTAAAATACTGTACAACTAATCAGCATTGTAACAAATAATTCGAATTACATTTTATGTTCTAGTTCACGTCATAAAAAATAATTAAGTCACAAATTTGATGTTAAATATTAACTTCACCCTCTGTGTTACTTAAAGTTACATCATGGAATTCAACATTAAGGATCAGTATTATGTCCAAAAAACTAATTTACAGTCATATTCAAAAGGAAGTATTAATCTTACATCATATGCTGCCCCTTGGTTATCATTAATATATCAATTTACCTGTCAAGGTGTATGTAGAAATGTTAATTTTTTTTTTAATGTTGATATACAAAAATGTGGTGGATTAAATACATTCTTTAACAAATAAATAATATTTACATGCTGACTGAAATGAATTGCTTTAGAGATAAGGTAATGGTATATACTTTTCTTGAATCAGCATCACTTTAATTAATATCTCCAAAATACATTGTATACTTGACTAGAGGACAGTGGAATAATGTCTATGTACTGAAATATGAAATTAAAATGTCAAAATTTGACATAAAATTAAACACTTCCAGTAATATTGGTATTATTGACTGATCATCTAAACAAAGTTTGTTTTCATTATCAATGCTACAAAGTTTTATCTGCTAAGACTATAGCCAAAATAAATTTTATTTGTCATTTTGTAAGTCAGATTTAACTTT
Organism: Radix auricularia; assembly: GCA_002072015.1. Taxonomy (NCBI): domain Eukaryota; kingdom Metazoa; phylum Mollusca; class Gastropoda; family Lymnaeidae; genus Radix; species Radix auricularia. The sequence continues at coordinate 391,237 of MUZC01002565.1, forward strand.
GTATACAGAAATAAGCTTTATCAGTCTAAATTTCAAATAAAACTTTTAAGTACATTTTTCAAATTTTAAAGTCATTTTCAATCTTAAAAAAAAAAAATTTTAAAACTTGACAGTGCACATAAAGAAATGTATGGATAATTTAGATTTAGAACCAATAATACAGTGGAACCCACTAACCTCGAGCTCGCTTAGCTCGACCACCCCATTAAGTCGACGGTTTTTATTGGAACTGCCAAATTCTCTCTTTGTCTTAGTATATTCTCGTCGTTTAATTCGATTTTTTTAAGTCGCTGAAACCTCATAACACGAGCACAAAAAAGGTCAAATTTGCCACTTAACATCGGTTATCTCGATCCCCATGACCAATCGCCAGCTTTTGAAAATGTTTCACCAGGGTCTGCTGGTGACGTCACAGCCCACTTGCGTTTTGCTCTCAGCGCTGTGTTGCTTCTGGTAATGCGATCAGCTTGGGATGTGTGCTGTTGACGTCGTCATCATAGCCCACTTGCGTTGAGACCTGTGCCTGTGTTGCTAACTTAAATCGCCAGTTTCAGAGATGTGTTGGAGAATAATAAAAGTTTTTATCGATAATCGACGTTGGTTTTTATTTTAAATTTGTAAATTTCTGCTGTCAGTTGGTGCACATATACCTTTTGTTGTTAGCAAACATGTATGTACAATTTTATAGCATGCCGATAGCTTCATCAAACAAATAACGGCAATGCTGTTGTGTTTAAAAAAAACTCTAAAAACACGTGCATGAACATTATCATTTATTAACGCTAGTGATGGGACGATACCAAAATCATAGGCTCCCCAGATTTTTAAATATATAATATAACAGACTACAGACAGTTTACCCACCCCCACTCTCAATCTCCCACACCATTAATGTTGGTTATACCTATTAGCATCAAATTACCGAAGGAATTGTAAGCTGAGGGGATCGTATGGAATAATAAAATGTACCGTGTGTAAACTTGTTGTCATTGGCAACCATTCATCCTTCAACCTCATTTTGACCATTACATGTACTGTACTACTGCTTTGTTCTCATTGTTTCATTCATAAGAATTTGCCGTGTGCAAAAGCCATTTAACTATTGGTTAGAATTAATTAAAATATGTCAAAGTTGAAGGTTCAAAAGGAGTACCTAATTTATTTGTGTACGTTTATATAGAGAAGAGTTCGCTTTGTTATGAGTCATATATAGGTCACGATAGACCATTCCGAGTCCAGAAGAGAATGGTTCGGGGACAATGAGGGGATGTGTAGGTTACTTATTTGTGTAGCTTGTAAGGAAAATCAAGCAAGTCGCTTCGAAGCCACAGTATCGCTCAATCTGGGAATCACCGCAAAACGGCGTTATATTTAAACTTAAACGGTCTTTAAAAACGAACGGTCTTAACAACCTTAAGAAAGAGTGAAGAAATAGGGTCCTGATATTCCGATACGATTCTGATTAATCGTCCCATCACTAATTAACGCACAACACGTACATATAGAAATTTCAAGCGCATGTTAATATTTTGCCGCCATATTGGTTTTCGCTTTAACTCGATCATCGGTTATGTCGATGCCATTTTTCATTCCCCAACGCCGTCGACTTAAGCGGTTTCGACTGTATATCAAACTTGAAGAATTTCATTTTTTTAAAAAGTTGTAAAAGCACAGATCAGATCAAAATTTTGATTTTTCTTATGACATTTATGAAAAAGAAATGGAGAATTCTTTTTAAAATTGCCTACACCTGTAAGATTAAATACACCGGATTTGAATTGTCATGACATGTATCATATACATTAAAATAAATATAAGGTTATTTTAAACTTAAGATGGTATTCTAAAAATTATCATGTTTGGCATGTTTCTAAATAAGATAAGATAAAATACATAAGTATCTAGAAAGATAACTATTTAGCCTTCATAAATAATTTGAAAGTTAATTCATTATACATATATACACATATGTACAAAGTTAAATAGCCTGCATTGTTTGTGCATATCTCATTCTTAACTGCATTTATGTCTCCATCCACTGACATGTGTACAATATTGATCCTTCAAACAGACCTTCCAAACTTTGAAAATAAAATTTGTGGTATTCTTGGAACACTCAAATAAACAATCCTTGAATATTTTGCTGAGAATTACAATACAGATTTTGTTTCATGATACCACTCAGAGAGATATATCATATTTTAAAGTCATATCTTGTGCATTTGCCTTATTGTAAAGATTTTTTTGGAATCAACTAAATTGTTTCAGGATTTTTTCAATGCTCTGCAAAGGAACATGTAGCAAATGAATGAGTAAACTTATGGGTAAGTAAATTCAGCATGATATACTTTAAATGAGCCAGTATAGCTAATAGCTATTGGATGATAGAGTATTCTATTTTTACATCAACATTTTTAAAGGGGATTTTTAAAATCTCACTCATACTTAATTAAGGGGAGAGCACAAGAAATAAGTATTTATTGACACTTTTGAAGTTAAGTTCTTTCCTGATCCAAGATATGATCATGTACCTGCTCTCATAAATGTTCAAGGAATTACAGTAATTAGTTCATTGTCCTACTTATATTTCTGTACAGCTCTATTTATTTATTAGGTAGCCACAATAGCACCTGGTGAGGTGGTTCTGAATAGAATACAGAACTATTGCCAAACAGCCGCTGTGGTGGTGTTGCCATAGACATATGGTTAGTGACCATCATAAAAGAAATAGTCATCTTCTTCATAGTGTGATCCTGAAATACAGAATAAATGAAAAATAGGGAAATTTTAAAAAATAAATTTATTTCTTGCTATTAAAAAAATTTCGATGGTGAAATTAGGTTTCAGTTCTAATAAGCTTTAAGTAAACTTTCAATAGTATTATAACTTAAAATTTCTTCTAAATCACTTTGAATCCAATTAAAAAACTAAAAAAAACTTGGTGTCTCAATCTTAATAAAGAAAAATAAATAATGGACACAGAAAATATAAATAGGACTATGAAAATTGTTGACAGCATAGCCAAACAATTTTGATGAGTTATGAGATCATAAATATCATTGACTCTTTAAAAGCTACATTTATTCTTATATTTATGGAATGCTTTGTCTCCAAAATAATACTTAAGCTTTTCATCAATGACAATGATAGAAAGGTACAAGGCTTTAGGCATAGGCAAACAAGGCGACCATTTTTTTAATTACATTTAGAGCCACCACTTTCATTTCGCCTAGAGCCTCCCATTCCCTAAAGCTGACCCTGGAAGGTACTATTGGTTTTCAAGTGTAATTCACTAATTACCTTCTTGACTCAGCAGCTGCCTTGCACTTAAAATCTTGTTTCTGGCTTCCTCATCTTCATCCTCCTCATCTTCTTCCTCATCTTCTAGATCCTCTGTACCTGTAATAGCTGTTGAATTATATCGGATAAAATAAAATTGGTGTCAGTTTGTTTAAACAAATTAAGAAAAAAAAAATTCAGCTATAAATTTTATAAGATCTTTCAACACTGTAATAACTAATGTACAATGAGCATTGTAACTTTATATTCTTATGGTTGAAAACTTATGATTAGATTCAAAATATAATAAACATACCTTCATCTACATAAGGTAAAGGTTCATTGTTTTCTTCAACAAGTATGGCTGGTTTGATTTCTTCTTGACTTGAAAGTTTAGACTTCTTAACATCTTCCTCTGGTTCTTCTTGTATCCTCACCCTTTTTCCTGGAATTTTCTGAAAATGAAAAGTAATTTGTATTCCAATATTTTATTAAATAATTTTGAATTACAGTAATCCCTCATTTATCATGGGAGACAAGGTTCTAAGGCCTGCAGCAATAACTCAATTTCCATGAAGCAGGGACAACAAATTTTAAGCAAGATGAGATTGGTTGATAAGTTTACAAATTTAGTTACTGAATTGCTAAATACATGACAGGATGATGGAATGCTGTGCAGTAATTAATGACAATGAAGGTGATGATGTGCAACCAATAACTGTATTTTCCCTTCTGATTTTTCAACCTTCTCCCATCTACCAATCACAGCCCATCTTAAAAAACACCTAGTCACCAAACTTGTTTCGTTAACTAAGAATTACAACTACTACTATATCAAAAAACCTACAGTGAACCACAAAGTAGCGAGAGATTACTACATTTTTTTCTGCAAATAAAATTCATGAAATTGGAAAAAAAAAAAAAGTTAAAAATCAAGAAAAACTTTTAATTTGACCTTTAATTATTTATAATTAGTAAATGTTGGTAGTTAAAAAATATTTTAATTGCACATCGTTATTCATCTTTTGCCTGAGGCATAATTAATGATAAAATTAAAAAACTAATGTTGAATATCTGGGTATCATTATAATGTACCTTATTTTTATTGGGCTCTGATATTGATGATTTTCTAAACCTGCAAGAGAAAGTTTATCAAATTAATTTTAATTTGGATATGTATAATAAACAGTATTATAATTGTAAATATTTTGGGAGATTTGTTGATGGTTTACACAGTCCTGAGTCAGAAAACCCAGTCTTGAAATCTTGTCTGTGTCTGATTTGTGAACACAATATTTTTGAGTACCATTGTCAGTTAGGTGGATGAAATTTCATATAGGTAGGTATCTATCAAATCTTTTTAGTGTTTTACATTAACCAGATGGTACTTTACACCGGTAGAATTGCCATCCTAACTTTTACTGTTATTTGCAAATATACACAAAGTTTAGGGAAGCTCACTTCCACTTTATTACCTATTTATCATCTGTGGTTTTCTGTCATGAAAGTCTTTTACTGAATCGTCTGGTAGCTCTATAGGTACTTTGTGTAACTGTTCACTAGGAGTTGAAGCATCTAATGTATTGAGAACATTGTAATTGATTTTATCAGAAAACTTTTTCTCCCTCATGTCTTTCTTCAGTATTTCCATGCACTCTGCAAGTTCTGTTTCTAAATCATAGCCTCCTTTTTTCTTTTTCTTTTTGGTCTTGGGCTTTTAAAAAAAACAAAAACACATCAAACATAATTATAAAATGAAGAATAGTTAACAAAATATGTTTCACCAATGAAGGCTTCGATTCATAGATTATACTTTTAACTCACTAGGGAAAATCAATATTTACTTACATTTTTCTCTTTTCTTTTTGCAGCAGCTTCTTCTTTAAGTCTTCTTTTTTCTTCTCGCTCTATTTAATTAAGAAATATTTTTGTTTAATAATAATTAATTTGAAAGTGATTTTTTTTTAAATTTACAGTATTTAATCTATATATATAATTATGCCCATCTAACATCATCACTGATGTTTTTCATTCAGAACTGCATGCTAAAGATATTTAATCTATGCATTTTTACTTATTTACCTTTTACAATTTCCATATGCTCACCAAACTCCAAATCAAACCATTTTGCTTTATGCATAGCTTCCTCTTCTGGCACTATAAGCTGAATAATAAGGCATTAAATAGAACATTACTAAATATCAGGTACTTATATATACAGTGGGCATCAGAAACCAATTTGATCTATTCCTTTACCCCATTTCAGTTTCAAATGGTATGAGTTCTAAGTCATTTTTTTACATTTTAAAATTGCTTTAATTAGTTCCTGCATTTAGGACCCTAGTCCCTATCTAGGACCCCACTTATCTAGGACCCTACTCTTTATCTAGGACCCAAGTCCTTATCTTAAAGTTTTGGAATAAAACTTTTCAATAAATCATCCTATAGGATATTGTATTTCTCACCATTTTTGTTTCAGAAATCAGCTAGCTGGAATTTTAAAAATCTATTTTAACTACTTGAAGTTAAAGTAGATGTATTAGTTTCAAAGGTCTCATAACTGTACCATAACTCACATTTTCCTCAACCAAATTTAGGACCCAAAGAGCATAAACTAAGTTATTATATTAAAAACAGAAAAATGGAAAAAGCACAAAATATACAAATCAAAGCAGATGATGCTTTCACTACAAAGCAGAAGTCATGGGGCTGAGGGGTTGCCTGAACATAAGAGAAAAGAATGTACAATAAATAAACCCACCAAAAACACATATTTCATTGGAATACAACAGTCAGGTTGAGATTTTAAAAAGATAATTTTTAGGGCTGTTATCAATTAATTTAAATTTAATCGTTAACTTTTGAAAAATTGCCGAATGATTAATTGATAATTTTGATTAAGCTAAAATAAGATGTATGACGTCATTTAACTAAAAATTTCAAGGGAAGTAACAAAAACAGGCAATTAACATTTTTTCATTTGAATAAAAGTAGTTCAATATAGTCTAATAATGTCAATGAATTAAAGTTTTGTTATTGTTGATTATGTAAAAACAATGTTTAATTTTTTATATCATTTTCCTCATAAAAAGAGATTATTTTAAAGTTTAAACTTTAAAAATCTTTTTTTTTAATGGAGAAGTTTGTACATAAAAAAGAAAGCTATTATTAATTATTAATAAATTATAATTTATTGATATATGGAAGATATATGTTTCGAACAATTGCTTTCATTTTAATCAATATTTTATCGATTAAAATAATTTTAATCGATAAAAGCTTTTACCAATTAATTGTTAATTTCCGCAGCCCTAACAATTTAAAAAAAAATTAATATATAGATATAAATGTCTGTTTCAAGCACCTGCTGTATACTGACTTGATATAAAATTTTGCTTCTTATAAAATAAAAGTTGCTAATATGGGATTAAATTTAATATTTTAAAAAATAATGGGAGCAATTTAAAAATCAGTATCAGAATAGAAATCAATGTCTAGGGACTGTAGAAAAATATTTATTTCTTTATTAGAAAAAAGAACTTTCACTTCTACAATCAAACTGAAGTTAATAATTATTTTTATTACTTGATCTATTTCATCATCATCAATCCCAGTAAGATCGAGTTCTCCATCCTCACATTGAGCTGTAGCAATTCCTTCTGTTTTACTGTGGGATACTTGTTCAGTCTTCTCTTGTTTTTTCTCTGGTTCCACATCATCTGCAGATAATTAACAGGCAATACATATTTACAACTGAAATATTTGATTAGTTAAGAACTAGCATTGACAAATAGCTTTTTTGAAAAAATTACATTATTTAACCTTAAGTTATGAGTTTATTTGTGCAGTGTAACTTAACAGTATTTTAAGAATACAACTTGACTCAGTAAATGAAACTGGAGCCATATCATGTTCAGATTCAAATACGATTTCAAACCCAATGATAGCATAGTAAGATGAACTCAAAAGTATGTTTAATATGAGTGATTTACACTTGAAAGGATGATAAAGTAAGTGATTAGCGACCTTTTCAACGTCAAAATATAATACCAACCATCAAGTTTTGATAAATATAGGTTTTAAAAAAATCAAATTATTGTGCATCAACGCTTGAATTTTATCAATGTTTTAACTTGATGTACTGGGATAAGCAGTTGCTAATGCTTGATTTATTTACAACTAATTTATTTTATTACCATGTTTTTCATGTTAACACTTGCCCAAAACATGCAAGTCAAATAGCATTAGTGGCTGCAGCAATATTTTCTCTAGAAAATACATAAATATGAATGTATGCAACTGGTTGTTCACCTCTTAATTTTATGAAATATACACACCTTTAAAATTATCCTCATTATCATTTGAATCTTTTACCAGATAATCTGCATTACTTTCATCTTCAAGACCTTCCCATTCTCGTTTCTTCCAGTCATCTCCGGCTACTTTAATTATTGTTTCTTCATCAATAGCCTTCACTGCTGAGTCTATATCTGTCACAACTTCCTTATCTTTTATGGGAAATATGTAAAGATATTTAAAATAATATTGTTTCATCTTAATATCAAAAATGCTTTTAAAATGTTTACTGTACTTAGCCAAATTTAAAAGTCCAAAAATAAAAATCTAATCAAGGGTCACTTTATTTTCCATACATTATATAATCAAAAATAATCTTAAACACCCAGTTCAAAATATGGTAAAGATTCTAATTAAAATAAATTTAAAAAAAATAAACCATGAATTGTTTTAACGCAAAAATATCATATCTATTCCTAATTTCACAACAATCAGCGGTGTGTATAATCTAAAAGTAAATTTGGTATCAAAGCTTAAAAGAATAACTGTAAAATATAAGCTGCAATAGGTTGGATGAGGGATTTCCTTACATATGCAGGGTACAGCAAAAGCTTCTTTATTGAGCATTAACATATTCTACCTACTTAAAAGTAAATAGTGTTTAACTAGATAATTTTATAATTTCTTTTTACGAATACAACAGGAGTAACATGTTATATCATGACAAAAAATTAAAAATATTGGGAGTTTTTGTAACTATCATTTTATGATCAATTATTAGAGGTTGCTTTATACACAAATTGGTTAAATATTCAAGTGTATACAGTACTCTCTTATAATAATTAGATAATTAGACTTTTTTCGATTCTTTGGATTTTACCGCAGCTAAGTTTCTTAATTTTATTTTTTTAATTTGTTTTATTTGTGTATTGAAAAAGGGTCTTTGCCGAAACGTTCACTGTTTTGTTACGTCCTGTCAGGCTAACCCTTACCTTGTTTACGTCTTTTCCATTTAATAATTAGATAATACAATTACAAAAATAACAAGAAAATAAGGATAAAGATTATACATATAAGAACACACTCACCAAGAGCAACATTAGATTTTCTCTTGAGGGATTTGTTAATATTTTCTTCAAACTTTGTCATTTCTTTCATCATATTATCTGGTATGTCTTCTTTTATCTGTCGACCACAAAGAATTTTCTTTATGCTGATATATTTTTGAAATAGTAATTTTTTTTAATGATATCAAAGTTAATTTAGAACTTTAAAAAATAACACAAAAATATCTATAATAACAACACTATTTTAAAAGTACTACTCCATTTCAAAACAGTGAATACAGTATCACAATAGCATAAAAATAAATTTATGGTACAATTTACATAACCATAAGCACTAAATGTCATGTTAAGCTTTTAAAAAAAACTAACACAAAAAATAGGTTATTCTTATTTATCTGTCATTACTTTGGTTTGCATTTGATTTTAATATCATTACCATTTCAATATAAAAATATGTGGGTTGTACTGATCAGATTATCACTAAAAGTGACTGGTTTAAGTTACAACTGAAATTACAATAGATTCATGCGTATGTGGAATTAATTTATGTTTGTAATGAAAACCATAACCCTACTAAGTACTTCCTTCATAAAGGATATTCTATCGCCATGTTAAATTTGACAATAGTTAACTGTCAACAAAAAAATGTATACACCAGATGACTGTGCTTGAAAAAACAAAATAGAAAATGTGAGCAGAGAGAAAATCTTTTAAATGCTGACAACTAAATCTTAAAACTTATTTCAAAATCTAATGTTGCTGTACAGAAAACTTTAGAAAGTTTTTAAAAAACAATCAAAAAATTTAATCCCTACTTTTTTTTTGCTCTTTAGTTTTGCCAAATGAAATTGAATTAGTTAGATTGAAAAGAGAAAAAAAAGATAACGTTGATTTAAGTTGATTCAATGGTGACCATTTGTGTTGCTCTATCTAAAAATTCCATTGTGAAAAGCTACTTTATGAGGATCATTACCATCCTAATACATTCAGCTGGGTTATATATTCAACACCCTCTACATAATCTTTGAAACTAACATGTACCACCATAATAAATACCATACGTAATGTTAATTTTAGGGAAGGTATCCAATTAAACATTTTTAAAACAATTATTGTTTCTGGGTGGGGCGCGGTGGTCAAAGTGTTAGTGCGCTGCGGTACAAAAACAATTCTAAAATAAAAATAAAAATCGGTCACGGGTTCAAACCCCGGTTCTGGCACCCCTACGGGTAGATGATGCTCGTTAAAACCTTGGCTGGTAGTTCATCTAGGAGAAGGAAACTCCGAGTACAAATCCTCCGCTGCCTTGCGGCTATACCTGCCTTGCGGGAAAGGCTAAGGGAGTAAACCCTGAAAGAAAATCAGGAATTGGAGCACCTACAGGCGGTCTATACATAAGACTTATGTACATACCGGCAGCTCCTGCGACGCCAATGGCAGCCAAGCTGCATCGACGCAAGTCGTTCCCTTGGTTACACCATTGACGTGGAGAGGGGGGATATGCTGTATGGGCAGCAGCTAATTCTCCATAATACCCGCCCAGGCTTGCATCACCTCTGGAGAGGACACTCCAGCGTCGCCGCAAGGTGTCGATAAAACACGGGAAGCAGCAGTTACCGGTTATAAGCCAAAGCTCAATTGACGTAGAGCTAGGCGCCAGGGGCTGCTTCCGACGGTGGGAGAGACTACCAATGTCTCACTGGACAGCTACCGCCCGCCTCAAACTGGGCAGCCCCCAGTCAAATAGGTGCTATCCCGTCATGGCCTGCCTTCTCCACTGGGTGCGTGGAGATTAGAGTACCACTCAACAAGTGGGCCACTAAGCCCTGCACCAAGAAATACAAAAAAGAAAAAGAAGACCCCAGCTCTTCGAATCGCTAGCTGGAACGTGAGGACTATGTGTCCCGGCATCACTGATGATCTGCAGTCCATAAACGACACACGGAAGACAGGAATAATCGATAGAGAACTTAAAAGGCTAAAGATTGACATAGCATGCCTTCAGGAGACCAGGCTCCCAGACAACGGTTCACTCAAAGAGGCCAATTACACCTTCTTCTGGCAAGGCAGACCGAAAGACGAACCTAGACAGCATGGTGTGGGTTTCGCTGTTAAAAACACTCTTCTACCATCCATTGAACCACCGTCATCAGGCACGGAGAGGATCCTCACTCTAAGACTCAGAACAACTGCGGGCCCAGCAAACATTCTTAGTGTGTATGCCCCAACACTCTATTCAACTCCGGAAGAGAAGGACCAGTTCTATGGAGCGTTAGACCAGGCAATAGCCGGCATCCACAAAGACGAGGCAATCTATCTCCTAGGAGATTTCAATGCTAGAGTGGGGAGCGACCACGAAGCCTGGCCCACCTGCCTTGGACTATTTGGAAGAGGAAAGTTAAATGAAAATGGACAAAGGCTTCTGGAATTGTGCTGCTCACGAGGCTTGTGTGTGACCAACACTTTCTTCAAGTGCAAGGATATACATCAAGTATCTTGGAGACACCCTCGATCCCACCAATGGCACCAGCTGGACCTCATTATCACCAGGCGTGCACAACTAGCTAGCGTCCTACTCACTCGCAGCTATCACAGTGCCGACTGTGACACGGATCATTCCCTTGTCGCCAGCAAAGTACGAATAATGAGGAAAAACTCGTACCACACAAAGAAAAAGGGAAGTCCACGCATCAATACCTCCTGCATGAAAGACCCTACGATAGCGCAGCTGTTCAAAGACAAGGTGAAGGAAAGTCTCTCAAAGATGTCCCCATGCGTCACCATTGACTCCAAATGGACGCAACTGAGAGACACAATCTATACATCCGCAATACAAGCCTTTGGCAAAAAATCTCATAAAAACACGGACTGGTTTGATGAACATTGGGACGAGATGAAACCCGTCACTGAAGCAAAAAGGAAAGCTCTTATGGCTTACAAGGAAAAGCCTACACCTGACAATTTGCATGCTTTAAAAACAGCTAAGTCACTTGCCCAAAAGGTTGCACGTAAATGTGTCAATACCTACTGGCTTAAGCTCTGTTCCAGTATACAATCAGCTGCAGACATGGGCAATGCAAAAGTCATGTACGAAAACATCAAAAAGGCAACGGGCCCCTTGAC